>CACSLK010018944.1:3474455-3496768 GCA_902706635.1 Striga hermonthica | reverse complement strand
CCTTCACCATTTACCAACAGTCCAAAATTTTCAGCCAAGCTATCCAATGCGGACGCATGAATGCGCTCCCCTTGAAAAATAAAATAAAAAATCATTTACTGATGTCTAAAATAAATTAGTAAAAAACAGAATATATGTCAAATTATTAACAAAAGTAACATATAAACATGATGTCTACCTTGACATCATGAAACACAAATTCTAAGCTTGATTCTCTTTTTTTGGGATAAAACCTAATTAATCTCAAAATTGCTGTTTTGTTTTTGTTCTTGGAAAGATAAGTGAGATTATCAAAGTAGGAAGACATTTGTAGATGGGTTTTCTGTGGCTAAATTTTGAAATGAGGGTGATAGTTGTTCTGTGAAATGGAATGATTATAATTTGAAAAATGTTTTAGTATTTATAGGGCACAAAAACGTTTGCATCTCCATAATATTAGCTGAAAAGTAATTGTCCGTTGTCAAAATTATTTAACTAAATTAAATTCATGATTATTTTGTGTATAAATAATATTTAATTACAAAATTCCATGAGTACATAAACGTGTGTATTTTCATAATTTATGCTGAAAAATAATAGTCCCGTGGTCAAATTTATTTAATTACATTGAATTTATCATTAAGGTGTGTATAAATAATATTTAGTTACAAAATTCCATGATTGATGGAAACCAATAATTGTTAATTCCCCTAAAAAATGAATGAGAATCTGCCTTTTTTTTTATATTTGTATTGTTTGATAATTTATTTTTCTATTTTTCCTCCTGATTTTATGTTAATTGCTTTAATTTCAGAATTATGTTGTACATATATTGCACGATTTTATGTGATATCATTAATGTTTTTTTCTTTTTCTATATTGCAGGCAGATGTAAACAACTAAGGAGCTGGAATAATGCATTTTTTTATTTTATTTATTGGATTTTAAATCCAAAAGGATATATGTAATTTATATTTTGTGTATTTTAAATCATTAATGTAATTCTTTTTTTTTTCGATAAAAATTATGCTTAAATGGGCATAATGTCGCCCACTAAAACTAAAATCACACTCTAAAAATGAAATCAGACTTTTAAAAAATATATTTCATGTGATTATGTAAAGCAAATAAAAGTAGGATTAATATGTAAAGCTAATTAAAGTTGGATAAATAGTAGAAATGTAACCAATTTTAAGGGGAAAAGTGGAATAGTGCCAGCTAGGTAAGATTTATTTGGTTTTATTTATTAGGTAAAATTAATTGGTTAGCTAGCAATTATATATATATATGTAGATTATATAATATTTAGATAATGAAAATTAATATTAATATTCGTTAATTTAAACTTACCGAATATCTTCAATACGAATATCAATAAATCTCTTTTGTACACCTCTCGACGTTGCTTTTTGTACGCTTTGAAAGAACACAACTCGACCAATCACATCCAGAATTCAATATAAATGTAGCTTTATAAACATTTTAGTGTGAGAAAATTCTAAATTAAAAAATTATAAAGTATATAAATGTTACCAATTAGCCTTGAGGAGTCGATGCAAGATGGATCCGCCAGATCACCTAACTCCTTGAAATTAAACATGAACCTTGGGTAGTCTTCATCAAAGACCTCCTTAATTTCAGTTTCGTCATTGAACAAAAACTGATCATTTTTGGGGGGTAGTTTTGAACATGTTACGATCGGGTTACACAATGAAATTCTTTATTCCATATGTATTCCTTTCACCATTTACCAATAGTCCAAAATTTTCAGCTAAGCTATCCGGTGCGGACGCATGAATGCGCTCCCCCTTTAAAAATAAAATAAAAAATCATTTATTGATATCTAAAAAAAAATAAGTAAAAAACAGAATATGTGTCAAATTATTAATAAGAGTAACATATAAACATGATGTCTACCTTGGCATCATGAAACAAAATTCTAAGCTTGATTCTCTTTTTTTGGGATAAAACCTAATTAATCTAAAAATTGCTATTTTATTTTTGTTCTTGGCAAGATAAGTGAGATTATCAAAGTAGGAAGACATTTGTAGATGAGTTTTCTATGGTTGAATTTTGAAATGAGGGTGATAGTTGTTTTGTGAAATGGAGTGATTATAATTTGAGAAATGTTTTAGTATTTATAGGGCACAAAAACGTGTGCATCTCCATAATTTCAGCTGAAAAATAATTGTCCTCTGTCAAAATTATTTAACTACATTAAATTCATGATTATTTTGTGTATAAATAATATTTAAATACAAAATTCCATGAGTACAAAAACGTGTGTACTTCCATAATTCATGCTGAAAAAATAGTTGTCCTTTGGTTAAATTTATTTAATTACATCGAATCATGATTAATTTGTGGATAAACAATATTTAATTACAAAATTCCATGATTGATAATAATTGTTATTTCCCCTAAAAATGAATGGGAATCTGCCTTTTTTTTTATATTTGTACTGTTTGATATTTTATTTTTCTATTTTTCCTCCTGATTTTACATTAATTGCTTTAATTTTTGAATTATGTTGTACATATATTGCACGATTTGATGTGATATCATTAATGTTTTTTCTTTTTCTATATTGCACGCAGATATAAACGATTAAGGAGCTGGAATAATGGACGAAGAGGGGTTAGCGCAGTGGCGCGTACCTTCGCTCGGCGTGTACCATGTCCCGAGTTCGAGTCACCCGGGGGGAATTGGGGAACCAGTATTGATCCCCCTTTAAATAGAAAAAAAAGGAGTTGGAATAATGCATTTTTTATTTTATTTACTGGATTTTAAATCCAAAAGGATATATATAATTTATTTTTTGTGTATTTTAAATGATTAATGTAATTCTTTTTTTGTTGGGCAAAAATTATGCTTAAATGGACATAATGTCGCCCACTAAAACTGAAATCATACTCTAAAACTGAAATCAGACTTTCAAAAAATATATTTCATGTGATTATGTAAATAAAAAAAAAGTAGGATTAATATGTAAAGCTAATTAAAGTTGGATAAATAATAGAAATGTAACCGATTTTGGGGGGAGACATGGAATAGTGCCAGCTAGGTAAAATTTATTTAGTTTTATTTATTAGGTAAAATTAATTGGTTAGTGTTGATATGGTTTTCGGTAAACCAAGTTACTAATAATCATTGGCACTCAGAGCTCGACAATTAGAAGATTATGTTATCTCAGAAGTTGACATACTCGCGAATTTCAAGTAATCACACATCGGATAAGAATGAGCCAAGAACCGACATCCTCATCAAATAACCGACATCTCATATCGGTTAAAGCATAATGAACCGATATCTATGACATGACGAACCGACATCATATTGCGGTGCCAGCTCAGCAAACTCATCATTATGCTTTGCCAAGTGGCGTATTACAAGAATGAATGACGATCAGCCGCCATTGACTTTTCCTTGTGAATTACTGTACTCTCGATAATTTTGTATTGTACTGTAAAACAGAAGGAAGAAGCTTCCAAAGGAAAAAAATAAAAAATGAATTATCACTTTCAATAAACCATTTTTTTTTACTATCTTTTCATAACCATTTTTTTAATAATCGATACAATTCTCTTTGAATAATCTTTGTTCATTCACGTATAACAACAGTTTGGCGCTAGAGGAAGGGGGGCTCATAAGTGTTTGAGGTTAATTCTTCACCATCATAGCCATCCCTCGCTCAAATCTCCATGTCACAATCTGGTCGAGATCACACCTCCCATGCTGTGCAAAGCCATGCTATGAATCGCTCCCAGAAGCGTTCTACGCCACCACCTCCGGCAACCAATATCACGGAGTTTCTTCAAAACCCAGAGTTCATTCAAGGGCTAACATCTCTTATAGCTCGTGCCGTGCCCAGAACATCGAGCACCATACCATTACCTACTCCTTTCCCCACGAATCCACCGGAACAACCAAATCCCACTTATCATAACCAAGAAACATATATAGCAGCGTCACATGACACCTCACAACCACGTCATACCTCTCAACACCAAGATGAAATGACTCGTGTAACTGTAAATCCAGTACCAAATAACTTGGCCACACAGGGGCCTCCTGTTCATGAAATGACCGCTGAAAGCCATTCTGCCCATCATCACAGAGCTCCTTCACGCCCTAGACCCCCTTCGCCATTGCCTCGAAATCGTGAACATTTGCGTCATCAGATTGAACGAAATCGTGTCAAGACATAGTTCGGAGGAATTAGAGGCTCTCCGTAAGAGGCTGGCCGAAATAGAAACCCGACAGAAATCACAAGAAGATTCCCCCTGACATGTCTCGACATCGGGTAATGTTATTATTGAAGCTGATTCGCCCTTGGCTCCCGAACTTACTGCAGAGGCGTTCCCCGCTAAAATAAAAATTCCACAAATTGGCATGTATGATGGAACTTCAGATCTTGATGCCCATTTGGGTCATTATACGTCTTGGATGGATTTGCATGGTGCGTCTGACGCCCTAAGGTGTCGGATGTTTTCCCTTACATTGGGGCCACGTGCACAAAAATGGTACTACACTTTCCCACCTCACTCAATATGGAAATGGCAACAGTTACGTGCAGCTTTCCGATCACATTTTATCGGAGCTCAAGTTTGTCTCATCCCGAAAGAATCGATTACCAATATCGTGCAGAAGGACAACGAAACAGTCAAGGATTATATATCTCAGTTCAACGACCGAATTCAAAATATGGAACCTTGTCATCCCGAGACCTTGCTGGTAACCGCGATCACTGGGTTGAAGCCCAATTCTATGTTTCGTTGGACTCTTTGTCAAAACAAGCCGGCTACCATTCAAGAATTTCTCGTGCGTGCCCAACAATTCATTATTGCCAAAGAATCGATGTCGGTTCCTAGTTTCGACTTCTCGGTTAAGGAAGATAAAACTGAGCCAGATGCGAAGAACAAGAATAAGAAGAACTTTGGAAAGGCTCAATACCGAAGTTATTCGAAAGGTTATGAAGATACTCCGGAATCCAAAGCTGCCCGAGACCAATATACCGACAATGTGAGAATAGGCTACCAAACTGTTTATTCAGCCGGAGCAGCCACAATTTTGGAAGAACTGAAAGGAAAGGGAATCATTCCTGATCCGAAACCTGTGAGAACTCCTGAAGACAAGTTGGAAAAAACTCGTTATTGTGCGTACCATAAGTCCCCGGGACATAATACCGACGAGTGTCTCGGCCTCTTATCGGCTCTCCTACGTTTAATTGGGCAACCTCAACTTCAAAAAATTCAGGAATTTTGATAACCGCTGCAAAGGAAGGTCGGCAGACGTCTCGGATGAAGAAGATGATGATGAACGAGGCGCCAATCCGAAAAGAATCCGTGCAACCGACAAGGAGGTTTTTATGTTTTCTAATCTTATCGGTACTTTGACCGATGAGTGCAAGAAACCCAAAACGCATGATGGCTTGAATTCTTCTCATTATATACCTCGAATAAATTCTAACACTAAACAGCTGGATACATCTCGGCGAAAAGCCAAAGCACGCTCGAGAAGCACAAAACGCCGGGAAGCAAATTATGAATGTTGATCTTCGAGATACCATTAATAGATGAAATTGTCCCATCACTTTCAACATCGAAGATTCCAATTTGTTCGCTCACCCACACTCTGATGCTCTTATTATCACTGCTCCAATTGGAGGGATTCCTGTTCATCGAATTATGGTTGACACCGGAGCTTATTCAAGCATTTTGATGTTCCGTACTTTCAAAAAGATGGGTTTAGATCCCGCTGATATTAGACCTTGCAACGATCAGATTCAAGGCTTCAATGGAAGCATTTCCTGCCCCCTTGGTGAAATCTTACTCCCCATTCGATTTGGTGGTTTCGGACCAAAATCCAAAATCATTATGGAAACTTTCAAAGTCATGGATATTCAAAATGAGTACAATGTTGTTGTAGGACGTACTGCTCTTTATAAACTTCGCGCTGTTGTGTAAATTTTCCACTATGCATTGAAATTTCCTACAATCGAAGGAGAAGGCACTTACTACGGAGATCAACAAGAGGCGCGAAACTTGACATTGACTCCGACTTCACGCAATGTTCATGCATATGAAACACAAGAAACTGTTGATTCTGTTAAATTTGATCCAATAGACTCAATTCTCTTCGATGCCAAAGTGATGGATCAATCCACTTCGGATACCGACATCCCCTTTGTGCTTGAAACCGATGTCCCCATGATGACGGAATTTCCTAACACCTCGGATGGAATTCACGATCAAGAACAACAGCTTCATAAGAAGGATATTAAGATACATGAAGATATAGACCCAAGGATGCAATTCAAAGATAGGAGTCATCACGTTCGGGCAGAACCTGTTGAAGACGTTGATATTATTTATATCGATGAGTTGACTCAAGAAAAACCACTGCGTATCGGAGCTAACCTTCAAGAACCAATACGTTCTCAATTGATTCACTTCCTTCGATCAAACTCCGGCGTATTTGCGTGGAAGCATGAAGACATGAAGGGAATAGATTCTCAAAAAGCGTGTCATCGGCTGAATTTGGATAAGACTGTTAAGCCCGTCATACAGAAATGCCAAAAATTTGGACCTGATCGTCAGAAAGCGCTGGAAGAGGAAGTGAACAAACTCATAGACAATAAGTTCGTCAAAGAGGCCAAGTATCCAACGTGGATGTCAAACCCAGTTTTGGTCAAGAAAAGCAATGGCCTTTGGCGCCTATGCATTGACTTATCGGATCTGAATCAAGCATGTCCAAAAGACAGCTATCCAGTCCCACACATCGATTATATGGTAGACTCCACATCGGGACATCAGCTCATGAGTTTTTTGGACGCCTATTCTTGTTATAATCAGATTCCCATGCACCCCGATGATGCTGAACATACTTCTTTTCATTCGGCCCGAGGTCTTTATTGCTATGTAATGATGACTTTCGGATTGAAAAACGCTGGAGCCACATACCAGAGACTCGTCAATAAGATGTTTGCCCAACTAATCGGACATACGATGGAAGTATATATAGACGACATGCTAGTGAAGTCAGAACAAGCAAGCGATCATATCGCTCATTTATCTGACGTCTTTAACATCCTTAGAGAATATTCAATGGTACTTAATCCTAAAAAGTGCACCTTTGGGGTCGGCTGAGAAAAATTCTTAGGATATATGGTGAGCCAAAGAGGGATCGAAGCCAACCCTGCAAAGATTCAAGCCATATTCGATCTCGCTCCTCCGACGTCCGTCAAAGGTGTCCAAGCATTAACTGGCCGGTTAGCTGCTTTGAATCGATTCATTTCAAAATCAACAGACCATTGTAAACCCTTCTTTGGTGCTGTCAAAAAGAAGAAGCCATTTGAATTAACCGCTGAGTGCCAGACTGCCTTCGACAATATTAAAAAAGTCCTTTCACAACTCCCAATGCTGCAAAAACCTCTTCCTGATGAACCCTTGTATTTATATTTGGGAGTTAGTGATGTTGCCGTCAGTGCTGCCCTCATACGACAAGACAGACTCCAGCAGTTCCCGATATATTATATTAGCAAGGCTCTACATGATGCTGAATTGCGATATCCACATATGGAGAAACTGGCTTTTGCCTTAATCACTGCTTCTCGTAAGCTTCGACCATACTTTTTGGAGCACTCCATTATTGTGTTAACTTCATATCCTCTCCGACAAGTCCTCCACCGACCTGACACGTCGGGAAGAATGATAAAGTGGGCTATAGAGCTCGGACAGTTTGACATTCAATATCAGCCGAAGACTGCCGTTAAAGCTCAACTGTTGTCTGATTTCATAGCCGAATTCACCCCACCAACAAAAACGTCGGACGAAGACCCAACATAGACCCTTTACATCGACGGATCCTCTACCACCATACGTGCCGGGGGAGGGATCGTCTTAGTTAGCCCTGATCAACAAGTTTTTTGTTACTCAGTAGCATTTACTTTCCCAGCCACAAACAATGAAGCTGAATATGAAGCTCTCTTATCAGGCTTACAATTTGCCGAGTCCATGGACGTTTCTTCACTCCGAATACTTTCCGATTCTCAACTGCTCGTTGGTCACATCAATGGTGTTTATGAAGTCAAAGAGCCTCGATTGCTCCCTTATTTTGATCTTGCCAAGAAAAAGCTGTCAAAGTTCAAGATGACGTTGGAACATATACCCCGGACATCTAATATTCGAGCGGATGCATTATCACGCTTAGCCTCTTCTACCGACTTGAATAACGTCAAATTTGTGCAGATTACTCAGCAGACGACATCTTCAACAACCGCTACCGACGTATCTATGATCGACCTTGTTCAAACTACTGAAAATCCGACATGGAGGGATCCTATCATCAAATATCTTCAAATTGGGGCCGAACATGATTATCCAAAGGAAGCTCGTGCCCTCCGTGTTCGTGCTGCTCATTTTACTATCGATCATAGAACTCTGTATAAACGTGGGTATTCCACTTCTTTACTTAAATGCTTGTCAGAAACTGATGCCCGGCGTGTTCTCGAAGAAGTCCATGAAGGTATCTGTGGTACCCATCAAGGAGCACAAACTTTATCTCATAAAATTCTCCGACAAGGTTACTATTGGCCGACCATTAGAAAAGATGCAGCCGATTGGGTGCGAAAATGCCATAAATGCCAGATATTTGCTCCCAACGTGAATCAACATCTTGAACTCCTCAAGTCAATTTATAGTCAATGGCCGTTTGCGAAGTGGGGGATTGATCTTATCGACCCCCTTCCAACAACAAAAGGAGGTGTCCGCTTTGCTGTACTAGCCATTGATTATTTCACCAAATAGGTAGAAGCCGAACCTCTTGCCACTATTACTGAACAGAAGATGATTGATTTTGTTTGGAAGTCCATCGTCTGTCGGTTTGGAATACCGAACTCCATTATAACCGACAACAGTCGTCAATTTGAAGGAAAGAGATTTGGAACCTTTTGTGAAGATTACGGCATTAAGCACTTTTTCTCATCACCATATCACCCACAAGCCAATGGACAAATAGAGGCCGTCAACAAGGTTATCAAGAATGGCTAAAAAACCCGGCTTGAGTCTGCGAAAGGATCTTGGCCTGACGAGCTGCCCCATGTTCTTTGGGCTTATCGGATAACCTCTCAGAATTCGACTGGAGAAACTCCATTCTCGTTAACTTATGGGGCAGAAGCTGTAATACCTGTTGAACTCAATTTTCCGACATATCGGATTACTTGCTTCTCGGAAGGAACAAACTCAGATGGCTTAAAAACTAATCTCGACTTGATCGATGAGTTACGAACACAAGCTGAGATCCGAAATGCTGCCTATAAGCGACTAGTGAGAGGTACATTAATTCTAAACTCAAACCACACTCTTTTGCCATCGGCGATCTCGTTTTGAAAAGAGTCACTGGGGCCAACATCGGTTCGCTGCAGCTGAAATGGAAGGACTCTTCAAGATAAATCGTCTAGTCTCTAATGGCACTTACCGACTCGAAACTTTGGATGGAGTTCCCCTTCAATACCCTTGGCATGCCACGTTCCTGAAGAAATATTTCCAATAAACCAAGGATTGATCCTTTACATCCAATGTATAAAAAACTTTTGTTGTCTTATGTACAAAATCATCTTTTGCTGTCAATAAAGATTGTGTGACGAACCTCTATAATTTGTTCGATCACCAGGACCCCAATAAATTGGTCCCCGTTGCTAAGGATAAACGTGTCCCTACCCTGAAGTTGGTATGGCCTGGCCAAACGCGACAAAGCCGGATACTTCCAAGCCCTGAAGATGGCTTGGGGAGGCTTATGCTCAACAATTTCAAATCCCGACGTTGATTTGATGAGCTGACGATAAATGTTTCCGAGTCCCCTAAATGATTCAGAAAATTCTTACGATAAAATCGAGTCTATTATGGCTTGATCCAATTAAACATACATAGATATCAAAAACGCCGTTAATTATACCGATATCGAAAATTTGAACAGATTCACGAGGAAGTAGAATACGAATGTCAAGTATCATGTCGGTATAATCGAACAAGTAATTTGCTGAACACTTATTTATAATTATTCCGACATATCTTGATTTCAAAAAATCTCTTTATCTTATTATGACAATACACTCACAGAAATGATAAGATACTTCAAAATAATCGAAATAAAATTGAACATTGAAATTTCATTCATAACTGCATAACATCATTACATTCGAAATTCATTTATCAAGAAATCGAAAAAAGAAGAAAAACGACAACAGTGATAATGATGTCTAAAGAGTTTGATCTTGACTTTCTTTATTTGTCCCCGACATCGACGCCTCCTCGGCCATTGAAGATGGACGTTTTCCAGCATCGGCCTTGTTTCTATCGACCTCATCCAGATGGTCTATTAACCTTTGCCCCAAGCGCTGAAACACTTCCTCTTTTTTCCTTTCCATAGCTTGAAGGACATCGCTCTCTGTTATGATGACCACATCACCATCCTCATGAACAACTTTATCTTCGTCGGGGGGAACCATCTCTGTTAACCAACCTTTGGCTTGGGCATCATCCTCCGCTACCTTTCTCAAAGAAAAACTGGTGATAGCATCCAATAAATCTTCATCGGAGAGGCCTTCAAGTGTTTCCACGACGAAAGCTTCCGCAATCGTCTCAACACATATGTTCGCCATCTTAGGTTTTTTGACCTTCTCAACTTCAAGGACCATGTCAACAAAGGCCCGACGAATCTTGGCTTTGCGCTCTTCCGACAAGGGAGCCATGTCCAATTCAAGCATCCGGCTTTCTTTTCGCTTATGAAGTCTGTCAGCAAAATCACGTTCGTCCTGATCAGCCGGAATGTGAGCATTTTTTATCTCAGGAGTAAGACGATGTTTTTCTATTTTTTTCCAAAAGGAAAATTCGCAGCTCATCGACACTGTAAATACCATTTTCGATGCGATCGATGACCCAACGCAACGTTAAGGCAGCGTTTAACTCAAAATCCCACTCGGTCACTGCATCGTCGTTTGAAATCTTGTCGGATTCCATCACAGCTTTCTTACCGACGTCTAGACCCTCTTGAAATTTGAATTCGGCCACAGCTGTCAACTCTAGGCGAAGCTTATTCATAGCAATTTCATGGGCCTCTCGGTTGCGGATCAACTCGGCATCTCTTTTGGAGCGATCTCTCCGAACCGCCTGAAGTTCAGCTCTCAATTTCATGAGTTGCTCATTTTGTTCCTTCACTGTTTCTTCGACCTTGGAAAGCTGAACCGATATAAGATCGTGGGCCAACAACAAATTTTCCTTTTCGGTTTTGCGTGCCCCCACTTCGGTTTGCGCCGCCTTCAATTGTGCGTCCTTCTCTGACATTGATGCCGCGAATCGAGACTTTTCTTCCTCCAAGGAAGCCATTGCCCTCTCCTTCAAGCGTAGCTCGTGCTGCTTCTCATCGAGATCAGAGGCCTTACCCCGATAACTCTCCTCGGCCGTAATAAAATGAAACAAGTGCTCATCCCAAACAACCTTTAGCATAACTAAAATTTTGATCACCGGGTAAAGACGCAATCCCGGCGTGAGTCTTCGGATCCCACGACATCAAAGGGACCTTCGCCGCCTTCACTGCCTCATCAAGGAATCGATGATTGTTTGGGACTTTCGGCTCGATGACAGTCTGATACATCACAAACCAAGGATCAAACACATCTTCTGGCAACTTCAAGTCGGCAGCCTTTTTCTCGTTCACTCTAAGGAACGACTCTCTCAGAATGATCTCAGGCTCTTCCTCCTCCTTGTCTTTGCCCATGCCGGTATCTTGTCTTTTCTTCATCCTCTCGGCCACATGAGACACACTTGATCTCTTACGGCGGTGAACCAGGCCTAAATAAGACTCATCGGGCATCGCTTGTGAGACTTCAGTTTCAGTAATGGGCTCATTTACCGGCATTATTGCTTGTTGTATCGGCTCGACAGTGAGTGGTGGCTGATTATCCACGACGGCTGGTTCACTCACATCAGCCGGGCTCAGCTCCACCCTTGTCAATGATGGTTCGCCGATAACGCTTTGAGATCGGTTGGGATTTTTCTTCCAAGCCTTGAGACGTTTCATGCATCCTGCCATCTCGGTTGATCGATGGCTTTTACATTTTCCAACTTCAAATCCAAGTTCAGATTGCGTCTCCGATGTTCTTCTGCTTCTGTGGGATCTCCAAAACCGAAGTATCCCAGCAATGGATAATATACTGCCAGATGAATGATGTCAGGTCAAAATTGAAGTTACCGATATGACACGTAAAAAAGAGCGGATATGGTACTCACCCGGTTGAAATGAAGAATCTAGGATTCCAGGAGATAAACCGGCAAGCTCTAACCGAGAATCTTTCACCAACCGTTGATATCTTCGCTTGTTTGGAGAAAGTTCTAATAATCTGTCAACCCGATCGTACAGTACTCCTTCAAATCGGGGCTCTTTCTTTCCTTGTGGTTTGGCTACAATGTCACAAAAGTCCACCTGTTAGCAAAGACAAAAAACAAGAAATTAATACTCGAAATGAAACAAAAAGTAAAATTAACATACAATAACCAGATTTAACAGCCATTGGGATACTTGTCCCATTGGTAAGAAGATCATTAATGAAGTCGGCACACTGCCAGTCTCCACCAATCCATAACCATTCTTCTTGAAACCCATGGAGCGTGTCGGGAACTTCCGTTATCAATTCACCAACCTTAACCCTTGACTGAGGTTTACCGACAATTGAAAAGGTAAGAAGTGGGTCTGTTCCTTGTCTATCCGGACTTTTTCGGAAAGTAAACATACTCCTCATGTTGCTCGCCGACGGCAAATCCCATTTCTTCTCCGCCAAGAGTACGAGCAAACCAATAATTCGCTTCCATGAATTCGGAGCGATTTGACATAGAGTCAATTCCCAATTCCTCAAATATTCAGTGATTATGCGTGGTAGACGAAATCGTAACCATGATCTTAAACTCTCAGCAAATACGCCGATGCACCCCGGCGGTGGACATGTAATCCTTTCCCCAGGATATGGTTCAAACAAATGAACCGACGTGGGTACTCGGATCTCACCTCGCAGCATAATAACATCAGCATCTGTCAGTATGCTTGGCTCACCGTGAAAACTCGCTTTAGAATCTGGCCACCTTCTAATAGGTCGTCTCCAATACCTCGGATCGTCAAAAGCATTTTCTTCTACTTTTTTGTCACCTTCGATGTCGTTTAGTCGAATATCCAGACGCTCAATAAAGATTGGGTCTCATCGATTATACTCAGAAAGCAATTCCATCTCCCCAGAATGAACCATATTGATCATCATGACGTCCAGTTCGTCGTCGCCAGAAGATGCCCATGACACACTCATGATTCAAGGAAAAAAATATACCGAAACAGATAAACGAAATAAAGGAATAACTCTTACCACAAGGAAAAATTCACAGATCTGAGTGAAGTGCTCTAAGGGATACAATTATGGGCCAATAAGTTCGAAGGAAGCAACAAAATTACGAGAAAACAAAAAATTCGATTGCAGAAGGAAAGTTGAAGGTAGAGTAAACCTCAAGGGACGATTTGCTATTTATACTTAACCCTAAAATTCAATAGTGACCGTTGGGAAGAAAAGAAATAGGGGCGCGTGAATTGTATTTTCTGATCTCATGAGTGAACACGACCCTTGAGGACTGCGCCTATTAACAACAGCTACGTGGCCTATAAAAAGTAAACGTTGCCCAGTCAGCGAATGTTGCAATTAATTCTTGTAAAATTGTGCCGTTTCAGCTTCCAGTTCCATTTCCACACCAAGTGTTAAGATATCGGGGAATAGGACCAAAAACCAACATGTCTGCTCAGATCAGGAATTTCGTGATATTTTTCAGCATCAATGCCCGTCTTTTTTCAAGACACCCATTAATGTTGGGGGCCACCTTGTTGATATGGTTTTCGGTAAACCAAGTTACTAATAATCATTGGCACTCAGAGCTCGACAATTAGAAGATTATGTTATCTCAGAAGTTGACATACTCGCGAATTTCAAGTAATCACACATCGGATAAGAATGAGCCAAGAACCGACGTCCTCATCAAATAACCGACATCACATATCGGTTAAAGCATAATGAACTGATATCTATGACATGATGAACCGACATCATATGGTGGTGCCAGCTCAGCAAACTCATCATTATGCTTTTCCAAGTGGCGTATTACAAGAATGAATGGCGATCAGCCGCAATTGACTTTTCCTTGTGCATTACTGTACTCTCGATAATTTTGTATAGTACTATAAAACAGAAGGAAGAAGCTTCCAAAGAAAAAAACGAAAAAATGAACTATCACTTTCAATAAACCATGTTTTTTTTTACTGTCTTTTCATAACCATTTTTTTTTAATAATCGATACAATTCTCTCTGAATAATCTTTGTTCATTCACGTATAACAACAGTTAGCTAACAAATATATATATATATAGATTATACAATATTTAAATAATGAAAATTAATATTAATATTCGGTAATTTAAACTTACCGAATATCTTCAAGACGAATATCAATAAATCTCTTTTGTACACCTCTCGACGTTGCTTTTTGTATGCTTTGAAAGAACACGACTCGACCAATCACATCTAGAATTCAATATAAATGTAGCTTTAGAAACAGTTTAGTGTAAGAAAAGTCTAAATAAAAAAATTATAAAGTATATAAATGTTACCAATTAGCCTTGAGGAGTCGATGCAAGATGGATCCTCCAGATCACCGAACTCTTTGAAATTAAACATGAACCTTGGGTAGTCTTCATCAAAGACCTCCTTAATTTCAGTTTCGTCATTGAACAAAAACTGGTCATTTTTTGGGGTAGTTTTGAACATGTTGCGATCGGGTTCCACAATGAAATTCTTTATTCCATATGTATTCCCTTCACCATTTACCAATAGTCCAAACTTTTTAGCTAAGCTATCCGGTGCGGACACATGAATGCGCTCCCTCTGAAAAATCATTTATTGATGTCTAAAAAAATAAGTAAAAAATAGAATATATGTCAAATTATTAATAAGAGTAACATATAAACATGATGTCTACCTTGACATCATGAAACACAAATTCTAAGCTTGATTCTCTTGTTTTGGGATAAAACCTAATTAATCTCAAAATTCCTGTTTTGTTTTTGTTCTTCGCAAGATAAGTGAGATTATCAAAGTAGGAAGACATTTGTAGAAGAGTTTTTTGTGGCTGAATTTTGAAATGGGGTGATAGTTGTTTTGTGAAATGGAGTGATTATAATTTGAAAAATGTTTTAGTATTTATAGGGCACAAAAACATGTGCATCTCCAATATTTCAGCTGAAAAATAATTGTCCATTGTGAAAATTATTTACCTACATTAAATTCATGATTATTTTGTGTATAAATAATATTTAATTACAAAATTCCATGAGCACAAAAACGTGTGTACTTCCATAATTCATGCTGAAAAATAATTGGTCCTTTGGTCAAATTTATTTAATTACATTGAATTCATGATTAATTTCTGTATAAATAATATTTAATTACAAAATTCATTTAATTACAAAATTCCATGATTAATGGAAACCAATAATTGTTAATTCCCTTAAAAATGAATGAGAATCTGACTTTTTTATATTGTATTTTTTGATATTTTATTTTTCTATTTTTCCTCTTGGTTTTACATTAATTGCTTTAATTTCAGAATTATGTTGTACATATATTGCACGATTTTATGTGATATCATTATTTTTTTTCTTTTTCTATATTGCAGGCATATATAAACAATTAAGAAGCTTGAAAAATGCATTTTTTATTTTATTTACTTGATTTTAAATCCAAAAGGATATATGTAATTTAATTTTTGTGTATTTTAAATCATTAATGTAATTCTTTTTTTTTTTGGCAAAAATTATGCTTAAATGGACATAACTTCGTCCACTAAAACTGAACTCACACTCTCAAACTGAAATCAAACTTTCAAAAAATATATTTCATGTGATTATGTAAAGCAAATAAAAGTAGGATTAATATGTAAAGCTAATTAAAGTTGGATAAATAATAGAAATGAAATAACCGATTTTGGGGTAGAAAAGTGGAATAGTGCCAGCTAGGTAAAATTTGAAATGAGGGTTATAGTTGTTTTGTGAAATGCAGTGATTATAATTTGAAAAATGTTTTAGTATTTATAGGGCACAAAAACGTGTGCATCTCCATAATTTCAGCTGAAAAATAATTGTCCTTTGTCAAAAGTATTTAACTACATTAAATTCACGATTATTTTGTGTATAAATAATATTTAATTACAAAATTCCATGAGTACAAAAACGTGTGTACTTCCATAACTCATGCTGAAAAATAGTTGTCCTTTGGTCAAATTTATTTAATTACATCGAATTCATGATTAATTTGTGCATAAACAATATTTAATTACAAAATTTAATGGTTGATGGAAACCAATAATTGTTAATCCCTCTAAAAATGAATGGGAATCTGCCTTTTTTTATAATTGTACTGTTTGATATTTTATTTTTCTATTTTTCCTACTGATTTTCCATTAATTGTTTTAATTTCAGAATTATGTTGTACATATATTGCACGATTTGATGTGATATCATTAATGTTTTTTGTTTTTCTATATTGCAGGCAGATATAAACAATTAAGGAGCTGGAATAATGCATTTTTTATTTTATTTAATGGATTTTAAATCCAAAAGGATATATGTAATTTATTTTTTGTGTATTTTAAATCATTCACGTAATTCTTTTTTTTTTTGGGCAAAAATTATGCTTAAATGGACATAATGTCGCCAACTAAAACTGAAATCACACTCTAAAACTGAAATCAAACTTTCAAAAAATATATTTCATGTGATTATGTAAATCAAATAAAAGTAGGATTAATATGTGAAGCTAATTAAAGTTTGGAGAAATAATAGAAATGTAATCGATTTCGGGGGGAAAAGTGGAATAGTGTCAGCTAGGTTAAATTTATTTGGTTTTATTTATTAGGCAAAATTTATTGGTTAGCTAGCAAATATATATATATATATAGATTATTTAATATTTAAATAATGAAAATTAATATTAATATTGGTAATTTAAACTTACCGAATATCTTCAAGAAGAATATCAATAAATCTCTTTTCTACACCTCTCGACGTTGCTTTTTGTACGCTTTGAAAGAACACGACTCGACAAATCACATCTTGAATTCAATATAAATGTAGCTTTAGAAAACAGTTTAGTGTAAGAAAAGTCTAAATAAAAAAATTATAAAGTATATAAATGTTACCAATTAGCCTTGAGGAGTCGATGCAAGATGGATCAGCCAGATCACCGAACTCCTTGAAATTAAACATGAACCTTGGGTAGTATTCATCAAAAACCTCCTTAATTTCAGTTTCGTCATTGAACAAAAATTGGTCATTTTTGGGGGTAGTTTTGAACATGTTGCGATCGGGTTCCACAATGAAATTCTTTATTCCATATGTATACCCTTCACCATTTACCAATAGTCCAAAATTTTCAGCTAAGCTATCCGGTGCGGACGCATGAATGCGCTCCACCTTTAAAAATAAAATAAAAAATAATTTATTGATATCTAAAAAAAATAAGTAAAAAACAGAATATATGTCAAATTATTAATAAGAGTAACATATAAACATGATGTCTACCTTGACATCATGAAACACAAATACTAAGCTTGATTCTCTTTTTTTTTGGGATAAAACCTAACTAATATCAAAATTGCTGTTTTGTTTTTGTTCTTGGCAAGATAAGTGAGATTATCAAAGTAGGAAGACATTTGTAGATAAGTTTTCTGTGGCTGAATTTTGAAATGAGGGTGATAGTTGTTTTGTGAAATGGAGTGATTATAATTTTAAAAATGTTTTAGTATTTATAGGGCACAAAAACGTGTGCATCTCCATAATTTCAGCTGAAAAATAATTGTCCATTGTCAAAATAATTTAACTACATTTAACTACATTAAATTCATGATTATTTTGGTATAAATAATATTTAATTACAAAATTCCATGAGTACAAAAACGTGTGTATTTCCATAATTTATGCTGAAAAATAATTGTCCCTTGGTCAAATTTATTTAATTACATCGAATTCATGATTAATTTGTGTATAAATAATATTTAATTACAAAATTCCATGATTGATGAAACCAATAATTGCTAATTCCCCTAAAAATGAATGAGAATCTGCCTTTTTTTATATTTATATTGTTTGATATTTTATTTTTCTATTCTTTCTCCTGATTTTAAATTAATTGCTTTAATTCCAGAATTATGTTGTACATATATTGCACGATTTTATGTGATATCATTATTTTTTTTTCTTTTTCTATATTGCAAGCATATATAAACAATTAAGGAGCTGGAATATTGCATTTTTTATTTTATTTACTGGATTTTAAATCCAATAGGATTATGTAATTTATTTTTTGTTTATTTTAAATCATTAATGTTATTCTTTTTTTTTTTTGGCAAAAATTATGCTTAAATGGACATAATGCCGCCCACTAAAACTGAAATAACACTCTAAAACTGAAATCAGACTTTCAAAAAACATATTTCATGTGATTATGTAAAGCAAATAAAGTAGGATTAATATGTAAAGCTAATTAAAGTTGGATAAATAATTGAAATGTAACCGATTTTGAGGGGAAAAGTGGAATAGTTCCAACTAGGTAAAATTTATTTGGTTTTATTTATTACGTAAAATTAATTGGTTAGCTAGAAATTATATATATATATATGTATATATAGATTATATAATATTTAGATAATGAAAATTAATATTAATATTAGGTAATTTAAACTTATCGAATATCTTCAACAAGAATATCAATAAATCTCTTTTGTACACTTCTCAACGTTTGCTTTTTGTATGCTTTGAAAGAACACGACTCGACCAATCACATCTAGAATTCAGTATAAATGTAGCTTTAGAAAACAGTTTAGTGTAAGAAAAGTCTAAATAAAAAAATTATAAAGTATATAAATGTTACAATTAGCTTGGAGAGTCGATGCAAGATGGATCCGCCAGATCACCAAACTCCTTGAAATTAAACATGAACCTAGTGTAGTCTTCATCAAAGACCTCCTTAACTTCAGTTTCGTCCATTGAACAAAAACTGGTCATTTTTGGGGGTAGTTTTGAACATGTTGCGATCTGGTTCCACAATGAAATTCTTTATTCCATATGTATTCCCTTCACCATTTACCAACAGTCCAAAAGTTTCAGTCAAGCTATCCAATGCGGACGCATGAATGCGCTCCCCTTGAAAAATAAAATAAAAAATCATTTGCTGATGTCTAAAAAAAATTAGTAAAAAATAGAATATATGTCAAATTATTAATAAAAGTAACATATAAACATGATGTCTACCTTGACATCATGAAACACAAATTCTAAGCTTGATTCTCTTTTTTTGGGATAAACCTAATTAATCTCAAAATTGCTGTTTTGTTTTTGTTCTTGGCAAGATAAGTGAGATTATCAAAGTAGGAAGACATTTTTAGATGAGTTTTCTGTGGCTGAATTTTGAAATGAGGGTGATAGTTGTTTTGTGAAATGGAGTGATTATAATTTGAAAAATGTTTTAATATTTATAGGGCACAAAAATGTGTGCATCTCCATAATTTTAGATGAAAAATAATTGTCCTTTGTCAAAATTATTTAACTACATTAAATTCATGATTAATTTGTGTATAAATAATATTTAATTACAAAATTCCATGAGTACTAAAACGTGAGTATTTCCATATTTATGCTGAAAATTAATTTCCCATGGTCAAATTTATTTAATTACATCGAATTATGATTAATTTGTGTATAAATAATATTTAATTATAAAATTCCATGATTGATGGAAACCAATAATTGTTAATTCCCCTAAAAAATGAATGAGAATCTGCCTTTTTTATATTTATATTGTTTGATATTTTATTTTTCTATTTTTCCTCCTGATTTTACATTAACATCTTTAATTTCAGAATTATGTTGTACATATGTTGCACGATTTTATGTGATATCATTAATGTTTTTTCTTTTTCTATATTGCAGGCAGATATAAACAATTAAGGAGCTGGAATATTGCATTTTTTTTATTTACTGGATTTTAAATCCAAAAGGATATATGTAATTTATTTTTAGTGTATTGTAAATCGTTAATGTAATTCTTTTTTTTTTTTTGGGGCAAAAATTATGCTTAAATGGATATAATGCCGCCCACTAAAACTGAAATCACACTCTAAAACTGAAATCAGACTTTCAAAAAATATATTTCATGTGATTATATAAAGCAAATAAAAGTAGGATTAATATGTAAAGCTAATTAAAGTTGGATAATAATAGAAATGCAACCGATTTTGGGAGGAAAAGTGGAATAGTGCTAGCTAGATAAAATTTATAGGTAACATTAATTGGTTAGCTAGCAATTATATATATATATATATATATATATATATATTTATATATATATATTATATAATATTTAGATAATGAAAATTAATATTAATATTCGGTAATTTAAACTTACCGAACATCTTCAAGAAGAATATCAATAAATCTATTTTGTACACCACTCGACGTTGTTTTTTGTACGCTTTGAAAGAACACGACTCGACCAATCTCATCTAGAATTCAATATAAATATAGCTTTAGAAAACAGTTTAGTGTAAGAAAAGTCTAAATAAAAAAATTATAAAGTATATAAATGTTACCAACTAGCCTTGAGGAGTCGATGCAAGATGGATCCGCCAAATCACCAAACTCCTTGAAATTAAACATGAACCTAGTGTAGTCTCCATCAAAGACCTCCTTTATTTCAGTTTCGTCATTGAACAAAAACTGGTCATTTTTGGGGGTAGTTTTGAACATGTTGCGATCGGGTTCCACAATGAAATTCTTTATTCCATATGTATTCCCTTCACCATTTACCAAGAGTCCAAAATTTTCAGCCAAGCTATCTGGTGCGGGCGCGTGAATGCGCTCCCCTTTAAAAATAAAATAAAAAATCATTTATTGATGTCTTAAAAAAATAAGTAATATATTGCACGATTTTATGTGATATCATTAATTTTTTCCTGTTTCTATATTGCAGGCAGATGTAAACAATTAAGGAGCTGGAATATTGCAATTTTTTATTTTATTTACTGGATTTTAAATCCAAAAGGATATATGTAATTTATTTTTTGTGTATTGCAAATCATTAATGTAATTCTTTTTTTTTCTGCAAAAATTATGCTTAAATGGACATAATGTCGCCCACTAAAACTGAAATCACACTCTAAAACTGAAATCAGATTTTCAATAAATATATTTCATGTGATTATATAAAGCAAATAAAAGTAGGATTAATATGTAAAGCTAATTAAAGTTGGATAAATAATAGAAATGTAACCGATTTTAAATATATTTCATGTGATTATATAAAGCAAATAAAAGTAGGATTAATATGTAAAGCTAATTAAAGTTAGATAAATAATAGAAATGTAACCGATTTTGGGAGGAAAAGTGGAATAGTGCCAGCTAGATAAAATTTATTAGGTAAAATTAATTGGTCAGCTAGCAATTATACATATATATATATATATATATTATATAATATTTAGATAATGAAAATTAATATTAATATTTGGTGATTTAAACTTACCGAATATCTTTGTAACACCCCGCTAGCTTATTAAAATCAGAGTAAAATTGTCGCAAAATCTTATCTGAAAAATACTTATTAATTTACGAATTCATAATCGGGATGCTACTGAAAAACATTTCTTTTCTAAAAATCCGTTATCTTTTCTAAATTATAACCGTTAAGAAAAACGGATTATCTTTTATCAAACAGGCATGTAATACTGTATAAAATCCGACTAGAGACTCGGATCAAAATCTGAAAACTAACATGCGAGTTTGAAAACTTGAAAATGTCAGCGGAAGTAAAATCGTGGCAAAATAAATATATACATGTTAAAATTCTGCAAAACGGTATATACTCGAACCCATGACCACCGGCTCCGCTCACTCCTCAGGACCGACCCTGTGACCTGAAAAAGATAATATAGTGGGGGTGTGAGCACTAAAAGCCACTGTGCTCCACAAAAACTCATACTGAAATAAAACAGTAATAATAATTGCATCATCATGATCAATCGTATGCATATAATCTGGTGTTGTCTGTAACTGGCTGGTCAACAGTATAAAACTGGACCGTAAACTGTGTCTGCCGACCGTAATAAACTCAGCCGGAACCATGTGCACACCCTAGTGTTCAGGTCTAGCCACTAGAGCTCGGAGTGGAATTACGCAACTGGCCACCACTCTAAGCGGAA
>CACSLK010018944.1:3460558-3472625 GCA_902706635.1 Striga hermonthica | reverse complement strand
AAATCAATAGAAATCTTGAACTTTGTTCTTCCAACTTTGCTTTAGTCATTTCACCAAAATACTACTGCAATTTTATTCGTTTCAATAGGCGCGGTTGTGGCTAGAGAAACACTATCGGTGATTCAAGGCACGGGTTAGCGGCTTATCGGCAGTCGAAACACACGATCCTCATCACCTGCACTGCACACGCCTACGCGCATGACTGCAACAGCACGTTGCTGGACGCTGGGCACCGGCTACGCGCACGCACTGCTGGGCGTGTGCACGCTGCCTGCGAGCCCGCTGGGACTGCTGGGCGTGCCATGCGCACACTGCGTGCGGGTAGGCACTACATTCGGTCTCTTGTCGGCTGTCCGGCAACTTTTCCCGGCAACTCACACATGACTAAATATGAAATGACTTGAAATGACTAAATATGCATAAATTGCTCGAGACTTGTCGGTTAGATTTTGAAATCACTCGGGAGAGCTTATATAACACCTCCGGGTACTTTTTGCTAAAAACTTGGACCGAACAACATGATAATGACCTGATCTTACTAACATGAGCTTAAATACATAAAAAGATGGTAGTTAAGAGTATACCCTTCAATTTACTCGAGAGACGCAGGGTGGCTTGCGTGCTTTATTCGGTGCTCGAATGCTATGCGTGTGCTTCTCTTTAGCTTCGGCTATTCTTGGGGATTATTGTATGATTTTTCTCTTAATTTTTCTCACTACTTTCTCTCAGTTAATAAGCTAATAGTGGTCTCGGTTTTGCATGAAAATATGCATGGAAAACTCACGGCACTTGCTATTTAAAGGGGGTTTCTCACTACTTTCTCTCAGTTAATAAGCTGATAGTGGTCTAGGTTTTGCATGAAAATATGCATGGGAAACTCACGACACTTGCTATTTAAAGGGGGTGAAAGATGATGGTGATCGTTTGGTGGTAGAAGGAGGTGAAAGATGACTCCTTCTCTTGGGACGCCACTTGCCATCACCATGATGCAAGGAGGTGAAAGATGGCTCCTTCTCTTGGGACGCCACTCGCCATCACCGTGTGCTCCCGTGGCACTTTTGTTGCTTAGTCACGGGCTGAGGTGGCACACAAGGAAGGGAGATGGCGTGGGTATGGATTAACTAAGCCTAAGCATAGCACTTAATTAAGCATAAACATAGATTAGCAGGGCTAATCATGGATTAATATGTTAAGCATGGATTAATAGCCTAAGCATGAATTAAGTTAATTAAGCAAGGGTTAATGATAATCACTTAAGCATAAGTTAATGATGGACGGTGTACCAATGTGAACGCGTCGTTGTATAGGAACGATGACATTCACATATGGTAACCTTAACCGAATTTACTCATCTTCGGTTACAACTTAACTTCGGAACTTAATTCGAATATTATCTTAACCTAACTTCTTTAATTCCAAACTCGTTTATTATATAAACGAATTGAAATTAAATGTAAAAACTCATTCAGTTACTCAAATAATTAAATCGAGTATTAAGTCGACTAAAAGTCGAACTTAAAACTGGAACTCAATAACTGGCTCGAAGCCCATCTTTGACGATTTATTGAATACTCTCGAATTTGATTAATACGTCAATACTGAATTAATTAATCCCGAACTTACTATGTCCATTTATAAAAATAAACGGACTGAGATTAATTATTATCGGTAATAAATAAAATTAACTGGATATACATTCGACTTAACGTCGAACTCGGAACTTAACTAGCTGAATAACTTAAACTTGAACATTAATATGAATATTTATTAACAAAGGCTAGTTTATACTCGAAAGCTAGTATTTTCTTTTATTAATAAAATTCGGGGCGTTACAATCTTCAAGAAAAATATCAATAAATCTCTTTTGTACACCTCTCGACGTTGCTTTTTGTACGCTTTGAAAGAACACGACTCGACCAATCAAATCTAGAATTCAATATAAATATAGCTTTAGAAAGCAGTTTAGTGTAAGAAAAGTCTAAATAAAAAAATTATAAAGTATATAAATGTTACCAATTAGCCTTGAGGAGTCGATGCAAGATGGATCCGCCAGATCACCAAACTCCTTGAAATTAAACATGAACCTAGTGTAGTCTCCATCAAAGACCTTCTTAATTTCAGTTTCGTCATTGAACAAAAATTGGTCATTTTTTGGAGTAGTTTTGAACATGTTGCGATCTGGTTCCACAATAAAATTTTTTATTCCATATGTATTCCCTTCACCATTTACCAACAGTCCAAAATTTTCAGCCAAGCTATCCAATGCGGACGCATGAATGCGCTCCCCTTGAAAAATAAAATAAAAAATCATTTACTGATGTCTAAAAAAATTTAGTAAAAAACAGAATATATGTGAAATTATTAATAAAAGTAACATATAAAAATGATGTCTACCTTGACATCATGAAACACAAATTCTAAGCTTGATTCTCTTTTTTTGGGATAAAACCTAATTAATCTAAAAATTGCTATTTTGTTTTTGTTCTTGGCAAGATAAGTGAGATTATCAAAGTAGGAGGACATTTGTAGATGAATTTTCAGTGGTTGAATTTTGAAATGAGGGTGATAGTTGTTCTGTGAAAAATTTTTTTACTATTTATAGGGTACAAAAACGTGTGCATCTCCATAATTTCAGCTGAAAAATAATTGTCCTTTGTCAAAATTATTTAACTACATTAAATTCATGATTATTTTCTGTATAAATAATATTTAATTACAAAATTGCATGAGTACATAAACATGTGTATTTGCATAATTTATGCTGAAAAATAATAGTCCCGTGGTCAAATTTATTTAATTACATTGAATTCATGATTAAGGTGTGTATAAATAATGGTCTTGTTTGGCGATCAGCGGATAGCGGATAGCGGATAGCAGATTGTATTAGCGGATAGTGGATAGCGGATTATATTAGCTGATTTGACTAGCGGATTGCATTAGCGGTTTTTAAATAAGTGTTTGGTAAATAGCTGAAAGCTTATAGCTGTTTGACATTGCAAATTACCAATAAAGACATTTTATTATTTAGGGTGTATTCTTTTAATAATAATATATTAAAACATTTAATATTTTTTAATTGGTAATTTATAATTATATATTTTTTTTTTAAAAAAAAAATTACTAACAATTGATTAAGAAGTTATGGTCATTTCATAGCTAAAGGCAGAAAAGACCTCCTTTCTTTTATGACTTCACTTCGCCAATACTTTATCCTTCACTGAACAAGCAAGAGATTGAGCAACTAGCGCGAAAGTCGTTGCGCTAACGCGCAGTAGTTTGATTGCTGCTTCGTTTGATCGCTGACTCATTCAACTGCCACTCAACCATATTTGTAATCGAATTTGAAGTGCCAAATTTTACATTTTTCTAGATAAATTAATCATATGGATGACATATTATTATTTGTTAGCATCATAAACCAATGTAGATTGTAAAATAAATAATACAAATTAAAAAGTTATAAATTAAAATTGTAGATTGTGAATCCTCAATCCCCAAAAAGGTCCTCTAATGAGATTTTTCTAAATTAGAGTTTTGGGCCTAAAAAGCTTATCAAATAAGCTATTTACCAAACAAGCTCAATAGCGGATTTGACGGGTCAAACCTCTCAATTAAGTCCAATCCGCTAATTTATCCCCAATCCGCTATCTTCCAAACGGGGCCAATATTTAGTTACAAAATTCCATGATTGATGGAAACCAATAATTGTTAATTCCCCTAAAAAAATGAATGAGAATCTGCCTTTTTTTTATATATTTGTATTGTTTGATATTTTATCTTTCTATTTTTCCTCCTGATTTTATGTTAATTGCTTTAAATTCAGAATTATGTTGTACATATATTGCACGATTTTATGTGATATCATTAATGTTTTTTCTTTTTCTATATTGCAGGCAGATATAAACAATTAAGGAGCTGGAATAATGCATTTTTTTATTTTATTTACTGGATTTTAAATCCAAAAGGATATATGTAATTTATTTTTTGTGTATTTTAAATCATTAATGTAATTCTTTTTTTCTTCGACAAAAATTATGCTTAAATGGGCATAATGTCGCCCACTAAAACTGAAATCACACTCTAAAAATGAAATCAGACTTTCAAAAAATATATTTCATGTGATTATGTAAAGCAAATAAAAGTAGGATTAATATGTAAAGCTAATTAAAGTTGGATAAATAGTAGAAATGTAACCAATTTTGGGGGGAAAAGTGGAATAGTGCCAGCTAGGTAAAATTAATTTGGTTTTATTTATTAGGTAAAATTAATTGGTTAGCTAGCAATTATATATATATATATATAGATTATATAATATTTAGATAATGAAAATTAATATTAATATTCGGTAATTTAAACTTACCAAATATCTTCAATAAGAATATCAATAAATCTCTTTTGTACACCTCTCGATGTTGCTTTTTGTACGCTTTGAAAGAACACAACTCGAACAATCACATCTAGAATTCAATATTAATGTAGCTTTATAAACATTTTAGTGTAAGAAAATTCTAAATTAAAAAATTATAAAGTATAAAAATGTTACCAATTAGCCTTGAGGAAGACGATGCAAGATGTATCCGCCAGATCACCGAACTCCTTGAAATTAAACATGAACCTTGGGTAGTCTTCATCAAAGACCTCCTTAATTTCAGTTTCGTCATTGAACAAAAACTGATCATTTTTGGGGGTAGTTTTGAACATGTTGCGATCGGGTTCCACAATGAAATTCTTTATTCCATATGTATTCCTTTCACCATTTACCAATAGTCCAAAATTTTCAGCTAAGCTATCCGGTGTGGACGCATGAATGCGCTCCCCCTTTAAAAATAAAATAAAAAATCATTTATTGATATCTAAAAAAAATAAGTAAAAAACAGAATATGTGTCAAATTATTAATAAGAGTAACATATAAACATGATGTCTACCTTGACATCATGAAACACAAATTCTAAGCTTGATTCTCTTTTTTTGGGATAAAACCTAATTAATCTAAAATTTGCTATTTTGTTTTTGTTCTTGGCAAGATAAGTGAGATTATCAAAGTAGGAAGACATTTGTAGATGAGTTTTCTGTGGTTGAATTTTGAAATGAGGGTGATAGTTGTTTTGTGAAATGAAGTGATTATAATTTGAAAAATGTTTTAGTATATATAGGGCACAAAAACGTGTGCATCTCCATAATTTCAGCTGAAAAATAATTGTCCTTTGTCAAAATTATTTAACTACATTAAATTCATGATTATTTTGTGTATAAATAATATTTAATTACAAAATTCCATGAGTACAAAAACGTGTGTACTTCCATAATTCATGCTGAAAAATAGTTGTCCTTTGGTCAAATTTATTTAATTACATCGAATTCATGATTAATTTGTGCATGAACAATATTTAATTACAAAATTCCATGATTGATGGAAACTAATAATTGTTAATTCCTCTAAAAATGAATGGGAATCTGCCTTTTTTTACATTTGTACTGTTTGATATTTTATTTTTCTATTTTTCCTCATGATTTTACATTTATTGCTTTAATTTTTGAATTATGTTGTACATATATTGCACGATTTGATGTGATATCATTGAAAAATTTTTCTATAATGCACGCAGATATAAACGATTAAGGAGCTGGAATAATGCATTTTTTATTTTATTTATTGGATTTTAAATCCAAAAGGATATATGTAATTTATTTTTTGTGTATTTTAAATGATTAATGTAATTCTTTTTTTGTTGGGCAAAAATAATGCTTAAATGGACATAATGTCGCCCACTAAAACTGAAATCATACTCTAAAACTGAACTCAGACTTTCAAAAAAATTTATTTCATGTGATTATGTAAATCAAAAAAAGTAGGATTATATGTAAAGCAAATTAAAGTTGGATAAATAATAGAAATGTAACCGATTTTGGGGGGAAAAGTGGAATAGTGCCAGCTAGGTAAAATTTATTTGGTTTTATTTATTAGGTAAAATTAATTGGTTAGCTTGCAAATATATATATATATATATATATTATAATATTTAAATAATGAAAATTAATATTTATATTCGGTAATTTAAACTTACCGAATATCTTCAAGAAAAATATCAATAAATCTCTTTTGTACACCTCTCGACGTTGCTTTTTGTATGCTTTGAAAGAACACGACTCGACCAATCACATCTAAAATTCAATATAAATGTAGCTTTAGAAACAGTTTAGTGTAAGAAAAGTCTAAATAAAAAAAATTATAAAGTATATAAATGTTACCAATTAGCCTTGAGGAGTCGATGCAAGATGGATCCGCCAGATCACCGAACTCTTTGAAATTAAACATGAACCTTGGGTAGTCTTCATCAAAAACCTACTTAATTTCAGTTTCGTCATTGAACAAAAACTGGTCATTTTTGGGGGTAGTTTTGAACATGTTGCGATCGGGTTCAACAATGAAATTCTTTATTCCATATGTATTCCCTTCACCATTTACCAATAGTCCAAAATTTTCAGCTAAGCTATCCGGTGCGGACACATGAATGCGCTCCCCCTGAAAAATGAAATAAAAAATCATTTATTGATGTAAAAAAAAATAAGTAAAAAATAGAATATATGTCAAATTATTAATAAGAGTAACATATAAACATGATGTCTACCTTGACATCATGAAACACAAATTCTAAGCTTGATTCTCTTTTTTTGGGATAAAACCTAATTAATCTCAAAATTCTTGTTTTGTTTTTGTTCTTCGCAAGATAAGTGAGATTATCAAAGTAGGAAGACATTTGTAGAAGAGTTTTTTGTGGGTGAATTTTGAAATGGGGTGATAGTTGTTTTGAGAAATGGAGTGATTATAATTTGAAAAATATTTTAGTATTTATAGGGCACAAAAATATGTGCATCTCCAATATTTCAGCTGAAAAATATTGTCCATTGTCAAAATTATTTAACTACATTAAATTCATGATTATTTTGTTTTTAAATAATATTTAATTACAAAATTCCATGAGTACAAAAACGTGTGTACTTCCATAATTCATGCTGAAAAATAATTTTCCTTTGGTCAAATTTATTTAATTACATCGAATTCATGATTAATTTTGATATAGGATATTATACTGGACCCGGTGTAATGGATAAAGCGGATACATATTTGAAGATAAGCCCACTAAGACATCTAAACCCAACTTGGGCCCAAAAGGTATACTCCCCCTATAAAAGGGGGGCCAAGGTACCTCATTCTGATCCTCTCCTCATTCATTTACTACACTCTATCTCTCTTGATCTGAGCATTGACTTAAGCATCGGAGGCCCGACGCCGGGGCCACCCCCGGCGTTGGGTTCTGCAGGTACGGAGGCCGGTTCGAGTTGAAGGAGCTCGGGGTGAGACTTATTCACTTCATTGGCGCCGTCTGTGGGGACTCGTAAAAAATTCAAGCGGAGTTCCGACTGAAAAAATTCGAAAACCTCCTTCTTCTCCACCGGCCGCCGCCACCACCGACCGCCACCTCCGCCGCCGGCCGCCGGAAAACGTGCTCCATAAGACGTGGGCATTCCTCATGCTTGTTCTACCCTTAAAATTTTTACACCATTGCGAAACTCTCCTCATGCTTGTTCTACCCTTAAAATTTGGAGCAAAGATTCCTCCGTGAAGGGCATCGATTTTCTGGTCAAAATTTATGGATCTAGAAAACTTTTAGTCAAAATCCGGTCATCTTCTTCCTTTTCCTTCAATTTTCTGGCGAATCCCTTCCAATCAATGAAACCGTAGAAATCTCCATGCCGAGGCGCACCATAAGACGTGGGCGTTCGTCGGAGACGGCGACATTTTCCGGTAGCTTTCTTCTGCTATTTTTCCGCCGGAGTGACGCATGGATCGGGCAGGGAGGAGGAAGCTCGAACAGGTCCAAGTCCGCGTACACTGTTCCTCCAACGGAGCCCAGGCGGCTAAGAAAAGTGTCGCGTAGCCCGCCTCTGTTTGGCCCAGGAGCAGTTTGCTTTAGCCCACCAACAAGAGGAGTTGGAATGGCCCAATTGAAAGCGGCCTAGTACAAATTCAGGTGCAATGAGGTCAGGTATATGGCCCAATGAGGAGGGTCCAATTGCGCGAGGAGAGGAGATGGCATCACGCGGGCCAGCTTCGGCCCGCTAAGCCCGAATCCCTTCAGGTCTCAGCCCGCGCGGGCCCGCTCACAGCCCGAGTGTGGCCCGCGTTCAGCTTAAATTTCTGGCAACCCATTCCCCGGCCCAACATCCAGTTCCTGCGGCCCAAAGGCTATTATCCGCGGTCCAGCGCGTATTTTGGTCCTAGTTGCAGCCCAGGTGGTGCAGTAATGCACCCACCTCGAGCCCACTTGGTTCAAACAACCCTGGTTCAAGCCCAATGCTTTTTTGGGGACGATTAAACACGCACGGGGGGTAATTTCAGGTGATATTCTAATGAGGAAGGTATGCGGTTAACTTAAATTATGGACTTGAGGATTTAAATTAACAAAAAAAAAATGGATAAATCATTGGATTCAAATTGAGGAATTTGGAGATTTGAGGATTTCTAAATTGGAGGAAATTGGGGAATTATGTGACTCATTCATGGAATTTGTTGGATTATTTGTGGATGATTATTTGATTTGGCCGGAAAAATTATTTGATTCATGTGTGGAATTATTTGATTCATTCGAGGAAACTATTTGATTTATTTGTGGAGGTATTTGATTTATTCGAGGAGGTGCTATTTGATTTATTTTTGGAGGTATTTGATTTATTCGAGGAAGGTGCTATTTGATTTATTTTTGGAGGTATTTGATTTATCCGAGGATATGCTATATAATTTGTTTTTGGAGGTATTTGATTTATTTGAGGAGGTGCTATTGGATTTATTTGTGGATGAATATTTGATTTATTCGAGGAATATATTTGACTTATGCATGGATGATTATTTGATCTGCTCGAATGATTATCGGATTTATTTGTGGATGATTATTTAATTTGCTCGAGCGATTATGCGATTTATTCGTGGACATGTTTGAATTTCTGTCGAGGAAATGATGAAATAATCCAAGTCTCGACGAGCTATGGCGGATGAGCTGTTGAGAGTCGAGGAGGACATGAACGAGCATAGATCCATAAAAGGAGGGTGATAATGAAGGACAAGCATGGATGATGTCGATCACCGGTAGCAATCTCAAAGGCAGAAATCAGCTTCTTTGGGAAAGGTATGACAATTTGGAGTGGTATTCTCGATCTTCAGGTACAAAACTATCCTCAACTCTTGTTCGGTGGTTGTGTGGGATCAATGCGTGGTTTATGGACACATTGAGTCCTCTAGCACTATTTTTTAATAATGTTCATCGTCTGAGTACTTGGGGCGAATTGTTGAGGAAATTATGATGCATAGGGGATTATTATTTGGATGACTAACAAAATAATTAGGTGTTATTATATCTTGTCGTGTTCGATGTTTTCCTTTTCGACCTCAGAGGCAGGTCGAAGAATTCGAGCACACATTATCATGTACAACCAGGAAAGGGAGGTAGAAAAATACATTCAACATTCTTTATCTTGTTCGATACAATTATACATATTATGGGACTAACGAAAATGATCAATTACTATAATATCTTTTTGCTCGATGTGTTCCTGTTTGACCTAAGTGGTAGGTCGAAGAAAAAAATCCACCATGACTAAGGCCTCCGGGCTGGGTGGTCGCTTGTTTTGAACACCCCTTGGGATGGGTAGGTTGGTCGCCTGTTTGGAACATCCCTCGGATTGGGTGGGCAAGTGCCTAAAGAAATAAAATCCACGATGACTAAGGCCTCCGGGCTGGGTGGTCGCTTGTTCCGATAGGCCCCCTCGGGGTCGGCAAGTGCCTGAAGACAAACTCCACCATGACTAAGGCCTTCGGGCTGGGTGGTCGCTTGTTTAGTACACCCCTTGGGATGGGCAGGCTGACCCCTTGTTTCGAACATCCCTCGAATTGGGTGGGCAAGTGCAAAGACATGGATAGCTCGAGCAGACCTCGGAGGCAGGTCGATGATTCCTACTTGGCTCTATTTCGTCTGGTATTATTGTATATGTGTTCCTAACCCAGTGGTAGGTTGAGGGAAGATAAAAACCCACCATGACTAAGGCCTCCGGGCTGGGTGGTCGATCCTAGTGTTGTGTCGTGAAGACATGAATAGCTCGAGCAGACCTCGGAAGCAGGTCGATGATTTCTTCTTGGTTCTATTTGGTTTGTTATCATTGTACATTTGCTCCTAATCCAGTGGCAGGTTGAGGGGAGACAAAATCCACCATGACTAAGGCCTCCGGGCTGGGTGGTCGATCCTAGTGTTGAGTCGTGAAGACATGGAGCCTATTGGAGACCTCAGTGGCAGGTCGATCAAACTCGCTACGTATAGCTCGAGCAGGTTAACGGATTTGTTTGATTTGGTTTTGTGCTATTTGTGCTTCTGACCTCAGTGGCAGGTCGATCAAATTCATTATGGATGATTTGAGCAGATGGATGGTCTTATTCGGTTCGATTATGCTATATTTGTGATTTTGATCCCAGTAGCAGGTTGTTTGTTGATTCTGGCTTGTTGAAATCATTTTTCGACCCCAGTGGCGGGTCAGGTATATTCCTTCTTGCTCGAGCAGGTTGTTTGTTAATTCTGGTTTGTCGAAATCATTTTTCGACCCCAGCGGCGGGTCAGGTATATTCATTTTTTTCTCGAGCAGCTTGAATTTTAAATTTTGAACCGAGGGGCGATAGGAAGGAGTGGTCTAAGAGAGCTCGGACAGGATGATCGAAACACAACAGGCATAAGTTCAAATTTTCAAATTCAAGACTCCAGGGAGTGGTCATTCAGTTCTCGGTTTTTGACCTCAACGGTCTCGATTATTGGTTTTCGACCTCAACGGTCTCGACTCTTGGTTTTCGACCTCAGCGGTCTCGACTCTCGGTTTTCGACCTCAACAGTCTCTCGACTCTCGTTTTTCGACCTCAGTGGTCTCGATTCTCGTTTTTCGACCTCAACGGTCTCTCGACTCTCGTTTTTCGACCTCAGTGGCCTCGATTTTTGGTTTTCGACCTCAGCAGTCTCAACTCTCGGTTTTCGACCTCAGCGGTCCCGACCTTCAGTTTTCAACCTCAGTGGTCCCAACTCTCGGTTTTCGACCTCAGCGGTCCCGACTCTCGGTTTTCGACCTCAACAGTCTCTCGACTCTCGTTTTTCGACCTCAGTGGTCTTGATTTTCGTTTTTCGACCTCAGTGGTCTCGACTCTCGGTTTTCGACCTCAGCGGTCCCGACTCTCGGTTTTCGACCTCAGCGGTCCCGACTCTCGGTTTTTGACCTCAGCGGTCCTAACTCTAGGTTTTCGACCTCAGCGGTCCCGACTCTCGGTTTTCGACCTCAACGGTCTCTCGACTCTCGTTTTTCGACCTCAGTGGTCTCGATTTTTGATTTTTGACCTCAACAGTCTTGACTCTTGGTTTTCGACCTCAGCGGTCCCGACTCTCGGTTTTCGACCTCAGCGGTCTCGACTCTCGGCTTTGACCTCAACGGTCTCTCGACTCTCATTTTTTGACCTTAGTGGTCTCGATTTTCGGTTTTCGACCTCAGCGGTCTCGACTCTCGGTTTTCGACCTTGGTGGTCCCGACTCTCGGTTTTCGACCTCAGCGGTCTCGACTCTCAGTTTTCGACCTCAACGGTCTCTCGACTCTCGTTTTTCGACCTCACTGGTCTCGATTTTCAGTCTTCGACCTCAGCGGTCTCGACTCTCTTTTCGACCTCAGCGGTCCCGACTCTTGGTTTTCGACCTCAACGGTCTCTCGACTCTCGTTTTTCGACCTTAGTGGTCTCGATTTTTGGTTTTCGACCTCAGCGGTTTTGACTCTCCATTTTCGACCCCAGCAGTCTCGATTCTCGGTTTTTTACCTCAGCGGTCTCGACTCTCAATTTTTGACCTCCGCGGTTTCGACTCTCGGTTTTCGACCTCAGCGGTTGTTGTAGCAAATTTTGTTTTATATTTTTCCGAGCACCGAGTTAAAAACTCGTTTCCCGGGTCGATCTCAAGGACTGGTCAATCGAACTATATTATGTGTAATTCAATT
>CACSLK010018944.1:3411894-3426256 GCA_902706635.1 Striga hermonthica | reverse complement strand
GAGGGGAATAGTGCTAGCTAGGTAAAATTTATTAGGTTTTATTTATTAGGTAAAATTAATTGGTTAGCCAACAATTATATGTATATATATATGTATATATATATAGATTATATAATATTTAGATAATGAAAATTAATATTAATATTCGGTAATTTAAATTTACCGAATATGTTCAAGAAGAATATCAATAAATCTCTTTTCTACACCTCTCGACGTTGCTTTTTGTACGCTTTGAAAGAACACGACTAGACTAATCACATCTAGAATTCAATATAAATGTAGCTTTAGAAAACAGTTTAGTGTAAGAAAAGTAAATAAAAAAATTATAAAGTATATAAATGTTACCAATTAGCCTTTAGGAGTCGATGCAAGATGGATACACCAGATCATCGAACTCCTTGAAATTAAACATGAACCTTGGGTAGTCTTCATCAAAGACCTCCTTAGTTTCAGTTACGTCATTGAACAAAAACTGGTAATTTTTGGGGATAGTTTTGAACATGTTGCGATCTGGTTCCACAAAGAAATTCTTTATTCCATATGTATTCCCTTCACCATTTACCAACAGTCCAAAATTTTCAGCCAAGCTATCCAATGCGGATGTATGAATGCGTTCCCCCTGAAAAATAAAATAAAAAATCATTCATTGATGTCTAAAAAAATAAGTAAAAAACAGAATATGTCAAATTATTAATAAGAGTAACATATAAACATTATGTCTACCTTGACATCATTAAACACAAATTCTACGCTTGATTCTTTTTTTTGGGATAAAACCTAATAAATCTCAAAATTGATGTTTTGTTTTTGTTCTTGCCAATATCAAAGTATGAAGACATTTGTAAATGAGTTTTCTGTGGCTGAATTTTGAAATGAGGGTGATAGTTGTTTTGTGAAATGGAGTAATTATAATTTGAAAATTGTTTTAGTATTTATAGGGCACAAAAACGTGTGCATCTCCATAATTTCAGCTGAAAAATAATTGTCCCTTGTCAAAATTATTTAACTACATTAAATTCATGATTAATTTGTATATAAATAATATTTAGTTACAAAATTCCATGAGTACAAAGACGTGTGTACTTCCATAATTTATGATGAAAAATAATTGTCCCTTGGTCAAATTTATTTAATTTCATCGAATTCATGAATAATTTGTGTATAAATAAAATTTAATTACAAAATTCCATGATTGATGGAAACCAAATATTTCTAATTTCCCTAAAAAATGAATGAGAATCTATCTTTTTTTTTTATATTTGTATTGTTTGATATTTTATTTTTCTATTTTTCCTTCTGATTTTACATTAATTGCTTTAGTTTTAGAATTATGTTGTACATATATTGCACGATTTTTTGTGATATCATTAATGTTTTTTCTTTTTCTATATTGTAGGCAGATATAAAAAATTAAGGAGCTGGAATATTGAATTTTTAATTTTATTTACTGGATTCTAAATCCAAAAGGATATATGTAACTTTTTTTTAATCATTAATGTATTTCTTTTTTTTTTCCGCAAAAATTAGGCTTAAATGGACATAATGTCGCCCACTAAAACTAAAATCACACTCTAAAACTGAAATCAGACTTTCAAAAATATATTTCATGTGATTATATAAAGCAAATAAAAGTAGGATTAATATATAAAGCTAATTAAAGTTGGATAAGTAATAGAAATGTAACAGATATTGGGAGGAAAAGTGGAATAGTGCCAGCTAGGTCAAATTTATTAGGTTTTATTTATTAGGTAAAATTAATTGGTTAGCTAGCAATTATATAATCTATATATATATATATATATATATATATATATATATAGATTATATAATATTTAGATAATGAAAATTAATATTAATATTTGGTAATTTAAACTTACTGAATATCTTCAAGAAGAATATCAATAAATTTCTTTTCTAAACCTCACGACCTTGCTTTTTGTACACTTTGAAAGAATGCGACTAGACCAATAACATCTAGAATTCAATATAAATGTAGCTTTAGAAAACATTTTATTGTTGGAAAAGTCTAAAAAAAATGGTAAAGTATACAAATGTTACCAATTAGCCTTGAGGAGTCGATGCAAGATGGATCTGCCAGATCACCAAACTCCTTGAAATTAAACATGAACCTTGGGTAGTCTTCATCAAAGACCTGCTTAATTTTAGTTTCATCATTGAACAAAAACTGGTCATTTTTAGGGGTAGTTTTGAACATGTTGCGATCGGGTTCCACAAAGAAATTCTTTATTCCATATGTATTCTCTTCACCATTTACCAACAGTCCAAAATTTTCAGCCAAGCTATCCAATGCAGGCGGATGAATGCGCTCCCCCTGAAAAATAAAATAATAAATCATTTATTGATGTCTAAAAAAAATAAGTAAAACACAGAATATATGTCAAATTATTAATAAGAGTAACATATAAACATGATGTCTACCTTGACATCATTAAACACAAATTCTAAGCTTGATCCTTTTTTTTTGGATAAAACCTAATTAATCTCAAAATTGCTGTTTTGTTTTTGTTCTTGGCAAGATAAGTGAGATTGTCAAAGTAGGAAGACATTTGTAGATGAGTTTTCAGTGGCTGAATTTTGAAATGAGGGTGATAGTTGTTTTGTGAAATGGAGTAATTATATTTTGAAAATTGTTTTAGTATTTATAGGGCACAAAAACGTGTGCATCTCCATAATTTCAGCTGAAAAATAATTGTCCCTTGTCAAAATTATTTAACTACATTAAATTCATGATTAATTTGTGTATAAATAATATTTAGTTACAAAATTCCATGAGTACAAAGACGTGTGTATTTCCATAATTTATGATGAAAAATAATTGTCCCTTGGTCAAATTTATTTAATTTCATCGAATTGATGAATAATTTGTGCATAAATAACATTTAATTACAAAATTCCATGATTGATGGAAACCAATAATTGCTAATTCCCCTAAAAAATGAATGAGAATCTGTCTTTTTTTTTTATATATATATTTGTATTGTTTGATATTTTATTTTTCTATTTTTCCTTCTGATTTTACATTAATTGCTTTAGTTTTAGAATTATGTTGTAAATATATTGCACGATTTTATGTGATATCATTAATGTTTTTTCTTTTTCTATATTGCAGGCAGATATAAAAAATTAAAGAGCTGGAATATTGCATTTTTAATTTTATTTACTGGATTCTAAATTCAAAAGGATATATGTATTTTATTTTATTTTTTTTTTGTATTTTTAATCATTGATGTAATTCTTTTTTTTTTCCGCAAAAATTAGGCTTAAATGGACAAACTGTCGCCCACTAAAACTGAAATAACACTCTAAAATTGAAATCAGACTTTCAAAAAATATATCTCATGTGTATAAAGCTAATTAAAGTTGAATAAATAATAGAAATGTAACCGATTTTCGGGGGGAAAAGTGAATAGTGCAAGTTAGGTAAAATTTATTAGGTGTTATTTATTAGGTAAAATTAATTGGTTAGCTAGCAATTATATATAAATTATATAATATTTAGATAATGAAAATTAATATTAATATTCAGTAATTTAAACTTACCGAATATCTTAAAGAAGAATATCAATTAATCTCTTTTCTACACCTCTCGATGTTGCTTTTTGTACGCTTTGAAAGAACACGACTCGACCAATCACATCTAGAATTCAATATAAATGTAGCTTTAGAAAACAGTTTAGTGTAAGAAACGTCTAAATAAAAAAATTATAAAGTATATAAATGTTACCAATTAGCCTTGAGGAGTCGATGCAAGATGGATCCGCCATATCACCAAACTCCTTGAAAATAAACATGAACCTTGGGCAGTCTTCATCAAAGACCTCCTTAATTTAAGTTTTGCCATTGAACAAAATCTAGTCATTTTTGGGGGTAATTTTGAACATGTGGCTATCGGGTTCCACACTAAAATTTTTTGTTCCATATCTATTCCCTTCACCATTTACCAACAGTCCAAAATTTTCAGCTAAGCTATCGGGTGTGGACGCATGAATGCGCTCCCCTTGAAAAATAAAATAAAAAAATCATTTATTTATGTCTAAAAAAAATAAGTAAAAAAACAGAATATATGTCAAATTATTAATAAGAGTAACAAATAAACATGATGTCTACCTTGACATCATGAAACACAAATTCTAAGTTTGATTCTCTTTTTTTGGGATAAAACCTAATTAATCCCAAAATTGCTGTTTTGTTTTGTTCTTGACAAGATAAGTGAGATTATCAAAGTAGGAAGACATTTGTGAATGAGTTTTCTGTGGCTGAATTTTGAACTGAGGGTGATAGTTGTTTTGTGAAATGGAGTGATTCTAATTTGAATAAATGTCTTAGTATTTATAGGGCACAAAAACGTGTGCATCTCCATAATTTCAGCTGAAAAATAATTGTCCATTGTCAAAATTATTTAACTCCATTAAATTCATGATTAATTTGTGTATAAATAATATTTAATTACAAAATTCCATGATTACAAAAACGTGTGTATTTCCATAATTTATGATGAAAAATAATTGTCCCTTGGTCAAATTTATTTAATTACATCGAATTCATGATTAATTTGTGTATAAATAATATTTAATTATAAAATTTCATGATTGATGGAAACCAATAATTGCTTATTCCCCTAAAAAAATGAATGAGAATCTGCCTTTTTTAATATTTGTATTGTTTGATATTTTATTTTTCTATTTTTCTCCTGATTTTACATTAATTGCTTTAATTTCAGAATTATGTTGTACATATATTGAACGATTTTATGTGATATCATTAATGTTTTTTTCATTTTCAATATTGCAGGCAGATATAAAAAATTAAGGAGTTGGAATATTGAATTTTTTATTTTTTTTACTGGATTTTAATCCAAAAGGATATATATAATTTTTTTTTTTTTTGTATTTTAAATCATTAATGTAATTCTTTTTTTTTTCGGAAAAAATTATGCTTAAATGGACATATTGTCGCCCACTAATACTGAAATCACACTCTAAAACTGAAATCAGACTTTCAAAAAATATATCTCATGTGATTATGTAAATCAAATAAAAGTAGGATTAATATGTAAAGCTAATTAAAGTTGGATGAATAATAGAAATATAATCGATTTTGGGAGAAAAAGTGGAATAGTGCCAGCTAGGTAAAATTTATTAGGTTTTATTTATTAGGTAAAATTAATTCGTTAGCTAGCAATTATATATATATATATATAGATTATATAATATTTAGATAATGAAAATTAATATTAATATTCAGTAATTTAAATTTACCAAATATCTTCAAGAAGAATATTAATAAATCTCTTTTCTACACCTCTCGACGTTGCTTTTTTGTACGCTTTGAAAGAACACGACTGGACCAATCACATCTAGAATTCAATATAAATGTAGCTTTAGAAAACAGTTTAGTGTAAGAAAAGTCTAAATAAAGAAATTATAAAGTATATAAATGTTACCAATTAGCCTTTAGGAGTCGATGCAAGATGGATCCACCAGATCACCGAACTCCTTGAAATTAAACATGAACCTTGGGTAGTCTTCATCAAAGACCTCCTTAATTTCAGTTTCGTCATTGAACAAAAACTTGTAATTTTTAGGGGTAGTTTTGAACATGTTGCGATCGGGTTCCACAATGAAATTCTTTCTTCCATATGTATTCCCTTCACGATTTACCAACAGTCCATAATTTTCAGCCAAGCTATCCAATGCGGACGTATGAATGCGCTCCCCCTGAAAAATAAAATAAAAAATCATTTATTGATGTCTAAAAAAAATAAGTAAAAAACAGAATATATGTCAAATTATTAATAAGAGTAACATATAAACATGATGTCTACCTTGACATCATTAAAAACAAATTCTAAGCGTCATTCTTTTTTTTCGAATAAAACCTAATTAATCTCAAAATGTTGTTTTGTTTTTGTTCTTGGGAAGATAAGTGAGATTATCAAAGTAGGAAGACATTTCTAGATGAGTTTTCTGTGCTGAATTTTGAAATGAGGGTGATAGTTGTTTTGTGAAATGGAGTGATTATAATTTGAAAAAAGTTTTAGTATTTATAGGGCACAAAAACGTGTGCATCTCCATAATTTCAGCTGAAAAATAATTGTCCCTTGTCAATATTATTTAACTACATTAAATTCATGATTAATTTGTGTATAAATAATATTTAGTTACAAAATTCCATGAGTATAAAAACGTGTGTATTTCCATAATTATGCTGAAAAATAATTGTCCCTTGGTCAAATTTATTTAATTTCATCGAATTGATGAATAATTTGTTTATAAATAACATTTAATTACAAAATTCCATGATTGATAGAAACCAATAATTGCTAATTCCCCTAAAAGATGAATGAGAATCTTGCTTTTTTATATTTGTATTGTTTGATATTTTGTTTTTCTATTTTTCCTCCTGATTTTACATTAATTGCTTTAATTTCATAATTATGTTGTACGTATATTTCACGATTTTATGTGATATCATTAATTTTTTTTTTTCTTTTTCTATATTGCAGGCAGATATAATCAATTAAAGAGCTGGAATATTGCATTTTTTTATTTTATTTACTGGATTTTAAATCCAAAAGGATATATGCAATTTATTTTTTTTGTGTGTTTTTAATCATTAATGTAATTCTTTTTTTTTTCCGCAAAAATTATGCTTAAATGGACATAATGTCGCCCACTAAAACTAAAATCACACTCTAAAACTGAAATCAGACTTTCAAAAAATATATCTCATGTGATTATGTAAAGCAAAAAAAAGTAGGATTCATATGTAAAGCTAATTAAAGTTGGATAAATAATAGAAATGTGACAGATTTTGGGGGGAAAAGTGGAATAGTGCCAGCTAGGTAAAATTTATTAGATTTTATTTATTTGGTAAAATTTATTGGTTAGCTAGCAATTATATATGATATATAGATTATATAATATTTAGATAATGATAATTAATATTAATATTCAGTAATTTAAACTAACCGAATATCTTCAAGAAGAATATTATTAAATTTCTTTTCTAAACCTCTCGACGTTGCTTTTTGTACACTGTGAAAAAGTACGACTAACCAATCACATCTAGAATTCAATATAAATGTAGCTTTAGAAAACATTTTAGTGTAAGAAAAGTCTAAAAAAAAATTATAAAGTTTACAAATGTTACCAATTAGCCTTGAGGAATCGATGCAAGATGGATCCGCCAGATCACCAAACTCCTTGAAATTAAACATGAACCTTGGGTAGTCTTCATCAAAGACGTCCTTAATTTCAGTTTCGTCATTGAACAAAAATTGGTCATTTTTGGGTGTAGTTTTGAACATGTTGCGTTCGCGTTCCACAATCAAATTCTTTATTCCATATGTATTCCCTACACCATTTACCAACAGTCCAAAAATTTCAGCCAAGCTATCCGGTGCGGACGCATGAATGCGCTCCCCCTGAAAAATAAAATAAAAAATCATTTATTTATGTCTAACAAAATAAGTAAAAAACAGAATATATGTCAAATTATTAATAAGAGTAACATATAAACGTGATGTCTACCTTGACATCATGAAACACAAATTCTAAGTTTGATTCTCTTTTTTTGGGATAAAACCTAATTAATCCCAAAATTGCTGTTTTGTTTTTGTTTTTTTGGGATAAAACCTAATTTATCAAAGTAGGAAGACATTTGTGGATGAGTTTTCTGTGGCTGAATTTTGAAATGAGGGTGATAGTTGTTTTGTGAAATGGAGTGATTATAATTTGAAAAAATGTCTTAGTATTTATAGGGCCCAAAAACGTGTGCATCTCCATAATTTCAGCTGAAAAATAATTCTCCCTTGTCAAAATTATTTAACTACATTAAATTCATGATTAATTTGTGTATAAATAATATATAATTACAAAATTCCATGAGTACAAAAACGTGTGTATTTCCATAATTTATGCTGAAAAATAATTGTCCCTTGGTCAAATTTATTTAGTTACATCGAATTCATGATTAATTTGTGTATAAATAATATTTAATTACAAAATTCCATGATTGATAGAAACCAATAATTGCTAGTTCCCCTAAAAGATGAATGAGAATCTGCCTTTTTCATATTTGTATTGTTTGATATTTTGTTTTTCTATTTTTCCTCCTGATTTTACATTAATTGCTTTAATTTCATAATTATGTTGTACGTATATTTCACGATTTTATGTGATATCATTAATTTTTTTCTTTTTCTATATTGCAGGCAGATATAAACAATTAAAGAGCTGGAATATTGCATTTTTTATTTTATTTACGGGATTTTAAATCCAAAAGGATATATGCAATTTATTTTTTTGTGTGTTTTAAATCATTAATGTAATTCTTTTTTTTGGCAAAAATTATGCTTAAAGGGACATAATGTCGCCCACTAAAACTGAAATCACACTCTAAAACCTAAATCAGACTTTCAAAAAATATATCTCATGTGATTATGTAAAGCAAATAAAAGTAGGATTCATATGTAAAGCTAATTAAAGTTGGATTAATAATAGAAATGTAACCGATTTTGGGGGGAAAAGTGGAATAGTGCCAGCTAGGTAAAATTTATTAGGTTTTATTTATTAGGTAAAATTAATTGTTAGCTAGCAATTATATATATATATATATATATATAATATTTAGATAATGAAATTATATATATATAATATTTAGATAATGAAATTAATATTAATATTCAGTAATTTAAACTTATCGAATATCTTCAAGAAGAATATCAATTAATCTCTTTTCTACACCTCTCGATGTTGCTTTTTGTACGCTTTGAAAGAGCACGACTCGACCAATCACATCTAGAATTCAATATAAATGTAGCTTTAGAAAACAGTTTACTGTAAGTGTAACGCCCCGATTTTAGTTCAGCAGACATCTTGATTATTTATTATATTATGCATTTTTATTGCATTTTATTTTCTCAACTCGACCAGTAAATTTAATTAATTAGACGTGAGTGTATGTTTTAATCATTTGAGATAAATAATTTATTTAGACCTTTTCGTCTATTTAAATTATTTCAGAGTTTAGCCGAATATTGGAATTTTTAGTCTAGCGAGAGCCGTTTATATTTAGTCATCTTCAGCGTCGTTGATTTACTTTCTGGACTCCCTAGTATTTTGCGAGCCGATCAGCCTTATTATTTTCGGTCATTTTAATTATAAAGCCTTCCCATATTATTTAAGTGCTCCTTGTTTAATTTAGTTTGTAAATGAGGTTAAGCATTGGCAGATAAGTTATCATTAAAAGATCAGCTTTCTTCTGCTCCCAGCCAATACGCACTCAATCTCCAATATCCGAGGGACTTTGAATTTTTCTTTCAAATACTTCAGAAAATTTCTCTTCCTCCAACGTTATATTGCCTTATCTCTCTCACACGTTCAAAAGCTCCAAGCAACGAGTAGAATTATTTTCTTCCTCCCAGAACTCAATTTTCTCAACCGTAACATCACCTCAGCACTTTATACCATCGCCATCACCATCTCAACCCATCCCAACTTCGTTCGCGAGTTTGAAAAATCGAGAAGCAGCCGAGCAGATCCCGCAGCAAAACATTCGAGCACCCCGTTAGTCTGTTTTACCGGCCGTTCCCTTGTGCCGTGAGTTGCAGCAGAACCTGCGAGAAGCAGCAACATCACCATTTCCCTAGTTCAATCAATGAGCAGTACACCTTCGAACAACCCCATTCACCGTTTCGCCGGACTTTCAGCCCCGTTAGTCCATTTTTCTGAGCAGCAGCGGGTCTTCACCATAGCAGCAATGGTCCTCACCTTTTCACTCGAACAACAGTCGTTCGTAAGAGCCGAGGTCGATACCCAACGTCCGAGACTCTTCGTTTTCAGATTTTTGTTCCCGTTTCATTCCCGAAGGAGGTATATGGCTTAACCTCCTTTAATATTTTCGAGTATTCAGGAAAGATTAATTTAGGTCTTATGGTTCATGCTAGAAATTATTTGAGGAGACTTCATGAGAATTGATTTTTTTATAAGTGGTAAGGATTGATGTTGAACTCTCGATTTATGGTCAGTTAAACTCTCTATGTCTTTAACTTATTTGTAAGCAGCATAGATAGTTTATTTTAATTTGCTTTTAAGTGAGATTAAGCAAAATATAAGTTTATTGGTGTTGCAGTAGTTATTTTCTAAGATTTGTGAAATCATGCAATGGCCTTATTTTAAATCCCTTTATTTATTTTCGAAATGAAGGATTGAACAGGCTGAGATATTGATGAGAAATTTGATCTTTGATTTGATGTGTAAGTGGCAGTAGGTAATTCTTTTTAATTCTCCTTTAAGTACAATTAAATAAAATCAAAACCTTTTTGCCATGCATGTGGAGCTTTTATTTCCGAAAGAAAAATTGATCAGGCTGCAAAAATTCTTAGTATGTTAAGCTGCTGTTGTGTTGTTTCTAGCCTGACAATTATGGTTTTAGATGCCTTAAGATTGGTTTAAAATTGAGCCATTTACCTTAGTAATAAATTGAGAAAAATGGGATTTTTATAAATTATTGTTAGCCCATTCTTTTTTTTTTATGTTGAAAAATGGTATAGTGGACTTCAAATAATTTAAAAAAAAATTGGTCGTAAGATGTGTCGTTGGGTTGAGGAAGTTGTCGGGAGAAACCGAAGCATGGTGCCGGGTCACGACAGTCGGGATGCTGCCAGGCCACTACCGCGAGCACGCAGGCGCACCCGTAAGCAGTCGTGCAGCCGGCGCTTGCCGCGTACGTCGTGTGCTGCGAGGCCCATGTGTTAGCAGCCTGTGCGACGCCTTACTGCCGATCCTACCGTGCGAAGAAGACTCCCGTGACCTACAAAGCCCCGCGTCCCGTCCTTTGCAGTCAACTCCTTTTCCAAGCCCGAACAAATTTTTAATAGTTTCGAAAGCCCTTTTTAAAAGATATCCTGAGCTTTAAATTGATTTTTTGAGTTGAGGCTCATTATAGATTCTTAAAGAGTTAATTCTGAGAATTTTTAAAGATTCCGAGTCGAGAGTTCCAACATCTAAGAAAGAGCAGAAAGTCTATAAGCCATGAACCTTAAGCTAGAAAATCCTTCAATTGGTAAATTTAATTTACCAAATCAGAATTAGTTATTTATCCGAGTATCACTTAATTCATGTAGATTCCGAGGAGTCGAGCCCTCGAGTTTCCACATAAGCAACAACTCATCTCAGTAGCAGATCCATAGTATCCAGGTGGGGAAGTCTATCTAGTACATCATTTTGATTAAACACTGTGATATTTTTGTTTGTCGTTATTTGCATGAATTATGTGTTTTCAGTTTTTTCAGTTATATATCGGACGATTGATCACGTACGATATGAACAGCTATTTCTGTAGTTGTTCTTATATCAAATATGTCGCATGCTAGCTAGTCCCCCGAGGAGCAGTACTCCAAAGGGCTAAGTAGACAACCAGTGCACCTGAGGGGCAGTACTCCGATGGTTGCTAGAATTTTTCAGTTGCACCTTAGTACTTCTTTGGTTGCTAGAACTCTTTTTGAAACCATTGTTTGTGTAATATATCTGCTTACAACGGTATCTTTTATCTAATTCAAATGTTTGTACTATATAGACTCCAGGTAAGCCCGTTGATTATTATTATGCTCACCCCCCACACCAACCTTTCAGGTTAAGCAGTTGGATAGGCGGTACTGGAGGCAGGTCGGCATGGTCATCAGTTTCTTATGATTCAGTCATTTATTTTCAGACATTTAGAGTTGTTACCATAGTTATTTTCCATGTCGAGACATTGGATTATTGAATTGATTGCATGTTTGATTTGAGGATATTGAAATTCAGTATTTGAGACTTATTGCATTTATATTTGGAGTTTATTGCATGTCTCAAATTATTTTGGGAGTTTAGTCCCTTTTCACCCTTAGCGAGCTTTGGTGTTGATATGGTTTTCGGTAAACCATGTTGTTATTACTCATTGGTTGTTAGTGCTCAATAATTAGGAGATTGTATTCTCTTAAAGGGGTGGCATGCTCATGAATTCCGAAGTACTCACATATCGAACACAGACAGACTAAGAACCGACATCATCATCAACTAAACCGACATCTCATATCGGTTACGACATGTCGGTTGTGACACGTCGGTTATGACTTATCGAGCCAATATCTATGACTTGCCGATCCGACATCGTAAGGCGGTGCCAACTCAGCACAAGTCATCATTGCGCCTTGCCAAGTGGAGTGCTACAAGAATGAGTGGCGATCAGCCGCCATTGACTTTTTTAATATAATGATTACATTTTTTATAAATGTTGTACATTAATATAAAAGGGAGAAGAAGCTCTCTGGACGGGAGATACGAGAAAAATCATACTATAATATTCAATAAACTCTGCTTTTCGACTTTTAGGTTCTTCATTAATCTTTCTTGAATACCCAGCGTAATCTTCATTACATTACCGTTGTTAATTGTCATATAACAACAGTTTGGCGCTAGAGGAAGGGCCTCATAACGTTTTTGAGGTTAACTTTCGCTGTTATAGCCATCTCCTCGCTTGAAGTTACCATGTCGCAATCTGGTCGAGATCATATGTCTCATCCTGGCCAGAGTCAATCGACTAATCATTCCCCAAGGCGTTCAACACCACCTCCTCCGGTCACTAATATCACGAACTTTCTCCAAAACCCGGAGTTTATTCAAGGTTTAACCTCTCTTATAGCTCGAGCCATGCCCAGACACTCGAGTACTATACCTGTATCTACGCCATTTCCTACGAATCCAACAGAACATCCAAATCTTACTCATCATGACCCTGAAACACATGCAGTGACATCGAATGCTACGTCACAACCACACCATACTTCTCCACATCGAGAGGAATTAACTCGTATAACCGCTAATCCAGTAATGAACAACCAGGTCGTGGAGGAACCCCCTGTTCAAGAGATGACTGCTGAAAGCCATTCTGCTCATCGTCAAAGAATTCCGTCGCGTCCCAGACCTACCTCACCAGTGCCTCGTGATCGTGAAGATATACGGCGTCAGATTGAACGGAATCGCATGTCAAGACATAGTGCAGAAGAAATCGAGGTTCTTTGTAAAAGATTGGCTGAAATTGAGACTCGACAGAAGTCACAAGAAGATTCTCCTCGACATGTCTCGATGCCGGGAAATGTTATCATTGAAGCTGATTCGCCTTTAGCTACAGAACTTACTGCGGAGGCACTCCCTACCAAGGTAAAAATCCCACAAATTGGCATGTATGATGGGACTTCGGATCCAGATGCGCACTTAGGTCATTATACGTCGTGGATGCATTTGCATGGAGCCTCGGATGCTTTGAGATGTCGGATGTTTTCCCTCACATTGGGGCCACGAGCACAAAAATGGTATTATACTCTTCCACCTCATTCAATTTGGAAGTGGCAACAGTTACGTGTAGATTTCCGATCACACTTCATAGGAGCTCAAGTTTGTCTTATCCCAAAAGAATCGATCACTAATATCGTGCAAAAGGATGACGAAACTGTAAAGGACTACATATCTCGGTTTAACGATCGAATTCAGAACATGGAGCCTTGTCACCCTGAGACCCTACTGGTGACCGCAATTGCTGGATTGAAGCCCAATTCGATGTTTCGTTGGACCTTATGCCAGAACAAACCGGCTACTTTTCAAGAATTCCTCGTACGAGCTCAACAATTCATTATCGCTGAGGAATCGATGTCAGTTCCTAGTTTCGACTTCTCGGTAAAAGAAAACAAGACTGAGTAGGATGCAAAAAAGAAGAATAAGAAGAATTTTGGGAAAGCGCAATATCAGAATTACTCAAAAGGGTATGAAAATACTCCGGAATCCAGAGCTGCCCGAGATCAATATGCCGACAACGTGAGGACAGGCTATCAAACCGTTTATTCGGCCGGAGCAGCTACAATTTTTGAAGAACTGAAAGGAAAGGGAATTATTCCTGATCCGAAACCAGTAAGAACTTCTGAAGACAAGCTGGACAAATCTCGATACTGTGCGTACCATAAATCTCCGGGGCACAATACCGATGAATGTCTCGGCCTCTTATCGGCCCTTTTACGTTTAATTGGTCAGCCTCAACTTCAAAAGTTCAGAAATTTTGACAATCGCCGGAAAGGAAGGCCTGTGGATCTTTTAGACGAAGAAGATGATGATAATCGACCCGTTAACCCGAAGAGAGTCCGTGCGAACGATAAAGAAGTTTTTACGTTTTCTACCCTTGTCGGTACTTCAACCGACAACTGCAAAAAACCTAAGACACATGATGCGTTGAACCCTTCTTACTGTATACCCCGAGTAAATTCTAATACCAAGCAGTTGGATACGTCTCGGCGAAAAGCTAAAGCCTA
>CACSLK010018944.1:3334470-3352856 GCA_902706635.1 Striga hermonthica | reverse complement strand
TAAGTTTAACCTGGGCAACCAATTCTTACAAAAAGGCGATGCAAATCTGAATTTTCAAGTTCTCCGAGCAATCCTTGGAATTTTTCAACAAAATTTGGACACCAAGCATACAACATCAGATTAATAACACTCACCAAATATCATAGCAAAACACCAAGAATCCGATTTTTAATGATATTTTGAAGTTTCAGCCCAGAAATTCAAATCAACATTTGACATGGCTACAGACTTTATTTCGTCCTAAACTTTCTACACCAAATATTATACTAACACAGGGTCATACAGACCAAATTTTGCAGCAATCGGACGAATACACAATTTATAAAGATTTTTCAAAGGTTCAGCAGCAATACCCGATTCAAAAATGCATCAATGACTAATTACTCAACAACAACGTCTAAGGCCTTCACCATGAGGCCAAAGACTTCAAATGTTACAATAATCCACAGCCCTAATCACGATTTATGCACAATTCACATGATTTTACAAATAACGAACATAACACGCAATTAATCGATCATAATTCAAACCCTAACATGCAATTTCAAACAAGGCTTGACACATACATCACATATACATATAAAGTAAGGGGAAGTTTAAATGAAACAAGGGCCCAACGGAGTCGAGGAGGGCTGCGATGCGCGCTCGACAGCCGGCGTGGCTCGCGCGATCGAGATCTGCCCGTGGTGAAGTGCGGGAGGGCTTAGGGCCGAATTTTTTGCTTGGTATGGAGAGGAATTTCCTGAGTGTTTTAACGGCTCTGAAATTTGATGATGGTGGGCGACAATATGAGAGGAGTGAATAAAATTCCCTGTCTTAGTGGTAAAGAAAGTGAAGGAAAATAATGAGGGAGGGTGTAATATTTTATTTCCTTAAAAAGGGATCAAATGGCGTACAAAAGTTAGTAAATAGGCTATGGATCAGCTCCAATAAAGTCTGATTACAAACCCACAAAATCATACCAACCATGCTTAGAAATTATTGATTTTGATCAAATAAAATGGAGCCAAAATACAATTAACAGGGCCCGGTTTACTTAACGTTCAATTGGGCTGATTAGAATAATATAGAGGGCCTGAAATCTCACAAAGTTGGGTCAAGATTTATACAAATTTGAGCCGAAAAGAAAAGCTAGACGACCACAATAATAAGAAAGGCCGATGGGCGCACGGGCCGGTTTATCTCTGAGGTTCGTCAATTACTCAAAGGCTCGGTTCGATCGCACGACTATAAAATAAATTAAACCGGAACAATTATATAAGATATAATACACACAATGATATTTATTTAATGTTAATAAGGATTTAAAACAATTAGGCATTTAACGACAACAATAACAATAATAATAATAATAATAATCTCCAATAATTCATAATCAAACGGGGCGTTACAGTCTACCCACCTTACAAAGAATTCCGTCCTTGGAATTCGAAAACAAAAAAACTAGAAGGTAAGAGAGTACAAAGGGGGATATCAAAATGTGAGGTCTGGGTAGTACCTCCAAATCTCGATATCCCTCTACCAAGTCGTCTCGCCCTCGACTTGACTACACCCACTGGACTTTGACGAGTATCCCTCCCGGTCATTCCCTGATGGACCCTTGGTTCCAATAGGTCACCGGTACCTCCATACAGGTAGGGTCCTGCCTATCACGCAGCTCGTCACAATACACACATACCTCGAAATCACGTACACATTCCCTTCATCACGAGGCTAGAACGTGTCATGCATCCTCAAAAGTCCCCATGGTGGAGTCAACCTTTGGCTAAACTATTGACTTGATCGAGAAATCATGATAGGACCGACAATCATCACTTATTCTCAAATCTGCACATTCAGATCACACGGTTCTGTTTGATACCATTGACAAAGCCTCTCTCCTCGCCGACACGAACAACATCTCGTATGCGGTTTAGGAAGTAAAGACTAGATACTCAATAACGGTTTCCCTTTCACGGAGTCGGTCTCCAGTCTAGACTCAAGGCTCCGCCACACATTAATACGGAACTACTATCTCGCCATGTCGAGAAAATCTCACAGGTGGCAAAGGAAACTAATCGACCAACCTCACAAATCGAGGGTTGTTGATTAGGGAAAATTCACACAACGACTCGAAAGATCAACATACACTTTTACCCAAAAAATCTGGTTCAAAGACCCCTAAAAGGACAAGGTTGGACTGGGTTTAATGCACTGTCACCTGAGAGGTGACACACACGCTGGCGCTGCATATGTGGGGCGCTGGGATGCGTGCATGTACCCACTCGGATACCAGCTACAAGGTCAAGGTTTGGCCGTACACACTGACCTAGGGAGTTTGGCGTTCGGTGATGGCGGCGGCAGCCCTCGTGCGATTCAACAATCGGCCACTGCAGTTGGCCTCACGTCTCTCAGCACGGGCGTGCAGGCTTGGCCACCACTTCGCGTGGCTATACCCAGTCAGGTTCTGCACTCGGTTGGAGGTGCATTCCAAAAATTCAATTTTAGGGTTTCACAATTCCTAGGTACTCAAATGGGAAGAAGGGTTTCTCCCCAAGACTTAAAATCACAAAGGTTTGGGTTGACAACAACAATTTTCCCAAAAGGGAACGAGACGGTCAACGCCGAACAACAGAATGGTTAGCTTGTTTGACTCTACCGACTAACAGTGTCGGTCGTCACGACAGCTTTTACTCAGTTAGCTAATCGTGCCGGCAGTCCAAAACGAGTCTAATCCACATAAACAGCCTATAGCTTCCACACTTCGAGGTCTAGCGTAAAGCTTCTCTCGCAAGTGTTTCCAGCTAACATTATAATACTAATCAGATTAAGTCACATAGGGCACATATACATGAAAATTGACGAAAAGCTAATTTTGAAATTTACAACTCAATTTGGAAACCTAAACATGAACTTGCACCAATTTCCAGCATGCGTGATGAATTTAAAATGCATGTACCTTCCAGTCTAGATATCGTGTCATGATGAAACCACTTGAAAAAAAATATCCCTAACTCAGGACTCTATCATTTTCATGCAGAACACTCAGGCAGATAAAATCATTGAAATGCACATAATACAGCAAACATACAAACATAGGTGCAGTGGATAAATTAAGACATACAGCTTGACAGGTTCTCAGTGTATGCACAATAATCGCAGCTACAAACATTATATTACTGAAATTCAAAATCTCCAAAATATCTAACTCAATTATTTACAACTTTCATGTTGATCACTTGAGCCAAAAATAACTTTAAAACCGAGTTTAAGCATAAAACAGTTAGGTCAAGAAATCTGCCAACGAAACTATTTATAGATTACAGCAGGTCACTAAATCAGGAATATCACATGCCACAAAACTCCGAATCATGCAAACTCAAAACCTACAGAAACTACACTTGAATTTCTACAAGTTCTAAGAAGAGAATCTTTACAAATAATCATGCTAAGGGCCTCATTTTAGAGCATACATTTTTATCGTAAACACAACCACTGTTTTAAAAATTCTGGGCATAACTCCAACTTTGAAAAATCATATAAAATTAACTAAAACACCAAATTGCAAGATTTCAACTTCCAGAGAAACATTATAACATGCACTACAAGTTTCATGTTGATTATATTTTCACATGGTCACATTAACATTGTCAAAAACAGCCCAACATCATGATTCACAATTCTGCCCGAAATTTCAAAAACTGCTCGCAGTTACAACTTCAAAAATTCATAATAAATTCAATTCAACTCCGAATCATGATATTTTAGAACTCACAGAAACCTAACTCAAAGCACTACAAAATTTATGTAGAACTCTTAACCAGAAAACTGCTTTTAGGCCACGATAATCCGAGCACAAACAGAGGCTATAACGAGAAGTTCTCATACGATTTTCAGCACAAAAACATAATTTCATGTACGTAGCATCAGGGGTCACATGTAATCACAATTTACAAATCATGTACGCGCATATACAATATAAGAGAGTCAGCCCTAACATGATTTTTAACACAAATTCACATAAACTCATACGATTTTAAAGAATTCCAGTCGTGCAATAATCGTCAAGTTCAATCATATAAGCATGCTTTTCATAACATCAACTTTAACATATCGAGTCTTATAGAGCCTCAACATCAGGCTTAAATCATACCTTTTACAAGTGCGTGCCTCGCAGCCAACTCACAAGATATTCACGCGATGACGGAGCAATCCACTCGTCCTATGGACGACGTCGTCGTCTTTCATCCATGCATCAGCCTTCAGGACTTACGCTCGATCTAACGTACGAGAATTATCAACCATTGTCCCTCTCGAGGCTTAGCCACTCTCAAGAGTTATGACGGTGATACGCGTTAGATTCTCCTAAACTATGGGGTTCGATTAGTAACCAATTCGCGGCATCTAAACGACACTCCCGGTCCTCGACGACTGAGGTTCTAATTTCCCGAGTGATCTCATACACTAGAGATTCACTCGGTACTAAACCTTTCTCTTTCGAGATGGGTCACGATTGGTCCTACTCTAAAGACACTGAACGAATCTTATAGCGAGAAAATGCTATAAACATCACTTATCTCAATAATAAAATACTGGAACTCACGACTAGGAATCTCGAGAGTCCGAACTTAACTCTATATCACTAGAGTTTAATGTCAAACACTAGAGTTCACATAACCTGAGGTGGATAGATTTTCTAAGCCCCAAAACAACATATATATCACTTCATGAGTAGTCTCATTGCCACTCATGCAAAACCTCATAAGTAGTTTCATTGCTACTCATGTAAAACATCACAAGTAGTTTCATTGCTACTCATGCAAAACATCACAAGTAGTTTCATTGCTACTGGTGCAAAATCACAATTCACATTATAAGTATTTTCATTGATACTTATATAAAACATACCTTAAGCAGCGTGGACTGACGGATATGAGTGATCATATTACAAGGTCTAAACACATACTCACATATAAACCAGTCTACAGAAATGCAGACTGGCTCTGATACCAAACTGTAACACCTCACTTTGATTTTAAATAAATTCCGGACTTTCTAAAAATCAGAACAATTTTTTCGAATCCATTTTCGAAATCAAGGGCATTAACCAACACATCTTTACTTAGTCCAAGTCTTATCTGGACCCACGGGGATTCATAAACCCGATTTTTACAAGGTTTTCATTAACCTGATTCACACCTCGACATAATATCCAATATAAACAATTGTAACCTCATGAATCAAACAACATGATTATTCAAGGTTCGAAAAGGGTTTTCCAAAATATTCCCGAACATCGAAACATAACATAGTTCGAAAACAGTTTTCACGTGTCGAAATCACAGAAAGGTTCATAACAACCATATTATTATTGCGGAAGCAAAACGAAACAATAAATAGACCACCACTCGCCCTTTGTCCCGTCACCCGGCCACTGCTTAACCTGCATCCGTGAAGAGCAGGTGAGAATGAGCACAAATAATAAAGTAGTGCTCACTACTATGCACATAATAACATGTAAAGATGGTATGGTCACAGTATGAATATAAATCAATCATCATCATGTCTCATCTCCTAATAATCACAACAATAACTCACTCATGTGCCCATCTATCATTAGTTGCGGAAAGGGGATGCATAAACCCTAACGACAGGAGTGCATGCCACTGTAACGGACACGGCCTTTCACTAGGTCTTAAGGAGACTTGCCTCGCAAGGGCAACCGTACTGTAACTCGACGGAGACAACCGTACCGACGACCGTAACAACTCACATCGGTAGGCCACATGGTTCATATTCATACATTGGTCATACCAACTAAACAATAAACAACACGTATGGCATAGACAATTTTATAAGTAAACCCACCTGGTACAACAAAGGAAAACGGCACACAATCGGGAGTAGGCAGCGAACACGGCTCGTCAAATACCTACAACAATTATATACTAAGATCAACACCTATTTGACCTTAGAGAACAATCACAAGCATACATTGGTCGAACTTGATTCAACCAAGTAGTTCATGAAGTTCCGTGGACATTGGAACACTTGGATCCTACACTTAGACTTGACCAAAATGCATATGAACACCACACATAGACTTAGCACGCAAAACAAAGTCAAACGGGGCAAAAACACACACAAGGGTCCGGGAAAAATATAAAGAAGGCTCAGGACAGGCCCCGGGCTGCTTGCTGGCCCGGCGAGGCATGGCTGGGCGCAGCCAGGGCGCGCACGGGCGCTGCACTGGGGCGCTGGCAGCAGTGCAAGGGTCGGGCAGACCGACAGTGAAATAAATGGACCCGACCGATTTTAAAATGCACTCGACCGATTGACTTAAAATTTTTACACATAAAAATACACTCACAAAGGCACGTTTTCACCAAGTTTCAGCCCTAGACTTAAGTTTAACCTGGGCAACCAATTTTTACAAAAAGGCGATGCAAATCTGAATTTTCATGTTCTCCGAGCAATCCTTGGAATTTTTCAACAAAATATGGACACCAAGCATATAACATCAGATTAATAACACTCACCAAAAATCACAGCAAAACACCAAGAATCCAATATTTAATGATTTTTTGAAGTTTCAGCCCAGAATTTCAAATCGACATTTGACATGGCTACAAACCTTATTTCGTCCTAACATTTTTACACCACATAGTATACTAACAGAGGGTCATACAGTCCAAACTTTGCAGCAATCGGACGAATACACAATTTATAAAGATTTTTCAAAGGTTCAGCAACAATACCCGATTCAAAAATACATAAATGACTAATTACTCAACAACAACGTCTAAGGCCTTAACCATGAGGCCAAAGACTTCAAATGTTCTAATAATCCACAGCCCTAATCACGATTTATGCACAATTCACATGCTTTTACAAATAACGATCATAACACACAATTAATCGATCATAATTCAAACCCTAACATGCAATTTCAAACAAGGCTTGACACATACATCACATATACATATAAAATAAGGGGGTTTAGACAGCCTTGTACCGTTCTTGTGGAAGTTTAAATGAAACAAGGACCGAACGGAGTCAAGGAGGGCTGCAATGCGCGCTCGACAGCCGGCGTGGCTCGCGCGATCGAGATCTGCCGGTGGTTAAGTGCGGGAGGGCTTAATGGATCTGAAATTTGATGATGGTGGGCGACAATATGAGAGAAGGAGGGAATAAAATTCATTGTCTTGGTGGTAAAGAAAGTGAAGGAAAATAATGAGGGAGGGTGTAATATTTTATTTCCTTAAAAAGGGATCAAATGGCGTACAAAAGTTAGTAAATAGGCTAAGGATCAGCTCCAATAAAGTCTGATTACAAACCCACAAAATCATACCAACCATGCTTAGGAATTATTGATTTTTATCAAATAAAATGGAGCCAAAATACATTTAACAGGGCCCGGTTTACTTAACGTTCAATTGGGCCGATAAGATTAATATAGAGGGCCTGAAATCTCACAAAGTTGGGTCGAGATTTATACAAATTTGAGCCGAAAAGAAAAGCTAGACGACCACAATAATAAGAAAGGCCGATGGGCGCACGGGCCGGTTTATCTCTGAGGTTCGACAATTACTCAAAGGCTCGGTTCGATCGCACGACTATAAAATAAATTAAACCGGAACAATTATATAAGATATAATACACACAATGATATTTATTTAGTATTAATAAGGATTTAAAACAATTAGGCATTTAACGACAACAATAACAATAATAATAATAATAATAATAACAACAACAACAACAACAACAACAATAATAATAATAATAATAATAATAATAATAATAATAATAATAATAATAGTAATAATAATAATAATAATAATAATAATAATAATAATCTCCAATAATTCATAATCAAACGGGGCGTTACATTTAGAAAACAGTTTAGTGTAAGAAAAGTCTAAATAAAAAAATATTAAACTATATAAATTATACCAATTAGCCTTGGGTAGTCGATGCAAGATGGATCCTCCAGATCACCGAACTCCTTGAAATTAAACATGAACCTTGGGTAGTCTTCATCAAAGACCTCCTTAATTTCAATTTCGTCATTGAACAAAAACTGGTCATTTTTTGGGGGTAGTTTTGAACATGTTGCGATCGGGTTCCACAATGAAATTCTTTATTCCATATGTATTCCCTTCACCATTTCCCAGCAGTCCAAAATTTTCAGCCAAGCTACCGGTGTGGATGCATGAATGCGCTCCTCTGAAAAATAAAATAAAAAATCATTTATTGATGTCTAAAAAAAATAAGTAAAAAACAGAATATATGTCAAATTATTAATAAGAGTAACATATAAACATGATGTCTTTCTTGACATCATGAAACACAAATTCTAAGCTTGATTCTCTTTTTTTTGGGATATAACCTAATTAATCTCAAAATTGCTGTTTTGTTTTTGTTCTTGGCAAGATAAGTGAGATTATCAAAGTAGGAAGACATTTGTAGATGAGTTTTTTGTGACTGAATTTTGAAATGAGGGTGATAGTTGTTTTGTGAAATAGAGTGATTATAATTTGAAAAATGTTTTAGTATTTATAGGGCACAAAAACGTGTGCATCTCCATAATTTCAGTTGAAAAATAATTGTCCCTTGTCAAAATTATTTAACTACATTAAATTCATGATTAATTTTTGTATAAATAATATTTAATTACAAAATTCCATGAGTACAAAAATGTGTGTATTTCCATAATTTATGCTGAAAAATAATTGTCCCTTGGTCAAATTTATTTAATTACATCGAATTCTTGATTAATTTTTGTATAAATAATATCTAATTACAAAATTTCATGATTGATGGAAACCAGTAATTGCTAATTCCCCTAAAAATGAATGAGAATCTGCCTTTTTTTATATTTGTATTTGTATTGTTTGATATTTTATTTTTCTATTTTTCCTCCTGAATTTACATTAATTACTTTAATTTCAGAATTATGTTGCACATTTATTGCACGATTTTATGTGATATCATTAATATTTTTTTCTTTTTCTATATTGCAGGCAGATGTAAACAATTAAGGAGCTAGAATATTGCATTTTTTATTTATTTACTGGATTTTAAATCCAAAAGGATACGTAATTTATTTTTTGTATATTTTAAATCATTAATGTAATTCTTTTTTTTTCGGCAAAAATTATGCCTAAATGGGCATAATGTCACCCACTAAACTGAAATCCCACTCTAAAACTGAAATAAGACTTTCAAAAAATATATCTCATGTGATTATGTAAAGCAAATAAAAGTAGGATTAATATGTAAAGTTAATTAAAGTTGGATAAATAATAGAAATGTAACCGATTTTGGGGGAAAAAGAGGAATGGTGCCATCTAAGTAAATTTTATTAGGTTTTATTTATTAGGTAAAATTAATTGATTAGCTAGCAATTATATATATGTATATATATATATATAGATTATTATATTTAGATAATGTAAATTAATATTAATATTCGGTAATTTAAACTTACCGAATATCTTCAAAAAGAATATCAAAAAACCCCTTTTCTACACCTCTCGACGTAGCTTTTTGTATGCTTTGAAAGAACACGACTCGACTAATCACATCTAGAATTCAATATAAATGTAGCTTTAGAAAACAGTTTAGTGTAAGAAAAGTCTAAATAAAAAAATTATAAACTATAGAAATGTTACCAATTAGCCTTGGGGAGTCGATGCAAGATGGATCCTCCGGATCAACGAACTCCTTGAAATTAAACATGAACCTTGGGTAGTCTTCATCAAAGGCCTCCTTAATTTCAGTTTCGTCATTTAACAAAAACTGGTCATTTTTGGGGGTAGTTTTGAACATGTTGCGATCGAGTTCCACAATGAATTTCTTTATTCCATATGTATTCCCTTTACCATTTCCAAACAGTCCAAAATTTTCAGCCAAGCTACCGGTGTGGATGCATGAATGGGCTCCCCCTGAAAAATAATATAAAAAATCATTTATTGATGTCTAAAAAAAATAAGTAAAAAATAGAATATATGTCAAATTATTAATAAGAGAAACATATAAACATGATGTCTACCTTGACATCATGAAACACAAATTCTAAGCTTGATTCGCTTTTTTCGGGATAAGCTAATTAATCTTAAAATTGCTGTTTTGTTTTTGTTCTTGGAAAGATAAGTGAGATTATCAAAGTAGGAAGACATTTGTAGATGAGTTTTCTGTGGCTGAATTTTGAAATGAGGGTGATGGTTGTTTTGTGAAATGGAGTGATAAAAATTTTAAAAATGTTTTAGTATTTATAGGGCACAAAAACGTATGCATCTCCATAATTTCAGCTGAAAAATAATTAACCCTTGTCAAAATTATTTAACTACATTAAATTCAAAATTAATTTGTGTAGGAATAATATTCAATTACAAAATTCCATGTGCACAGAAATGTGTGTACTTCCATAGTTTATGCTAATAATTGTCCCTTGGTCAAATTTATTTAATTACATCGAATTCTTGATTAATTTTTGTATAAATAATATCTAATTACAAAATTCCACGATTGATGGAAACAAATAATTGCTAATTCCCCTAAAAAATGAATGAGAATCTGCCTTTTTTTATATTTGTATTGTTTGATATTTTATTTTTGTATTATTCCTCCTGATTTTACATTAATTGCTTTAATTTCAGAATTATGTTGTACATTTATTGCACGATTTTATGTGATATCATTAATGTTTTTTATTTTTCTATATTGCAGGCAGATGTAAACAATTAAGTGTTAATTTTCGTGTATTTTATATGCTTTAATTTAGTGTTTTTTAGGTTTGTTTTAGTGTCGATCGGTCCATTTTATCGTGTTTCGTTCATTTTTATTATCATATTGTGTTTTTGTGGTTTGGCGTACTTTTCTTGTCTTTTTGGTGTTGTTTAGGTCCACATTATTCGATCTTGGGAAAACGATCCATTCTCGAGATATTTTCGAGTCGTCCGAACCATGTTCGAGCCACACGGGCCATTTCCGAGCTGTTCTGGGCATATTATTAATTGCATGGTGATATCAATTTGCGCATCTCAAAACGAGGAGAATGAGATTTGGAAAGCGTGGGTCAAAGTTTCAAGTCAATCGAAGAAGCGTGCAAGAAGTTAGAGCGAATCGAGCATCAAGAGGTCACGAGACCATTTCCAGCCCTCGAAAACGGATTCGCGCCCGCGAAAAGCCCCTAACCCACGAGTTCTAGCCCCAGCTGCTGCTCAGTGCCTGCGGAAATCCTTTCGCGCCCGCCAAATGGCCGTAGCCCGCGAGTGTCCCCATGCTAGCCCGCGAGTTTCAACATCCGCGCTCGCGAAATAGGTGTAACCCGCGAGTGTCCGCACCAAGCTCCTAAGCCGCGAGTTTCTCCCTCCTTGCCCGCAAAAATCCAGTCTTTGCTCACGAGTTCGACTTACCATGCGAGTTTTGATCATTAAATGTGTGTGTTTTAGTGTGTGTTTGTGGTGTAGCTATAAGTAGACATTATACTTTGTATTTTTGACATCAACTCTCATTTTCCAACTTTTAAGTTGGGAAAATCCTCTCTATTTTCTTTTTTCCTTTTTTATATTTTGGTTTGGAGCATATGAATCAAGTTTTCCGGCGAACTTTCAGTGACATTGTTTTGAGTAAAGTTTCGAGCTTTTGACTCTGTTTCTCCTTCCAAGTGCGTGTAAGAGTGGGTACTTAGTCTTAAGCCTCATTACTTCGTATATCCTTGTTTGCTTTTGTGAAAATTGATATTGTGCTTGAGTTGCTTGGTGGAAAAGATTGAATCTTTGGATCGTGAATGCTTGACTAAGTGTTATTAGGAGTTAAATGCTTGCTCGTTTTGTGCTAGAGTTTGGTTTAGCTACCTAGCGTTTTAGCTAGGATGGCAATGTTCGGTTATTTGTGTGTGTTTGATCATAGAGACTCCGGCAAACCAAAATCTCTCTTTCCCCCTTGATTTCTCTCATCTTCTTGCGTGTTTTTTCTCGCCTTGTTAATTGCTTTCAGTTGACCTCATTTCGTAGATTAGTTTAGCTTAAATTCAAAACCCCAAATTGTGAGTAGCATGTTTAGGACCTTTTCGGTTGTGTGATTTGGCAACTAGATAATGAACGAAGCTCCGAAGAGCCTTCCTTTGAGAACGACTCGAGTCCAGGTAACTCGGTTACCAATTGCCCAAAAATACTACAAACAAAATGGCGTCGTTACCGTGGAAGGCGAGTAGGACGCCAAGTTTACTATCTTGTTGTCGTTTGTTTACGTGTTTCTCTTACTTTTTGTGGATTTTTCTTATTTTTGCGTGTTTCTCTTGATTATTTGCTCATTTCCCATTTCATTTGCTTTTGGTATGTGTGTTCGTGTAAATATCGTGTCGTGTTAGTTGTGTTTTCGTATTTTCTTCTCTTTTGCCTTGTGTGCCTTTGGGTTGTTTGCTTTTCTTGTGCGAGGTATTTTGCTTGAGGAGTTCCGATGGATCCGTACGGTTATTCTTATGCCGGTAGCTCATCTCGTGGATACCCCGACAACTACGATGAGAAGATATACTCGTATGGAGGGCCGCCCTATCCGTAGTCGAGCCCTTCTTACCCGCCATCTCAAGTTGATTTTGGTTGTTACTCTCCAGGTCACAACGAGATGCCTCACTACTATCCCCCGCCTCTCGATTTTATGATGCTACACCTCCACCCGAGCCAACTAGAGAAGCTTCTCGAGTCAATCTAGCCGAGATCATGGAGCATTTAGAGGAGTGCAATCGATCCCTTCGTGCTTCAATGGCTCCCACATCAGATAAAGAAGGAATCAAAACCTACGCTCCACCCTCTCCATCATTTGAGCACCAATCGGTCGACCAACCTTGTATACCGAAGACCGAAGCTTCAATTCCAACCATGGTTGTGCCTTCCGAGCGTCACCGCGATGTTTTGACGAGCACTCAAGAGGCACTTGCGAGCCTCATGTCGATCATTGAGTTTCATAGTTGGAGGAGCATTCCGATTCCATCCGTTCTTCACACGACACTTACGAAGTTCGATTCCATCGTGGTAGCTTTTCTTGACTTAGATGCATCTATATTCCACTTGGGAGATGATTTTCTCTATCGGCGAGGATTATACGAGAGAGCACCCGATTAGAAGGCGAGTTTCGAGCTATGGTGGATAGGTTTGCCTCCTTGATAAAGGTGGGCCTCAGTCTCGTTTATGATGGAACACAATCTTTCGACACGAGTGAGGACATCGACGATTTGATTGTTAAATAAATTCTCTTTTTTGACGATTCGGTCGTGCATCTACATTAGGTACGTCAAATTTCTCTTCCGGCGATAGTGCTTTGAGTTCGAATTATATTGTTGAGAGTGAGCATGTAGAATCGGGGGTTGATATGGTGAATGGGATGGGAGAGAATTCATTCGAGGATTCGATTATGCCGAACAATGTATATAGTGCTCGGAAGGATGATATTGAGGAGGAGGATATGGAAGTTAATGATTTTGTCGATGTTGTTGAGGAGGATTCTGAGATATTATGTTGATGTCGTTGACTCGAGGTGTGTGTTGATTGATGAGTCGACTTGTGATGTTGAGTTTCACATGGTTTCCATGTTCTTTGGGTCGTCGTTTCGTATTATTGAGGATCGTGATCATGAGGAGGAGTTTAGTGTGCCTACGCCCATGCTCCCGATGCTTGAGCTTGATGAGTACACGTTCGAGATAATGCAAATGATGCCCGGGATTGATTCGACGTGCTCCACAGATATTTTCATATTTTCGGAGGTCGAGTATGGGGCCTCGGTTCGTAAGGATTTATCTCTTCTCTTGGTGGATGTTGATATCCGTGCTCGGTTTCACAAGAATTTGGCCACGAGAGCTTATTTGGCCCGCCTTTGTTACGTGTTTCTGTCGGGACTACTATTGGACAATACGAAGGCGTGGTATGATCGACATTTCTTCTTGGATCCTGGTTGATTTGGTATGTTGACGTCGAGCTCAAGACGTTAAAATGAGCGCTTCGTTGGAGGCAACCCACTATTTTTGCATTTTCTCGTTTTTCGCTTTTTATCGAAAATAAATAGCCCCGCTAGCCACACGAACACGGCATTTTTGGAGAAGAAAATGGGATTCGGGGCAATATTTTTATTGAAAAATGGGTTGAAAGATGGCGGAGTGTTGAAAATTTGAGCTAAGTGTGAAAATCAATGAAAAGTCTCGTGCTTTGATCGAGAAAGGTCCAAGAAGTGTGGACAAAATTTTAGGTGAAATCGGGTCGAAAAGGCTCAAAATATGCCTAAGTAGGTAAAAAATGGCCCCAGGCCCGCAATTGTCCTGAGGCAAGCCCGCATTAGCCACGCAGCTCGCGCCCGCGAGTCAGGATTCGCGACCTACGACCACTTCGCGAGCCAGCACTAACCTTCAGGGCCCGGGATTCGCGCCCGCGAACTCAGTTCCGCGAGCTGCAGGCCCTGAACAACAAAAAAATTCTGCGCCCGCGAAAGTCCGTTCGCGGGCTACCCCATTTTCGCGAGCTGCCCACCCCAAACAGAAGCTAGAATCCGCGCCCGCGGACAGCTACCAACGCGCGAGTTCTTTTTCTGCTGGCACCCGCACCATGCCACCATCAAGCCACGCCCACGGCCATGCACCGTACCCGAGCCATGTTCGGGACCCGCACACACCTCCACCGAGCCACCTTGAGCCACACCGAGCCACCGGCGAACCACCGAGTCCTGGCCCACCCGGCGACCGCCGGTGATATTTTTCGGCCGCCGGTGAATTTTCCGGCGACCGACCAAATTTTTCGGCGAACTTCCGATCCTCGTTTTCTGGCCGCCGTAGACATTTTCTGGCCGGAAACGACATTTTTTTTTATCTCTCGGGACCGTTTCGAGCCGTTGGAGCCGTCGAAAACCTTATTTTGCGGCGATTCCACCTCCCACACCCATTTTTCTTAGATTTTTCACTCTCTTGGAGCTTTATCGAGGTTCATTGCCCGATTTTTCTTACTCTTGGCATCGAGATAATCGTTTTACAAGGTACTTCACTTAGACCTATGTGTGCCATGTGAATTTGAATTAGGCGTGACTTTATTGAGTTGGAGGTGATATTTACTAAGTGTGGGGGAGGTGTCTTGGATGCTCGTGACCATATATTGATCATTTGGAGGATTTTGGCTATTGTCTTTCGGTGTGAAGCTCGTTCGGAGTTAATGTTGACTATTATGAGGAATGAAGTGCACGTTAGCATTTGATTTGAATTTCACTATATCATTGATGTCGGTTGTGCGTGAGGCTATGCTTTGATTGAAGAGTTGGTCGGGTAATGCCATGGCGAGTATCATTATGGGCTAGAGGCCCGAATTTTGAGCTTTCAAGCTTACGTGTGTCTTCGTCGAGTTTGTGGATTTCGGGTTATTATCCCTCCGAGACGCATACATGTGGCCATCACTCGGAGCCGACGGACGGGATTTTCTTATGCTTTCAAATGCCATAGTGCTCGGCTGGTTTATGGATCGATATGTTTTTATTGTTCACTCGTTCGGATGGCTTTATTTTCCACTCGAAGACTTTCGCATCATTTCTCGTTATTCCCACCGGACGAACACCATTGGACACACGGTGGTACACCACCGTGTAGAGTACGCATTTTCTTTTCCTATTTTCTTTTTCTTTTTCTTATTTCTTGCGTGTTTTTGTGTTTTCTTTCGTTGTGTATATTCGTTTTAGTTTATTTTGATTTTGTGTCATCGCATGAGCTTTCATGATTATGTGCTTTTCTCCTATGCTTTTTTGGTCAAGCAATGAGGACATTGCTTTGTTTTAAGTGTGGGGGAGGAATTTTCGTGATTATGCATGCTTAAGCGATATTTTCTTCGTTTGTGGTGATTTTTGTGCTTTATTTTTCGTATTTGTCGTGTCGTGGACTGGGTCTTGTTGTTGTTTTTATGTGTTTGAGTCACCTCTCCCGCATGATGCTCAATGTTTGTTCGAGAGTAGAGATAGCTAAGTGGTGAGTCGAGATGGTTGATTGGTTTCCCTATTGACGTTCACGCTTTATGTACTTGATGACTTGGACAGTTTCTTTAAATTTAAATGACGATTTGTTGACATTGAAACACGCATGTGGATTCACGAAATTGTTTTGTCCCTTTTTTGTTCTCGATTGATTGTCATGAGGCAAGCTTTTCTTATGTTCGATTATCGTTGTAAACGTGTTGTCTATACAATTGTGGTACGTTTTGATTGAGTTGTGATGATTATTTTATTGTAATTTTGATGTATCCTCGTGTGCCACTCCCTAAAAAAACAAAACAAAAAAAAAACCCAAAAAAATTCAAGAAATAAAATGTGAGTTCGCGAGAAAGTACGGATTAGGCTCCTCTTATTCCGAGCCATTTCGTGGATTGGGATAATGAGCCCGGGAAACCGGTTTAGGAAACTCGAGGAAACCCCTCGAGGGTAAACCTAGATCATCTCGTCTGGAAACCTCGTTTGGAAAAAGAAGCTCACGAAAATGAGTTCGTGAGAGTTGAAAGGATTAGGCTCCTCTTGGCTCGGTTAGTCTTCTAGATAAACCGGGTCAAGGAGTATGGGAAACCGGCCTAGGAAACTCGGGGACAACCCCCGAAGATAAACCTAGGTAATAATTGTCCTAACGGCTCTCATTTGGAAAAAGTAGCTCATTTTATAAAAAAAAAAAAAGAAAAGAAAAAAAGAAAAAAAAAAAAGAAAAATATAAGGAGTTGGCTTATTGGTCTCGTCCTTATCATTTCATGTTTAGTAGACCATTATAGTTTTTGCACGTGTATGTAGACGAGGGAGTTTGAATCGAGTAATCATGTGTAGAATAACTCGGGACGAGTTTTTGTTTTGTATGAATTCATTATGTGGGGACCGTGTTCTCGGATTGGATTTTGATTTTAGGGTTAACCGGATGAAAATGAGAGTTTTATTTTGCATGCTCGTTAGTTTTGGAACGTTCGAATTTTATTTTCGAGCTACTTATTATTTTGTTTGCTTGAGGACAAGCAAAGAGTTAAGTGTGGGGGAGTTGTTTATTATGTTTTCGTGCTTATTTTCGTGTATTTTATGTGCTTTAGTTTAGTGTCTTTTAGGTTCACTTTAGTGTCGACCGGTCCATTTTATCGAGTTTCGTGCATTTTTATTATCGTATTGTGTTTTTGTGGTTCGGTGTACTTTTCTTGTCTTTTTGGTGTTGTTTAGGTCCACATTATTCGATCTTGGGAAGACGAGCCATTTTTGAGACATTTTTGAGTCGTCCGAACCATGTTCGAGCCACACGGTCCATTTCCGAGCCGTTCCGGGCATATTATTAATTGTGTGGTGATTCTATTTGTGCATCTCAAGACGAGGAGAACGAGATTTGGAAAGCGTGGGTCAAAGTTTCAAGTCAATCGGAGAAGCGTGCGAGAGTTGGAGCGAATCGAGCATCAAGAGGTCACGGGACCATTTCCAGTCCGCGAAAACGGATTCGCGCCTACGAAAAGCCCGTAACCCGCGAGTTCTAGCCCCAGCTGTGCCCAGTGCCCGCGAAAATCCTTTGGCGCCCGCGAAATGGCCGTAGCCCGCGAGTGTCCCCATGCTAGCCTGCGAGTTTCAACATCCGCGCCCGCGAAATAGGTGTAACCCGCGAGTGTCCGCACCAAGCTCCAAAGCCGCGAGTTTCTTCCTCCTTGCCCGCAAAAATCCGGTCTTTGCTCGCGAGTTCGACTTACCTTGCGAGTTTTGATCATTAAATGTGTGTGTTTTAGTGTGTGTTTGTGGTGTAGCTATAAGTAGACATTATGCTTTGTATTTTTTACATCAACTCTCATTTTCCAACTTTTAAGTTGGGAAAATCCTCTCTATTTTCTTTTTTCTTTTTTTATATTTTGGTTTGGAGCATATGAATCATGTTTTCCGGCGAATTTTCGCGACATTGTTTCGAGTAAAGTTTCGAGCTTTTGACTTCGTTTCTCCTTCCAAGTGCATGTAGGAGTGGGTACTTAGTCTTAAGCCTCATTACTTCGTATATCTTTGTTTGCTTTTGTGAAAATTGATATTGTGCTTGAGTTGCTTGGAGGAAAAGATTGAATCTTTGGATCGTGAATATTTGACTAAGTGTGATTAGGAGTTAAATGCTTGCTCGTTTTGTGTTAGAGTTTGGTTTAGCTACCAAGGGCTTTAGCTAGCATGGCAATGTTCGGTTATTTGTGTGTGTTTGATCATAGAGACTTCGGCGAACCAAAATCTCTCTTTTCTCCTTAATTTCTCTCATCTTCTTGCGTGTTTTTTCTCGCCTTGTTAATTGCTTTCAATTGCCCTCATTTCGTAGATTAGTTTAGCTTAAATTCAAACCCCCAAATTGCGAGTAGCATGTTTAGGACCTTTTCGGTTGTGTGATTTGGCGACTAGATAGT
>CACSLK010018944.1:3304007-3314032 GCA_902706635.1 Striga hermonthica | reverse complement strand
GGTTGTTATGCATAGACGTATGAAGACCTAGGGATACCTCGAGGGATTGGGTTAAGTCGAAGGGCATCAGGATCCGCACAAAGAGTACCCGACAATAGTGCCTGGTTATACGTCAATACCAAAGGGCGAAGCGTTAGAATTAATCGAACCCTCTGTTTGGGCATTCCGGCTAGTGTTAGTCTGAATGTCAAGAATTTCGACGGAATCAGAACCTGAATATCCGTCGATTTCTAGGGCAAGAGAGCCAAAAACCGGGTCGGAAACAGGGGGAGAATCGAGATCTAATGAGACAAAAAAGAAAGAATGACAATTAACAAGCGGAGACAATTATAACTACGAGTCGACAGAAAAATGAGGATCAAGAGGAATTCATAGGTCGTCTCGGATTCATTCAAATCGACATAAAGAAGTCAAGTCAAGGATAACATAAACGGAGGGAAGCAGAAGAATCAACATCGAATCGACTGTTGGTCAAAAAACACTTGAAGAAAGGGAAAATCTGTAATTGAAGATCTAACGAGAAAATCCCCAGAAAGTTATCAAAATGCAGGAAAAAGCCTATGAATCCATGAGTATTCAATATGTGACCCAGAAAAAACAATAAAGGAAAGGAATTGCATAATAATAAATAAGAAAGCAGGAAAACTTACACATGATGATTTCTGGAGAAGTCTTGAAAAATCCGAAAGGGGTCCCGGAAAGTAAAATGTGTGCCGGAGAAACAGAGAATGCTGCGCTTGCCGGAGAAAGAAGGAATTCGAGAAATGAGAATGCGAAAAGTGGGAGAAGAAGGAAGAAACGGAAATTTATAAGAAAAGTAAAGGAACCCTAGCCCTTAGATTAAAGGTAGATCGGACGGCTAAGATAATGCACGGAATATGAAGCGGTGGAGAGAGAGAAATGTCTTGTCAGATTCCAAGCCTCTTTGAATTTCGAAATTCAAGACGGAATTTGAGTTTATCCAGATAAAACAAGAATTTTCTCAAAGTTAAAGAATCCCCCATGAGTCGAAATTGGGGGGTAAACGGTCAAAGAGTAAGGGGAACGGTTGGAAGGAAATCCTGTGAAACATTCCATCAACGAATCTACTCGTAAGCTCAGAATCTCTTCGAGTAATCTTTGGGGGGACTAGATGATATAGCCATACTGTCATATAACGGCTTACGACGTCCCGGTTCGAATATCGAGTCGACTTACCCCAAGTCGACTCCTCTCACATATCTCCTCATAATGATACACCCGGCCGAAGGTCCGGATGCTTTTCTTAGTCGACTTCTACCCTGTCGACTAGACTTGAGTCGATTCTGTCTGGAAAGATAAATGAGTATATTAGGGTCTACTAGCAAGTGGAGGACGGCCCAGTTGGATCGAAAGAAAGGCTGTCTCAAGTCGACTGAAGTGGACTCGGGGCTCTCGGATCCCCGACGACTCTTATACACTTCAGTATATCAGAAGTAAGCTATTAAGAGATAAGGAAGGATCTAGATGCTGACTAGGAAGAGGACATAATACGAACCGACCAGGGTATTTTGGACATTTCCACTAAGTCGGCCAGGGCATTTTGGGGACTTCAGGTAAATGTTCTACTTCTATATAAAGGAGCTGAGGTAACTCTAAAACCCTAACTCCCATTCATTCCACACACTCCTCCATTGCTGCTGCTTCCTCAGAGCAGCTCTTTCCACTCTTTTCATATACTGACTTGAGCGTCGGAGGCTCTACGCCGGAAATCACTCCAGCGTTGAGTTCTTGCAGGTGTTCTCGCAGTTCGATAGCAATTTGGAGACCACCAAGACAGATCGGAGCTCGTTCTCATCGGTTCATTCCAGATCTGGGCGATTTTCCACCGGTTTACCCCAGATCCGAGAATAGACCCATCAATCTCCATAATTTCAGCTGAAAAATAATTGTCCCTTGTCAAAATTATTTAACTACATTAAATTCATGATTAGTTTGTGTATAAATAATATTTAATTACAAAATTCCATGAGTACAAAAATGTGTGTATTTCCATAATTTATGCTGAAAAATAATCGTCCCTTTGTCAAATTTATTTAATTACATCGAATTCTTGATTAATTTGCGTATAAATAATATCTAATTACAAAATTACATGATTGATGGAAACCAATAATTGCTAATTCCCCTAAAAAATGAATGAGAATTTGCCTTTTTGTTATATTTGTATTGTTTGATATTTTATTTTTCTATTTTTCCTCCTGACTTTACATTAATTGCTTTTTTTTCAGAATTATGTTGTACATATATTCCACGATTTTATGTGATATCATTAATGGTTTTCTTTTTCTATATTGCAGGCAGATATAAACAATTAAGGAGCTAGAATATTGCATTTTTTATTTTATTTACTAGATTTTAAATCCAAAAGGATATACGTAATTTATTTTTTTGTATTTTAAATCATTAAAGTAATTCTTTTTTTCTCGACAAAAATTATGCTTAAATGGACATAATGTCACCCACTAAACAGAAATCACAATCTAAAACTCAAATAAGACTTTCAAAAAATATATCTCATGTGATTATATAAAGCAAATAAAAGTAGGATTAATATTGTAAAGCTAATTAAAGTTGGGTAAATAATAGAAATGGAACCGATTTTGGGGGGAAAAGTGGAATAGTGCCAGCTAGATAAAATTTATTAGGTTTTATTTATTAGCTAAAATTAATTGGTTAGCTAGCCATTATATATATATATATATATATATAATGATAATTAATATTAATATTCGGTAATTTAAATACCGAATATCTTCAAGAAGAATATCAATAAATCCCTATTCTACACCTCTCGACGTTGCTTTTTATACGATTTGAAAGAACACAACTCGACCAGTCACATCTAGAATTCAATATAAATATAGCTTTAGAAAACAGTTTAGTGTAAGAAAAGTCTAAATAAAAAAATTATAAAGTATATAAATGTTACCAATTATAAAGTATATAAATATTACCATTTACCAACAGTCCAAAATTTTCAGCCAAGCTATTTGGTGCGGACGCATGAATGCTCTCCACCTGAAAAATAAAATAAAAAATTATTTATTGATGTCGAAAAAAAATAAGTAAAAAACAGAATATATGTCAAATAATTAATAAGAGTAACATATAAACATGATGTCTACCTTGACATCATGAAACACAAATTCTAAGCTTGATTTTCTTTTTTTGGGATAAAACCTAATTAATCTCAAAATTATTGTTTTGTTTTTGTTCTTGGCAAGATAAGTGAGATTATCAAAGTAGGAAGACATTTGTAGATGAGTTTTCTGTGGCTGAATTTTGAAATGAGGGTGATAGTTGTTTTGTGAAATTGAGTGACTATAATTTGAAAAATGTGTTAGTATTTATAGGGAACAAAAACGTATGCATCTCCATATTTCAGCTGAAAAATAATTGTCCCTTGTCAAAATTATTTAACTACATTAAATTCATGATTAATTTGTGTATAAATAATAACTACAAAATTCCACGAGTACAAAAATGTGTGTATTTCAGTAATTAATGCTGAAAAATAATTGTCCCTTGGTCAAATTTATTTAATTACATCGAATTCTTGATTAATTTGTATATAAATAGTATCTAATTACAAAATTCTATGATTGATGGAAACCAATAATTGCTAATTCCCCTAAAAAAATGAATGAGAATCTGCCTTTTTTTATATTTGTATTGTTTGATATTTTATTTTTCAATTTTTCCTCCTGATTTTACATTAATTGCTTTAATTTCAGAATTATGTTGTACATATATTGCACGATTTTATGTGATATCATTAATGTTTTTTATTTTTCTATATTGTAGGCTGATATAAAAAATTAAGGATCTGGAATATTGCATTTTTTATTTTATTTACTGTATTTAAAATCCAAAAGGATATACGTAATTTATTTTTTGTGTATTTTGAATCACTAGGGTAATTCTTTTTTTTTTTGGCAAAAATTATGTTTAAATGGACATAATGTTGTCCACTAAACTGAAATCACACTCTAAAACTGAAATAAGACTTTCAAAAAATATATCTCATGTGATTATGTAAAGCAAATAAAAGTTGGATTAATGTGTAAAGCAAATTAAAGTTGGATAAATAATAGAAATGTAACTAATTTTGGGGGAAAAAGTGGAGTAGTGTCAGCTAGGTAAAATTTATTAGGTTTTATTTATTAGGTAAAATTAATTGGTTAGCTAGCAATTATATATAGATAGATTATATAATATTTAGATAATGAAAATTAATATTAATATTCGGTAATTTAAACTTACCGAATATCTTCAAGAAGAATATCAATAAATCCCTTTTCTACACCTCTCGACGTTGCTTTTTGAACGCATTGAAAGAACACGGCTCGACCAATCACATCTAGAATTCAATATAAATGTAGCTTTAGAAAATAATTTAGTGTAAGAAAAGTCTAAATAAAAAAAAATTATAAAGTATATAAATGTTACCAATTGGCCTTAGGGAGTCGATGCAAGATGGATCAGCCAGATCACCGAACTCCTTAAAATTAAACATGAACCTTGGGTAGTCTTCATCAAAGACCTCCTTAATTTCAGTTTCGTCATTGAACAAAAACTGGTCATTTTTGCGGTAGTTTGAACATGTTCGATCGGGTTCCACAATTAAATTGTTTATTCCATATGTATTCACTTCACCATTTACCAACAGTCCATAATTTTCAGCCAGCTATCCGGTGAAGACGCATGAATGCGCTCCCCCTGAAAAATAGAACAAAAAATAATTTATTGATGTAGAAAAAAAAATTAGTAAAAAATAGAATATATGTCAAATTATTAATAAGAGTAACATATAAACATGATGTCAACCTTGACATCATGAAACACAAATTCTAAGCTTGATTCTCTTTTTTTGGGATAAAACCTAATTAATCTCAAAATTGTTGTTTTGTTTTTGTTCTTGGCAAGATAAGTGAGATTATCAAAGTAGGAAGACATTTATAGATGAGTTTTCTGTGGTTGAATTTTGAAATGAGGGTGATAGTTGTGTTGTGAAATGGAGTGATTATAATTTGAAAAATGTGTTAGTATTTATAGAGAACAAAAACGTATGCATCTCCATAATTTCAGCTGAAAAATAGTTATCTCTTGTCAAAATTATTTAACTACATTAAATTCATGATTAATTTGTGTATAAATAATATTTAATTACTAAATTCCATGAGTACAAAAATGTGTGTATTTCCATAATTTATGCTGAAAAATAATTGTCCTTTTGTCAAATTTATTTAATTACATCGAATTCTTGATTAATTTGTGTATAAATAATATCTAATTACAAAATTCCATGATTGATGGAAACCAATAATTGCTAATTCCCCTAAAAAATGATGAGAATCTGCCTTTTTTTATATTTGTATCGTTTGATATTTTATTTTTCTATTTTTCCTCATGATTTTAAACTAATCGCTTTAATTTCAGAAATATGTTGTACATATATTGCACGATTTTAATGATATCATTAATGTTTTTTATTTTCTATATTGCAGGCAGATATAAAAAATTAAGGAGCTGGAATATTGCATTTTTTATTTTATTTACTCGATTTTAAATTCAAAAGGATATACGTAATTTTGTTTTTTGTGTATTTTAAATCATTAATGTAATTCTTTTTTCGGCAAAAATTATGTTTAAATGGACATAATTTTGTCCACTAAACTGAAATCACACTCTAAAACTGAAATAAGACTTTCAAAAAATATATCTCATGTGATTATGTAAGCAAATAAAACTAGGATTAATGTGTAAAGCTAATTAATGTTGGATAAATAATAGAAATGTAACCGATTTTGGGAGAAAAGTGGAATAGTGCCAGCTACGTAAAATTTATTAGGTTTTATTTATTAGGTAAAATTAATTGGTTAGCTAGCAATTATATATAGATAGATTATATAATATTTAGATAATGAAATTTAATACTAATGTTCGGTAATTTAAACTTTTCGAATTTCTTCAAGAAGAAAAACAATAAATCCCTTTTCTACACCTCTCGCCGTTGCTTTTTATACGCTTTGAAAGAACACGGCTCGACCAATCACATCTAGAATTTAATATAAATGTAGCTTTAGAAAACAGTTTTGTGTAAGAAAAGTCTAAATAAAAAAATATAAAGTATATAAATGTTACCAATTAGCCTTAGGGAGTCGATGCAAGATGGATCCGCCAGATCACCGAACTCATTGAAATTAAACATGAACCTTGGGTAGCCTTCATCAAAGACCTCCTTAATTTCAGTTTCGTCATTGAACAAAAACTGGTCAGTTTTGGGGGTAGTTTTGAACATGTAGCGATCGGGTTCCACAATGAAATTGTTTATTCCATATGTATTCCCTTCACCATTTACCAATAGTCCAAAATTTTCAGTCAAGCTATCCGGTGCGAACGCATGAATGCGCTCCCCCTGAAAAATAAAACAAAAATAATTTATTGATGTAGAAAAAAATAAGTAAAAAACAGAATATATGTCAAATTATTAATAAGAGTAATATATAAACATGATGTCTACCTTGACATCATGAAACACAAATTCTAAGCTTGATTCTCTTTTTGTTTTTTTTTTTTTGGATAAAACCTAATTAATCTCAAAATTGTTGTTTTGTTTATGTTCTTGGCAAGATAGGTGAGATTATCAAAGTAGGAAGACATTTGTAGATGAATTTTCTGCGGCTGAATTCTGAAATGAGGGTGATAATTGTTTTGTGAAATGGAGTGATTATAATTTGAATAATGTTCTAGTATTTATAGGGCACAAAAACATGTGCATCTCAATAATTTCAGCTGAAAAATAATTGTCCCTTGTCAAAATTATTTAACTACATTAAATTCATGATTAATTTGTGTATAAATAATATTTAATTACAAAATTCCATGAGTACAAAAATGTGTGTATTTCCATAATTTATGCTGAAAAATAATTATCCCTTGGTCAAATTTATTAATTACATCGAATTCTTGATTCATTTGTGTATAAATAATATCTAATTACAAAATTCCATGACTGATCGAAACCAATAATTGCTAATTCCCCTAAAAAAATGAATGAGAATCTGCCTTTTTTATATGTCATGAGAAATGACTAAAGATTGGTGATTAATTACCTTAACAATATTTGTTAAAATGAAAATTTGATAAATTATTTTAGACTTATATTTCATGATTAAAATTTGGTATTTGGACTCCTATTAAATGTATGTATTTTTTTATTGGTCGAAAGACGTGTCGTTTGGGTCGCAGAAGTTGCCGGGGGACGCCTCAGTGACCTACAGAGCCTACACGATGCGCCCCTGCGGCCAGTACCAGTCCCAGCAGCCAGTGGCCATGTCAATAGGCACGTGAGATACCCAGCAGCCAGTGGACGTGCCAATAGGCACGAGAGCTGCCCAGTGGCTCAACCGAGTGCGAGGCTGAGGCCAGCCGCAACACCAAAACGCAGCGGCCGCGCGTTTGGTGCCAACCGCGGTCTGACCCGAGCCCACGACTAGCTATCGGACTGCACCGACCAATTCGGAATCTGGCTAGAGGCAATCCCGAACACAGTTTTATTTTATTATGAGCAGTTCTGACTATCTCGAGCTATGTTTATCATTTTTATAAATTATCCGTACCAATAAATGATTTTTCGAGACGAGGCTAATTACATGTTTTTAAAGTATAAATTCCGAGAATTTTATAGATTCCGAGGCGAGAGTTTCAACATCTAAGAAAGAGCAAAAAGTCTATAAGTCATGAACCTTAAGCTAGAAAATCCTTCAATTGGTAAATTTAATTTACCGAGTCAGGATTAGTTATTTATCCGAGTATCGCTTAATTTATGTAGATACCGAGGAGTCGAGCCCTCGAGTTTCCACACAAGCGAAAACTCATCCTTCTAGCAAAGTCAGATCATCCAGGTGGGGAAGTATGTCTAGTATATCATTCTGATTAAACATTGTGGTATTTTTGTTTGTCGTTATTTGCATGAATTATGTGTTTCCAGTTTTCAGTTTTCAGTTATATATCGGACGATTGATCACGTACGGTATGAACAGCTATTTTGTAGTTGTTCCCAGATCAAATATGTTGCATGCTAGCTAGTACCCCGAGGAGCAGTACTCCGAAGGGCCAAGTAGACAACCAGTGCACCTGAGGGGCAGTACCCCGATGGTTGCTAGAATTTTCAGTTGCACCTTAGTTACTGCTTTGGTTGCTAGAACTCTTTTTCAAACCATTATTTGTGTATTATATCTACTTAAAATGGTGTCTTTTGTTTAATTCGAATATTCGTACTATATAGACTCCAGGTGAGCCCGTTGATTATTATTATGCTCACCCCCACACCAACCTTTCAGGTTAAGTAGCTGGATAGGCGGCATTGGAGGCAGGGCGGTGTGGTCATCAATTTATTGTTTATTCAGTTATTTATTTCAGACATTGCAGTCCTTTTTTGGTATTATTTTTCCATGTCGAGACATTGGATTTATGAGATGATTGTCTGTTTGATTTGAGGATTATGAAATTTAATATTTTGAGACTTAATGCATTTTTGAGTTTATTGCATGTCTCCAGCCAGTTTGAGAGTTAAGAGAAATGAAAGAGAAAGAAAAGAGATAGAGTTTTCAGAAAAGAGAGTTTTATGAGTAACGACCCAAGAAAAAGGATTTTTGGATTTTTGAAAAGTCTAAATTTTCTTGAAAATATTACTATTTTCTTTAAATGAGAAGTGGGCGTTACAGTGTGGTATCAGAGCAGGTCTACGATTCTGTAGACTTGCAAGTTTTCAAAGTTAGAAAATGTTTCACAATCCTCCAGTTGAGTATGTTTATGATCACTCGCCTCCGCCGTGCCGCTGCAGCTTCGAGGTAAGTTGAGTAGTTTAGTATTCGAGATGTCTAAGTTTGTGCATACCTCAAATTTGCACGATTATCAGTAAGATACGGGGCCTAGCACTTTTCTACCCTCGAGTTTTATTAAGGACTAGAACTCGAGCTAAGTTTTGAGTTTTGAATTCTAGATTAGATGGGAGCTTGGTCTCAAGTAGAAGTTTTAAGATTCGAGCTTAAGTCTAGTTGAGTTAGGTTTTGACTATAGAAGTTACCTCGGAATAGTTCGGCAGAGTGCCTTCAAGCAAGATGAGTAGTAGTTGTTCCAGTGTATAAGAGCCACAGGTCCGTGTGAATCATAGTCTTGAAGCTAGGTCGTGAACAACATATTCGAGGTGACTTCTACAAGTCAATCAGAGAATAGGCAGACATGTACCAGAGTGAGGAGTTAGAAGCAGAGTTATTTCGCGAGTTACTTCGCCGAGAAAGACGAGCTTAGAGAAGAAAAATCGCCAAGTTTATTGGTGAACGTTATCTGAGCTCCATAAAGGAAAAGTACAATAGTACCTAAGCCACGAGATCGATTAGCAAAAAGTCCAGCGAAAGCGTGGTTGAATCCACATTATACTAGTACGAGAAGCAGAAGCGAGTGCTTTGAGCACTTTCATTTAGAAGCCAAGAGAGTTGCTAGAATCAAGAGCGTTGGTATTGTCTACCCCTTGAGGATAGCTTAGCCTTCAGGGAACGATAGTCGACTCCCTTGTGAAGAAAATCATGGTAAGTTAAAGGGAAGGATTTGAGCACCCGATGTCGCGGTCGCGAGGCGATCACTTTAGATTGAAGACCATGCCAGAAGCATTTTCCCGTTTGAGCTAAGAAGAGTCCTCTTAAGGAGGGTAGCCAAGAGCTTCTAGTGAATATCATCGGGAGCTTAATGAAGAAACCATTGTCGAGGGATGAATTGATTGTTCGAGAGTTTGTAGATTCTTTCCAGCAGCAGCATCAGGACCCGAACCAAGTATGAGCAGCGAGAGTGGACGTGTAGATTAGAGCCGTCTTTTATTCTTGAACTTTTGTTTATAGCAGTTCCTGGAAACTCTCATTCTTTTAATTCTTTGAGATCGGGAGTAGTCTTTTTGTAACGCCCCGTTCGATTTGTAGAAATTCTCGGAATATTCTATTTATCGA
>CACSLK010018944.1:3281412-3292494 GCA_902706635.1 Striga hermonthica | reverse complement strand
ATTTAATACATACAATAATCATTTATTAATAATAGACAACTAATAACAATTAGAAAATTAATAATAATAATAATAATAATAATAATAATAATAATAATAGTAATAATGATAATAATTATAATAATAATAATGATAACTATAATAATAATAATAATAATAATAATAATAATCCCAATTATTTTTAAACAAACGGGGTATTACACCATGAGTGCACAAACATGTGTATTTCCATAATTTATAATGAAAAATAATTATCCATTGGTCAAATTTATTTATTTTCATCGAATTCATGATTAATTTGTGTATAAATAATATTTAATTACAAAATTCCATGATTAATGGAAACCAATAATCGTTAATTCCTCTAATAAATGAATGAGAATCTGCCTTTTTTATATTTGTATTGTTTGATATTTATATTTCTATTTTTCCTCCTGATTTTACATTAATTGCTTTAATTTCATAATTTTGTTGTACAAATAATGCACGACATTATGTGATATCATTAATGTTTTTTCTTTTTCTATATTGCAGGCAGATATAAACAATTAAGGAGCTGGAAAATTGTATTTTTTATTTTAATTTACTGGATTTTAAATCCAAAAGGATAAATGTAATTTATTTTTTGTGTATTTTAAATCATTAATGTAATTCTTTTTTTTTCGGCAAAAATTATGCTTAAATAGACATAATGTCGCCCACTAAAACTGAAATCACACTCTAAAACTGAAATAAGACTTTGAAAAAATATATCTCATGTTGATATAGCCATACTGTCGTGTAACGGCTCAATAAACATGATATAGCCACACTGGCTCATAACGGTTCATATCTTCACGGTTCGAAATTATCAAGTCGACTTCGACACAGTCGACTCTGCCAGTAAGGTTCCACGATGCTCAGTCAAGAATCCTGGCTCTTGACCGAGTCGACGTACACCTGTCGATTAGAATAAGTCTACCTCTACCAAGACAACGGTCAGACGTATCAGGGTCCACTAACGGTTGAATGCGATCCAGTCGACTCGACTCAATATCTTAGGTCGACTGAAGGAGTCTTGCAGTTCGTGGTTCTCGATAGCTTTGACACACCTCAGCATATTGAGGAAGAGTTAAGGATAAGAAGGAAGCCAAGGAAGGATCTAGATGCTAGGCAGAATACGAACCGACCAGGGTATTCTGGGCATTTCCAGTAAGTCGGCCGGGGTACTTTGGGGACTTCAGGTAAATGTTGCACTTCTATATAAAGGACTGAGATAATCCCAAAACCCTAACTCCCATTCATTCCATATTCTTTTCATTACTGCTGCTGCTCTCATAGCAGCTTCCCTGATCTCTTTCACATACTGACTTGAGCGTCGGAGGCTCTACGCCGGAAACCCCTCCGGCGTTGAGTTCTTGCAGGTGTTCTTGCGGCTTAATAACGGTTCGAACGCCATCACATCAGATCTAAGCTCATTTGCACCGGTTCATCCCAGATCCGGACGCTTTCCCATTGGACCGTTCCAGATCTGAGAAGAGACCCATCACATGTTATTATGTAAAGCAAATAAAAGTAGGATTAATATGTTAAGCTAATTAAAGCTGGATAAATAATAGAAATGTAACCGATTTTGAGGTGAAAAGTGGAATAGTGCCAGCTAGGTAAAATTTATTAGGTTTATTTATTATGTAAAATTAATTGGTTAGCTAGCAATTATATATTGATAGATTATATAATATTTAGATAATGAAAATTAATATTAATATTCGGTAATTTAAACTTACTGAATATCTTCAAGAAGAATATCAATAAATCTCTTTTCTACACCTCTCGACATTGCTTTTTGTACGCTTTGAAAGAACACGACTCGACCAATCACATCTAGAATTTAATATAAATGTAGCTTTAAAAAACAGTTTAGTGTAAGAAAAGTCTAAATAAAAAAATTATAAAGTATATAAATGTTACCAATTAGCCTTGAGGAGTCGATGCAAGATGGATCCGCCAGATCACCGAACTCCTTGAAATTAAACATGAACCTTGGGTAGTCTCTATCAAAAACATCCTTAATTTCAGTTTCGTCATTGAACAAAAACTGGTCATTTTTGGGGGTAGTTTTGAGCATGTTGCGATCGGGTTCCACAATGAAATTCTCTATTCCATATGTATTCCCTTCACCATTTACCAACAGTCCAAAATTTTCAGCCAAGCTATCCGGTGCGGACTCACGAATGCGCTCCCCCTGAAAAATAAAATAAAAAATCTTTTATTGATGTCTAAAAAAAATAAGTAAAAAATAGAATATATGTCAAATTATTAATAAGAGTAACATATAAACATGATATCTACCTTGACATCATGAAACACAAATTCTAAGCTTGATTCTCTTTTTTTGGGGTAAAACCTAATTAATCTCAAAATTGATGTTTTGTTTTTGTTCTTGGCAAGATAAGTGAGATTATCAAAGTAGGAAGACATTTGTAGATGAGTTTTCTGTGGTTGAATTTTGAAATGGGGGTGATAGTTGTTTTGTGAAATGGAGTGATCCAATTCGATGCGGTCTCACTGGCGTATTCGTTATAATTTGAAAAATGTTTTAGTATTTATAAGGGACAAAAACGTGTCCATCTCCATAATTTCAGTTGAAAAATAATTGTCCCTTGTCAAAAATTATTTAACTACATTAAATTCATGATTAATTTGTGTATAGATAATATTTAATAACAAAATTCCATGAGTACACAAACGTGTGTATATCCATAATTTATGCTGAAAAATAATTGTCCCTTGGTCAAATTTATTTAATTACATCGAATTCGTGATTAAAATTCCATGATTGATGGAAACCAATAATTGCTAATTTCCCTAAAAGAATGAATGAGAATCTATTTTTTTTTTTTTTTTTATATTTGTATTGTTTGATATTTTATTTTTCTATTTTTCCTCATGATTTTACATTAATTGCTTTAATTTTAGAATTATGTTGTACATATATTTCACGATTTTATGTGATATCATTAATATTTTTTTCTATACTGCAGGCAGATATAAACAATTAAGGAGCTGGAAAATTGCATTTTTTATTTTATTTACTGGATTTTAAATCCAAAAGGATATATGTAATTTATTTTTGGCTAAAATGCATTTTTGGTCTTGACTTTTGGATGTCAGTGCAATTTTAGTCCTCTCCTATAGGAATGTGCCACATTTAGTCCCGCAATTAAATTTTTTGGCGCAATTTTAGTCCTTCTCACGTCAATTTTGGGGATTTTTGGCCGGAAATTGCACGTGCCGCCCACGTGACCCATTTTCACCCGATTAATGTCGACCTGGCCCGGTTCTTGCGCACGTGGACTTGCACCCTACTCGACGTGGAAATAAAAACATTAAAAAAAAAAGAAAATGAGATGGCAAAGTAACATTGCCACCTCGGACGAAATTGGAGGGAAATTGGACGGAAAATGGACGGTCACTACTAAGAAGAAAGAGAAAGCAGAAATGACGATGGTTCATTTCATTTCTTTTTCGATTACAGAAATCTCCCCCTTTAATTCCATCCGAAATTTATTCAAGCAATTATAGATGTTCTTTAGTTTAATCTATGGAGAAGACTAGAATCAAAATCAGATCGAATAGTTACTGGGATTCCCCCAATCCAAGCTACGGTATGTTATTCGAATTTTTTCAAAACCCTAGTCTAATTTTAGGGTTCTTTATTATGAGGTGGAAATCATGTCCCTTTCTCCGATTTTAGGGTTGTTTATTCCAAATTAGTTGACCCCATGTGCTATTATGTCTCTTTGTCTGGTTTGAAAATGGTGCCCCCACCTGTTTTTGTTATTATATTAGGTGAATTATTTATTGTCTATTTTTTTTTTTCTTTCTATATGCATAGATCGAAGAACGGACCTAATGACTTTCATCTTGTGGTGTGGTGGTAAATTCCAAAAGTCAGACTTTGGAGTGTATGAAGGTAGCCATAAAATGGTGTTTGATTTTGTACCTGCTAATGAAATGTCTGAAAAGAAACTAAAAATGTTTTCCACAAAATTTGGTGTGGTTGGTGATAGGAGATATTTCATACAGGTTGGGTTGATTCTGATAAGGATAGGAAGGGATGATGACATTAGAATTTGGGCAAATTGCTATTTATCTGACAGAGAGTTAACTGTATTTGTTGAAGTTTTCAACACTTTTGAACCTTCTAGTTTGTCTATTGAAGGTAGCTGGGTGGATCTAGATGAGAGTGACAGTGATACTGGGAGTGGGAGTGAGAGTGGGTCTGAGAGTGGGTCTGAGAGTGGGTCTGATAGTGAGAGTGGGGATAATGTTGTTGGTGTAGAGTGTGTTACTCAAGAGAATAATCTTGCTGGGGTTGGTAATGGGATTAGTAGTCACAATGATGTAGGTGATGATAATATTGCTGGGGATGGTAGTCTTGCTGGTGAGGGGACTAGGAGTCAGTATGATGCAACTGAAGATAATCTTGATGGTGAGGGTAATCTTGCTGGGGTTGACAAAGGAAAAGGTGTTCATTTGAGTGACGCAGAGGGTAATAAGGATACTGAGTATTCTATTGACTACTATGATGAATTCTTTGATAGTGATTATGACATGAAGGATGCTAGTAGTGAAGATGATGATGCATTGTTCTTTGATCATGTAGATGCAGGTGCTAATGGAGAGAGTGAGTCAGAGTCTATTGATAGTGATAATGAAGATGTGGTTGCTAATCCTGATAAGTTGGATGACGTAGTTGATAGTGAAAATGAGGCAGAGGTAGAGACTCATGTTTTCAATCCTGAACTCATATTTGATCCTATGTTTGAGTTGGGAATGGTTTTTGCAACTAAACAGGAGTTTAGAAAGGCCATTCAATCACATTCAATCAAAACAAAAAGGACCCTAAAGACAATTAAAAATGATAAGATTAGGGTCTATGTTAGATGTGATGATGAAGGCTGTAAGTGGAGGTGTAATCTTTTACAAATGAAGGGACAATGTAGTTACCAGATTAGAGAGTATAATCCCACTCATACATGTCATGGGAGCTTCAATGTGAAGAACATTAAGTCTAAGTGGCTGAGTGAGAGGTACATTAGAAATTTTCAAACTGACCCAAAGAGAAGTGTGAAGGGTTGGAGGTTTGATGTAATTCATGAGCTGAATGTGAATATCTCCAAAGATCAGGCTTATAGAGCTAAAAGAAGGGCCATGAATGTTCTTCAGGGACATCCTGATTTTTAATACTCACAGTTATGGGATTATGCAGAGGAGCTCAGATCTACAAATCCTGGTTCAACAGTGGTATTGGCAACTGAAAAAGAGAGTGGTGATAAGAGATTTAGTAAGTTTTATGTTTGTTTTAGTGATTTGAAAGAGGGTTATAAAGCTGGTTGTAGACCACTGATAGGTGTTGATGGGTGTCATTTGAAGGGCCACATGCTGGGATTTTGTGAACTGCAGTTGCAGTAGACCCTAACAACAATTTATTCCCTGTTGCATTTGTTATGGTTGGAGTGGAATGCAGAGAGAGTTGGGAGTGGTTTTTAACCATTTTGAAGAAGGATTTGGATATCTCAAGGCCAGAAATGTAGACATTCATATCTGATAAACAGAAGGGTCTTATACAGGCCTTTGACATTGTCTTCCCTGGGGCAGCACATAGATTCTGTGTTAGGCATTTGCACAATAATTTCCTTAATGTTGGGTTCAGAGGATTGGCTTATAAGAATGTTGTGTGGAAGGCAGCCCAGGCCACAACGGTTGGAGATTTTACTGGAAGAATGTTAGAAATTAAAGGCATGAGTGTTGAAGCATTCAATTGGTTTATGAATAAACCACCACAGCAATGGTGTAGGGCATTCTTTTCTGATTTACAAAAGTGTGATTTGTTGCTTAACAATATATGTGAGACCTTCAACAGCAACATCCTTGAGGCAAGGGAGAAACCAATAATAACCATGTGTGAGTGGATCAGGGAATACTTGTGCACCAAACTTCAAACGAAAAGGGATAAGGCTGACTTAAGATGGAGTGGAAGAATTTGTCCTACTATCAACTTGATCCTACAGAAGCATCTATCCCATGTCTCTGACTGTATGCCTATTAAGTGTGATGACACTCATTTTGAAATCAAGTGTTATGATGGGTCTCAGTTCAATGTTGACTTGGAGAAAAGAAGCTGCAGTTGCAGGGTTTGGGACTTATCAGGAATCCCATGTAAGCATGTTGGTAGTGCTGTTTTAACACAAAAATGGGATCCAGTTTACTTTGTCTCTCATTGGTACTCTGCACAATTGTACAAGAAGGTGTATGCTGCAATTTTTGGAACAAATAGTGCATCTGAATGGGCTCAGACTCTTTTCATTCCACCTTTGCCTCCTAACTTTAGAAGGGGTCCTGGGAGGCCATCAAAAGGCAGAAAGAGGGGTCCTGAAGAGCCCAAGAAGAAGAAGAAAAAAAATTCACATAGGATGTTCAAGCAAGGCCGGAGAGTTACTTGCAAGAAGTGTGGGGTGACTGGTCATAATACAAGGTAATGTGATAGAAGAAAAAATCAAGGTGACCAAGTTGACAACTCTCCTTTGAAGAGAGCTTTTGACACCATTGTAAGTCAATTTACTTGTTTTTATTCTTTTTTCTGCTTTTGTTACAACTTTGTTCATTTGTTTTCTTATTTTTTTAGTTATGCTATGAATGCAGCTTGAAATAAAAAGAGGAAGAGCAAGAGCTTCTAATAGACAGAAGAAAGCAAACATTGGCCAATCTAGTACTAGTGTAAGTAAATAGTCATAGTACTTTCAGTTTTATTCAATGGTTTTATGCCTATTGATTATAATCTTTTTATGTCTTGGCTATAAGGTTGAGAGACCAACCATGTTGCCACCAAATACAGAGAAAGGGGGTACATACTCCAATGAAGAATTGCAGATCAGAGGACCAATTTGTGATAAGTACCAAATTCCAAGGGTACAATCCAAAACAGGACCACCCCCTTTTGAACAGCTTCAAAAGTCATTGGGTAATAACCATTCTGGTGGCAGAAACTAGTCAAAGAACTGTTGCTTTTGGTTGTGGGAAAAACTATTGCTTTTGATTGTGGGAAGACATGTATAAACTGTTGCTTTTGATTGTGGGAAAAACTATTGTACTTGTTCCAACTGCTTTTGGATTTTGCTTTTGTAAGGGGTCCAGTTGGTTTACTTTTTGGAAGACAATGTGATTTTGGGAAGACATTGTGGTTTTGCTTTTGATGTTCTTGCAATGAATGAATGAAAAGTTATTTTTGTTGTAGTTTACTTTTGAGCATTTTCTTTGCTTATCATATCAGATGCATGTGCTTTTGGAAATGAAATGTACTTAAAAGTATAACAAACATAAATAGGATAGAACACATAACCTTCAGAGAGTTCATTTCATTTTAATATCATAAGCATAACAAACACAAATACATGGATTCTATCCATCACAAACAGAAACATTACAAACACAACTACATGGATTCACAATCCATCAACCTTCATCCACAAAGGCTAAAGTTACATAAACAAAAACACCAAACACAAGATGATAGCAGATGATCCTAAGCAATCATTTTAAATGAACCCTGGGCACCACAGTCTTTATTATTCAGATACTGATACAAGATGATAGCAGATGCAACAAAGAACAACCACATTGTACTCTTTGACTTGGTCCTCATGGATATTTTCACCCTTTTCATCTCAGCTGCCAAGTTCTTTTTTTCCTCCTTCAGTTTATCATTTTCTTCTTGAATTTCTTATAGAATCTGGCGCAGCTCGTTCGATTTGCGCAATAGTCCAGGGATCAATTGCTTCGACCGAGTGCACATCGGCCCATCAACCCAACAAAAAAAATTGCACCCTCCTCCTTTCTGATTAATATAAAATAAAACAAAAAAAAAATTCTACAAAATTAGGGTTCTTTATTTCAAAACCTAAATTGGAAGATACCTTATAATTGCATGAGTAGAACCGTCTTCCTGGGTTTTCGGATGTCCAAGATGTACGAACAACACTTGGTTTGCTGCAATCGCACTCCTTCCCCGACGCAGTGTAGGAGCCCTCTTATACTTCCTCCATGATTGAAAAATTAGGGTTCATGGGACGAGTCTGAACAATTTGGGGCAATATAAAGACTTACGGGCCGTCCAATTTCCCTCTAGTTTCGTCCGAGGTGGCAATGTTACTTTGCCATCTTATTATTTTGTTTTTTGTATTTTGTAATGTTTTTATTTCCACGTCGAGCAGGGTGCAAGGCCACGTGCGCAAGAACCGGGCCAGGTCGACATTAATCGGGTGAAAATGGGTCACGTGGGAGGCACGTGCAATTTCTGGCCAAAAATCCCCAAAATTGACGTGAGAAGGACTAAAATTGCACCAAAAAATTTAATTGCGGGACTAAATGTGCCACATTCCAATATGAGAGGACTAAAATTGCACTGACATCCAAAAGTCAGGACCAAAAATGCATTTTAGCCTTTATTTTTTGTGTATTTTAAATCATTAATGTAATTCTTTTTTTGGCAAAAATTAAGCTTAAATAGACATAATGTCGCCCACTAAAACTGAAATCACACTCTAAAACTGAAATCATACTTTCAAAAAATATATCTCATGTGATTATGTAAAGCAAATAAAAGTAGGATTAATATGTTAAGCTAATTAAAGTTGGATAAAAAAATAGAATGTAACCGATTTTGGGGGAAAAGTGGTATAGTGCCAGCTAGGAAATTTATTTGGTTTATTTATTAGGTAAAATTAATTGGATAGCTAGCAATTATATATAGATAGATTATATAATATTTATATAATATAAATTAATATTAATATTCGGTAATTTTCTACACCTCTCGACATTGCTTTTTGTACGCTTGAAAGAACAAGACTCGACCAATCACATCTAGAATTCAATATAAATGTAGCTTTAAAAAACAGTTTAGTGTAAGAAAAGTCTAAATAAAAAAATTATAAAGTATATAAATGTTACCAATTAGCCTTGAGGAGTCGATACAAGATGGATCCGCCAGATCATTGAACTCTTTGAAATTAAACATGAACCTTGGGTAGTCTCTATCAAAGACCTCCTTAATTTCAGTTTCGTCATTGAACAAAAATTGGTCATTTTTTTGGGGTAGTTTTGAGCATGTTGCGATCGGGTTCCACAATGAAATTCTTTATTCCATATGTATTTCCCTTCACCATTTACCAACAGTCCAAAATTTTTAGCCAAGCTATCCGGTGCGGACGCATGAATGTGTTCCCCCTAAAAAAATAAAATAAAAAATCCTTTATTGATGTCTAAAAAAAATAAGTAAAAAACAGAGTATATGTCAAATTATTAATAAGAGTAACATATAAACATGATCTCTACCTTGACATCATGAAACACAAATTCTAAGCTTGATTCTCTTTTTTTGGGGATAAAACCTAATTAATCTCAAAATTGATGCTTTGTTTTTGTTCTTGGCAAGATAAGTGAGATTATCAAAGTAGGAAGACATTTGTAGAATAGTTTTTTGTGGTTGAATTTTGAAATGAGGGTGATAGTTGTTTTGTGAAATGGAGTGATTATAATTTGAAAAATGTTTAGTATTTATAGGGGACGAAAAAGTGTGCATCTCCATAATTTCAGCTGAAAAATAATTGTCATTTGTCAAAATTATTTAACTACATTAAATTCAAGATTAATTTGTGTATAGATAATATTTAACTACAAAATTCCATGTGTAACACCCCACTTTGATTTTAATGAAATCCCGGGCTTTCCAAAAATCAAGTAAACAATTTCCGAAATCTTCTTAAAAAATACATGGGTGTTAATCAACAATTTACTTAGTCCAAGTTTTATCTGGACCCACGGGGATTCATTAACCCGATTTTTCACAAACGGTTTTCATTAATCGGTTCTCAACACATAACATAATACTCAGCTTTAATCATAAAGCATGCATAAATTGGAATTTCATAAATCCAAGCAACATGAGTATTTCAAATAAATCAAAAACCAAAACATAAGTTCGAAACAGTTTTCAACAAGTCTCAACATAGTTCATAATAATGCGGAAGCAATAAAGTAACTAAAAGACCACCCACTCGTCTCACTTCGTCACCCGTCAACTGCTTAACCTGCATCCATGAAGAGCGGGTGGGAGTGAGCACAAATGATAAAGTAGTGCTCACTACTATGCACATAATAACATGTAAAGATGGTATGGTCGCAACATGAATATAAATCAATCATCATCATGTCTCATCTCCTAATAATCACAGCAATACCTCACTCATGTGCACATCTATCATTGAAAGGGGATGCATAAACCCTAACGACGGGAGTGCGTGCCACTGTAACGGACACGACCTTTCATTAGGTCTTAAGGAGACTTGCCTCGCAAGGGCAACCGTACCGTAACTCGACAGGGACAACCGTACCGACGGCCGTAACAACTCACATCAGTAGGCCACATGGTTCACATTCATACATTGGTCATACCAACTAAACATTAAACAACACGTATGGCATAGACAATTTAAATAAAACCCCCTGAATAATAGTAGGGAAATGCTCCAACAACACGAGTAGGTTGAGAACTCGGCTCGTCAAACACCTACATTTTATCAAGATAGTTTCATAAATACACTATCTTGACGCATAAATAAATTGCAAGAATTCATACTCAGTCGAACATTATCGACCAAGTAGTTCGTAGAATTTTGTGGACTTTGGAACTCTCAGAGGATTGGAAATAATACTCGGGACAATGGTCACGAGGTTAAAATTATGGTTTGGCTCGAAAACAAGTCGGACGGCAAAAAACGGATGGGTGGTAACATAAAAACTAAGTCGATGAAAAACGGACAATTTTCCTACGCGCAGCCCCACTAAAACGAAGATAATGTTTTGTGTAGAAAAAATTTTGGCCAGATTTTTAAAGTTACGGAAAGCCAAGAGATAAGTCTATATTTTTCGTGAAGACCTCGAATGCAAACGAGCAAGTTAAAAGGGTAAAAACTGATCAACACTAAACCACAAACTGCAGCCCAATTTGACAGAAAACTGCTCGCGCACATCAAAAAC
>CACSLK010018944.1:3256447-3269246 GCA_902706635.1 Striga hermonthica | reverse complement strand
TGCTTTGTTTGATTTGACGTGGAATTGGAACTCTCTCGTTATGTTATCGAGCCCTTTTCTTTTGTTGTGTATTGCTGAGGTGTATCGAGTTAATTCGAGCCTTAACTTGTCATCCGAGCCCTTGTCTCATGATTGTCATTCGTTAAGATTTGGGCTTTGAAAACCCATTTTTGAAATATTTTGTTGTTCGTTGTTCTTTGCTGTTTTTTGGCCCCTTAAACTCGGTCGGATGGCTTTAAACTCTTCTTATCAATTAAAGTGCAGTTTTGTTAGGTTTCATCTCCAACAAGAATCGTATGAATATCAATTTTGTGCTGAGAGTTATTGCCAAATTACGATGGTTGCGCGTCCAGTTTTTCTAAATTTCTGATACTGCATGTAGCCTCTGTTCTTTTCTGATTTTGAGTCCTGTAAACTTGTTATCTCTTTTTGGAGTCTTCACAAAAATTATGGTCCCAGGCGTTATCTTTCTTTTGGAAAAAGAATCGAGTGTTTATCGTTTATATATTGAAAATTATGTCGAAATTTTGATCCTTGCGCAACCAGTTTTTTTCGTTTTAAATGCAGAAGTTGAGTCTGTCGTTTTTGCAATTTTTGGCATGTTTCTGGTTACTTGGTAATTTTTATGTCTTCATATGATATGTAGCTTTATCTCTTAGATTTCAAATGGCGTAAGATTCATTCAAATACCATTTTTATATAAAAAGTTAATCCGATTTTTGATAAGTGCGTGAGCAGTTTTCTGTCAAATTGGGCTGCAGTTTGTGGTTTAGTGTTGATCCCTTTTTTTACCCTTTTAACTTGCTCGTTTGCATTCGAGGTCTTCACAAAAAATATAGACTTATCTCTTGGCTTCCGTAACTTTAAAAATCAGGCCAAAATGTTTTCTACACAAAAAATTATCTTTGTTTTAGTGGGGCTGCGCGTAGGAAAATTGTTCGTTTTTCATCGACTTAGTTTTTATGTTACCACCCATCCGTTTTTGTGCCGTTCGACTTGTGTCGTTAGGGTTTATGCATCCCCTTTCTGCGGCTAATGATCGATGTGCACATGAGTGAGTTATTATTGCGATTATTAGGAGATGAGACATGATGATGATTGATTTATATTCATGCTGCGACCATACTGATATAGCTCTATTATCATAGCCCGATTCAAATGCTAACTACCCGGTCGAGCAAACAAGAGTGACGACATCATTAAGTCGACATTCTCGAAGTCGACTTGGCCTATCGGCCATTTGAAGACCATCATCGTCCTGATAAACGATCTCAAGACGACTTCAGGAAGTCGACTGAGTATAAGACGATTTCTCTCAAGGAGACGCGCAGACACTCCAGGAGCCCTGAGCGTATGGATAACTCTAGGTCGACTTGGCAGGGTCCCAAGTCGACTTACAAGACCTCCGACGACCCTATGCACTTAGGTACAACAGAGGGAAAATCTCCACGGGAGACTAAGTTCACATAAGATAAGAAGGAATCTAAATGCTGACTCAGGAGTGTGCGGAATGCAGACCAGCCAGGGCATTTTGGACACTTCGCGTAAGTCGGCCAGGGCATTTCAGGTATTTCGAGTAGGTGTTCCTATTCCTATAAAAAGGAGCTAAGGTAACCTTAAACCCTAACTTTCATTCTCTCCATTCATTATTCAGTTGATGTTCCTACTGAGCAGAGCTCATCTTTTTCTCTCTCGCTGACTTGAGCGTCGGAGGCTCTTCACCAGAAAACACTTCCGGTGTTGAGTTCTTGCAGGAGTTCCCAGCGGTTCACGGACGTCTTGGAGCCAAGTCAAACAGATCGGAGCTCATTTCCATCGGTTCACTCCAGATCTAGGAGGAGACCCATCACATACCATCTTTACATGTTATTATGTGCATAGTAGTGAGCACTACTTTATCTTTTGTGCTCACTCCCACCTGCTCTTCATGGATGCAGGTTAAGCAGTTGACGGGTGACGAAGTGAGATGAGTGGGTGGTATTTTAGTTACTTTATTGCTTCCGCATTATTATGAACTATGTTGAGACTTGTTGAAAACTGTTTCTAACTTATGTTTTGGTTTTTGATGGATTCGAAATACTCATGTTGCTTGGATTTATGAAATTCCAATTTATGCATGCTTTATGATTAAAGTTGTGTATTATGTTATGTGTTGAGAACCGGTTAATGAAAACCGTTTGTGAAAAATCGGGTTAATGAATCCCCGTGGGTTCAGATAAGACTCTGACTAAGTAAATTGTTGGTTAACACCCATGTATTTTTGAAAATGATTTCAAAAATTGTTTACTTGATTTTTGGAAAGCCCGAGATTTCATTAAAATCAAAGTGGGGTGTTACAGTTTGGTATCAGAGCCAGTCTGCGTTTCTGTAAACTGGTCTATATGTGAATAACTTGTTTATGTGATTTAGACCTTGAGTTGACCACTCGTCTTCGTCACGCCGCCTTGCTTAAGGTATGTTTTATATAAGTATCAATGAAAATACTTATAATGTGAATTGTGATGGTTTGCACGAGTAGCAATGAAACTACTTGTGATGTTTTACATGAGTATCAATGAAACTACTTATGAAGTTTTGCATGAGTAGCAATGAGGTTTTGGTCAAAAGTGTATGTTGATCTTTCGAGTCGTTGTATGAATTCCCTAATCAACAACCCTCGATGTGTGAGGTTGGTCGATTAGTTTCCTTTGCCACATGCGAGATTTCTCGACATGGCGAGATAGTAGTTTTGTATTTATGTGGGGTGGAGCCTTGAGTCTCGACTGGAGACCGACTCCGTGGAAGGAAATCGTTACCTAGTATCTTGTCGTTACTTCCAAAATTGTATACGAGTTGTTATTCGTGTCGGTAGGGATTGAAGCTTTGTCATAGGTATCAAGCAAGAACCGTGTGTTCTGAATGTACCAGATTTGAGAACAAGTGGTGATTGTCGATCTTGTTATGATTCGTCGACCAAGTCGATATCTTAGCCTAATGGTTGACTCCACCACCGGGACTTTCGAGGATGCATGACACGTTCTAAGACTCGTGATGGAGGGAATGTGTGCGTGATCTCGATTATGTGTGAATTGTGACGAGCTGCGTGATAGGCACAACCCTACCTGTATGGAGGTACCGGTAACCTGTTGGAACTGAGGGTCCATCAGGGAAAGGCCGGGAGGGGTACTCGTCAATGTCCAGTGGGGGTAGTCAAGTCGAGGGCGAGACGACTTGGGAAAGGGAGACCTAGTTTCTAAGGGAGTACCCAAACTTCACCTTCTGATGTCCCCTTTTTGTACTCTCTTACCTTCTAGTTGTTTTGTTTTCGAATTCCGAGGATGAAATTCCTTGTAAAGTGGGTAGACTGTAATACCCCATTTGTTTAGAAATAATTGGGATTATTATTATTATTATTATTATTATTATTATTATTATTATTATTATTATTATTATTATTATTATTTTAATTGTTATTAATTTCCTAATTGTTATTAATTGTCTATTATTAATAAATGATTATTGTGTGTATTAAATATATATATATGTTGCCCGGTTTATTTTATCGTCGCGTTTAACCGAGTCATATTAATAAGTCGAGCCGAGCCTTTTATGGCTAAGTCGAACCTCAGAGAAAGATCAGCCCTTCCTTTTATTGTGATAGTCTAGCTCTTGATTTTTGGCCCATTTTACGAGAAAATTTTCGGCCCAAATTGTATATTAATCTAGGCCCAAGTTTGTGAGGTTTCTGCTCAAATTTCTCTCTCGCGTGATGAACGGATATCAAAACCCTTATATTTTTCGTTCGCCGCTATCAATCGAGTAGAGAGATTTCCCCGTCTCATCGTCTACCATCTCATCGTCTCCCTCACCCCCACATTATTTTCGCAGCAAAATTCTCAATCTCATATCTCCATCTCAGCTAAAACGAGCAGATTTTTCTCAAACCTGAACAAACCGCAACCCTCAGACGACCACCGCGGGCGCCCACCAGCACCTCCGTGAACCCTCCCTAACCGCGCGACCTCTCGGCAAACCTCACCGTGAGTTTCACAAGTCCGACCGCTGAGCATACTTCAGGGCACGACCACAACAACCCTCCATCCACCGTGCACGGCCAAGGAGGACCTTCGCGACCTCCTCCTCTCGCGAATAGATCGGCGAGCCTTCTCCTCGCGACCAGCAGACGGCAACCGCGAGCAGACCACCGTGCATCACCGCAGCGCCTCCATCTCCGCTGCATGTCACCACCGGCGAGCCCCAATCTCCGCAGGCGAGCCCCAACGTGATGTGTCCCGCACCCCGCGATCATCACCCTCGTCCATCGCCGGCGATTTTCCATGAGCAGCAACGGGTCCCGGCACCCCATCGGCCTTCGTTTAGCGGCCTGAACGAAAGCGATAGCCCTTTCGGACCCGTATGGGAGTAGCGGCAGCCGTTCGAGGCTTTTATCGAGCTTTGTTGTGACCGTCCAATGTTCGCGAGCGATAGTCTGAGTGCCAAACGTAGCCGTCGAGTCCGTTGGAGCGCACATATAACCGTTTCAGCCCCGATTCTCGTTTAATTCCCGAAGGAAGGTAATGGCCGAACCTTCTATTTTATTTATTCTGGATTTTAATCCGTTGGTTGTATGGTATTCGTTGAATCGATAATCCGGTGTTTGGGGTCTATACAATGTCGATTCTTATTGTGTTGCTTTGTTTGATTTGACGTGAAATTGGAACTCTCTGGTTATGTTATCGAGCCCTTTTCTTTTGTTGTGTATTTCTGAGGTGTATCGAGTTAATTCGAGCCTTAACTTGTCATCCGAGCCCTTGTCTCGTGATTGTCATTCGTTAAGTTTTGGGCTTTGAAACCCATTTTTGAAATATTTTGTTGTTCGCTGTTCTTTGCTGTTTTTGGCCCCATAAACTCGGTCGGATGGCTTTGAACTCTTCTTATCAATTAAAGTTCAGTTTGTTAGGTTTCATGTCCAACAGGAATTGTATGAATATCAATTTTTTTGCTGAGAGTTAGTGCCAAATTACGATGGTTGCGCGTGCAGTTTTTCTAAATTTTTGATACTGCATGTTGCCTCTGTTGTTTGCTGATTTTGAGTCCTGTAAACTTGTTATCTCTTTTTGGAGTCTTCACAAAAATTATAGTCCCAGGTGTTATCTTTCTTTTGGAAAATGAATCGAGTGTTTATCATTTTTATATTGAAAATTATGTTGCAATTTTGATCCTTGTGCAACCAGTTTTTTTTCGTTTTAAATGCAGAAGTTGAGTCTGTCGTTTTTGCAATTTTTGGCCTATTTCTGTTTACTTGGGAATTTGTATGTCTTCATATGATATGTATCTTTATCTCTTAGGTTTCAAATGGCGTAAGATTCATTCAAATACCATTTTTATATAAAAAGTTACATCCAGTTTTTGATAAGGGCGCGAGCAGTTTTCTGTCAAATTGGGCTGCAGTTTGTGGTTTAGTGTTGATCGGTTTTTACCCTTTTAACTTGCCCGTTTGCATTCGAGGTCTGCACGACAAATATAGACTTATCTCTTGGATTTCCGTAACTTTAAAAATCAGGCCAAAATGTTTTCTACACAAAAAATCATCTTCGTTTTAGTGGGGTTGCGCGTAGGAAAATTGTCCTTTTTTCATCGACTTAGTTTTTATGTTACCCCCCATCCGTTTTTGGGCCGTTCGTCTTGTTTTCGAGCCAAACCATAATTTTAACCTCGTGACCATTGTCCCGAGTATTATATTTCCAATCCTCTGAGAGTTCCAAAGTCCACAAAATTCTACGAACTACTTGGTTGATAATGTTCGACTGAGTATGAATTCTTGCGATTTATTTCTAAGTGTCAAGGTAGTGTATTTATGAAACTATCTTGACAAAATGTAGGTGTTTGACGAGCCAAGCTCTAAACTTACCCGTGTTGTTGGAGCATTTCTCTACTATTATTCAGGTGGGTCTTATTTAAATTGTCTATGTCATACGTGTTGTTTAATGTTTAGTTGGTATGACCAATGTATGAATGTGAACCATGTGGCCTACTGATGTGAGCTGTTACGGCCGTCGCTACGGTTGTCCCCGTCGAGTTACGGTACGGTTGCCTTTGCGAGGCAAGTCTCCTTAAGACCTAATGAAAGGTCGTGTCTGTTACAGTGGCACGCACTCTCGTCGTTAGGGTTTATGCATCCTCTTTACGCGGCTAATGATAGTTGTGCACATGAGTGAGTTATTGTTGCGATTATAAGGAGATGAGACATGATGATGATTGATTTATATTCATGCTGCGACCATACCATCTTTATATGTTATTTTGTGCATAGTAGTGAGCACTACTTTATCGTTTGTGCTCACTCCCACCTACTCTTCATGGATGCAGGTTAAGCAGTTGACGGGTGACGAAGTGAGATGAGTGGGTGGTCTTTTAGTTACTTTATTGCTTCCGCATTATTATGAACTATGTTGAGACTTGTTGAAAATTGTTTCGAACTTATGTTTGGGTTTTTGATGGATTCGAAATACTCATGTTGCTTGGATTTATGAAATTCTAATTTATGCATGTTTTATGATTAAAGCTGAGTATTATGTTATGTGTTGAGAACCGATTAATGAAAACCGTTTGTGAAAAATCGGGTTAATGAATCCTCGTGGGTCAGATAAGACTTGGACTAAGTAAATTGTTGGTTAACACCAATGTATTTTTGAAAATGATTTCGAAAATTGTTTACTTGATTCTGGAAAGTCTGGGATTTCATTAAAATCGAAGTGGGGTCTTACACATGGAATTTTGTAATTAAATATTATCTATACACAAATTAATCATGAATTTAATGTAGTTAAATAATTTTGATAAGGGACAATTATTTTTCAGCTGAAATTATGGAGATGCACACGTTTTCGTCCCCTATAAATACTAAAACATTTTTCAAATTATAATCACTCCATTTCACAAAACAACTATCACCCTCATTTCAAAATTCAACCACAGAAAACTCATCTACAAATGTCTTCCTACTTTGATAATCTCACTTATCTTGCCAAGAGCAAAAACAAAACATCAATTTTGAGATTAATTAGGTTTTATCCCAAAAAAAGAGAATCAAGCTTAGAATTTGTGTTTCATGATGTCAAGGTAGACATCATGTTTATATGTTAATTAATAATTTGACATATACTCTGTTTTTTACTTATTTTTTTTAGACATCAATAAAGGATTTTTTATTTTATTTTTCAGGGGGAGCGCATTCATGCGTCCGCACCGGATAGCTTGGCTGAAAATTTTGGACTGTTGGTAAATGGTGAAGGGAATACATATGGAATAGACAATTTCATTGTGGAACCCGATCGCAACATGCTCAAAACTACCCCCAAAAAATGACCAATTTTTGTTCAATGACGAAACTGAAATTAAGGAGGTCTTTGATATAGACTACCAAAGGTTCATGTTTAATTTCAAGGAGTTCGGTGATCTGGCGGATCCATCTTGTATCGACTCCTCAAGGCTAATTGGTAACATTTATATACTTTATAATTTTTTTATTTGGACTTTTCTTACACTAAACTGTTTTTTAAAGCTACATTTATATTGAATTCTAGATGTGATTGGTCGAGCCGTGTTCTTTCAAAGCGTACAAAAAGCAATGTCGAGAGGTGTAGAAAAGAGATTTATTGATATTCTTCTTGAAGATATTCGGTAAGTTTAAATTACCGAATATTAATATTATTTTTCATTATCTAAATATTATATAATCTATCTATATATAATTGCTAGATATCCAATTAATTTTACCTAATAAATAAATCTAATAAATTTTACCTAGCTGACACTATACCACTTTTCCCCCCAAAATCGGTTACATTTCTATTATTTATCCAACTTTAATTAGCTTAACATATTAATCCTACTTTTATTTGCTTTACATAATCACATGAGATATATTTTTTGAAAGTCTGATTTCAGTTTTAGAGTGTGATTTCAGTGTTAGTCGGCGACATTATGTCTATTTAAGCTTAATTTTTGCTGAAAAAAAAAAGAATTAAATTAATGATTTAAAATACACAAAAAATAAATTACATATATCTTTTTGGATTTAAAATTCAGTAAATAAAATAAAAAATGCAATTTTCCAGCTCCTTAATTGTTTATATCTGCCTGTAATATAGAAAAAGAAAAAACATTAATGATATCACATAAAATCGTGCAATATATGTACAACATAATTCTGAAATTAAAGCAATTAATGTAAAATCAGGAGAAAAAATAGAAAAATAAAATATCAAACAATACAAATCTAAAAAATGGTAGATTCTCATTCATTTTTTTAGGGGAATTAGCAATTATTGGTTTCCATCAATCATGGAATTTTGTAATTAAATATTATTTATACACAAATTAATCATGAATTCAATGTAATTAAATAAATTTGACCAAGGGACAATTATTTTTCAGCTTAAATTATGGAAATACACACGTTTGTGTACACATGGAATTTTGTAATTAAATATTATCTATACACAAATTAATCATGAATTTAATGTAGTTAAATAATTTTGACAAGGGACAATTATTTTTCAGCTGAAATTATGGAGATGCAGACGTTTTTGTCCCCTATAAATACTAAAACATTTTCCAAATTATATCGAATACGCCAGTGAGACCGCATCGAATTGGATCACTCCATTTCACAAAACAACTATCACCCCCATTTCAAAATTCAACCACAGAAAACTCATCTACAAATGTCTTCCTACTTTGATAATCTCACTTATCTTGCCAAGAACAAAAACAAAACATAAATTTTGAGATTAATTAGGTTTTACCCCAAAAAAGGAGAATCAAGCTTAGAGTTTGTGTTTCATGATGTCAAGCTAGATATCATGTTTATATGTTACTCTTATTAATAATTTGACATATATTCTGTTTTTTACTTATTTTTTTTAGACATCAATAAAAGTTTTTTTATTTTATTTTTTAGGGGGAGCGCATTCATTGTCCACACCGGATAGCTTGGCTGAAAATTTTGGACTGTTGGTAAATGGTAAAGGGAATACATATGGAATAAAGAATTTCATTGTGGAACCCGATCGCAACATGTTCAAAACTACCCCCAAAAATGACCAGTTTTTGTTCAATGACGAAACTGAAGTTAAGGAGTTCTTTAATGAAGACTATCGAAGGTTCATGTTTAATTTCAAGGAGTTCGGTGATCTGGCGGATCCATCTTGTGAAACTCGCTGCTACTCTTAGTGTGGTACTGCTCGCATGGTCTTTCGTGTTGGAAAGGTGCGACGGCGAGAAATTTTTGAAGGTTGCGATGAAGTTCTGATCGATATTGGGTTGAGATAATCTTTTCTCTGAAATTCTGATGTTGGGACCGATCAAGCGAGGGCAAGGATTTTGATTTGTGGCAATATTTAGCTTGAAGAAGATAAGGTATTTAGAAGGTTTTCTGCTTGATCTGGTCGGTTTTTGCAGCGTGAAATAATTTCCCACGAGCCGACGATTACACTTAAGGGAGAAAATATTGGGGCGAAACCTATCAAAATTTAGGCCGAGACTTACACAACTGGGCTGAAAAATTAATGCTTAACAGTGGTCTCGAAGTAAGAAGCTCAAGCCTCAAGGGACCGGAAAATAAAGCTGCAATTACGATATCTGAAAATTCTAATGAGTCGAGAAAAATAAAAGATTCGACAACTAAAAATGGCTACAAATAATCGGCTCCCGCTTAATGAAATTTTTTAATATTCTCGCTAAACTCTGAATAATTTAAATAGACAAAAATGTCTAAATAAATTAATTGTCTCAAATGATTAAATTAGACACTCACATCTAATTAATCTTAAAACTGCTCGAGCTCAGAAAATAAAATGCATAATATAATATATAATCGAGATGTCTGCTGAAAATAAATCGGGGCGCTGCATTCTACCCTCCTAAAAATATTTCTGTCCTCGAAAATTACTGGCTCAAAACTAAAGCAAAGTACAAAAGTACGATCTACGAAGGAGAACTCAAAACTGAAAAATTCGGATGCAAGTTCAAATCTCGTACTCGCTATCCCAAGTCGCCTTGGCCTCGCCATGGCGGCTCCGCTGAACTATGATCAGCGATACTAGCCGGCTCCTCAACTGGTGGACCCTCTGGTCCAAACGGCTACCGGTAACTCCTCGAAGTCAGGTTCAACCCGAACCGAAGCTCACCAAAGAGTACCACGCGCTCGAGGTCGCGCTAGTTTCTCATAGAGATGTGGAACACGTCATGCACCCCCAAAACTAAAGTGGCAAAGCCAATTGATGGCTAAGTCACCAACTCGGTCGAGTATCACGTAGAGACTGACAAAACGAGGTTGCACTACCTCTCTTTCCGAAGGTAACTTCACCTCTAATCGGTGAGACCTTTAGGAAGTCCTTGTCGTCAACCTCGAACTGAAAATCTCTACTTATCCTGTTGGAATAGGGCTACTGATGGACTTGGGCTGCTATGATCCTCACTCGGATCTCGTCGACCTGCTCTGTGGTTTTCTTACTAGTCTCCGGCACAAGTTCTTTCCTCTTGCTGACCTCATCTCAATAAGAGGTGTCTAACACCTCCGTCCGTACAAAACTTCGTACGGAGCCATGCTAATCGGCACCTGGAAGCTATCATTGTAGGCGAACCCTACTAATGCTAAGGATTCTCTCCACAACACACCTCGATTAAGAACACAAGTCCTCAACGGGTCTTCTAGTGGCTTGATCGTACACTCTAACTGTTCATATGTTTGGGGAAATGGGCTTGTACTAAAACTCAATCTCACCCCCATAGCTCGCTACAAGCTACTCCAAAACCGTGAAGTGAACCATGTGTCTCGGTCGGAAATGACCAATACAGCCACCTTATGGAATCAGACAAACTCCTTGACGTACAGTCGGGCATACCTCTTCATATGTACTGTCGTATGCACAAGCTGAAAGTGTGCACACCTGGCTAAGCCATCCACCAGCTAGATGGCATCGTTATCGAAACTCGACTTCGGCAAGCCCACCACAAAAACTATTGTGAGGCGTTATTACTTCTACTCGAGGATCTCGAGTGGCCGACTTAAGCATGACACTTCTAATGCTTGGACTTCAACTTTGACACACCTCACAACGGTTCACGTACTTCGCCACATCCCGTTTTAATCTTCTCTATCAGCAAGACCTCTTAAGATCTTAGTACATCTATGTACTACCAGAATGGGCTGTGTACAGAGTGTTGTGTGTCTCCTCTATAATCTCATTTCGCAGCTCCAACACCTTCGAGACTCATAGCTCCTGCTCGGAGACTAAGGTCCCATTTGATGTTTCTGCGAATACGCCAATCTTGTCGGCTCCACATAACTTTTGCATCCAGCACAAAATCGGTCCTTGACGAGTTCTAGCCATCTTATCTGCCTCGTACTCAACTCTTGAAAGCTCGCTTCGCACTGAGGACTCCATACAAACTAGTCGACTTCAATGTCGGTTTGTTCAATGGTTGGGCTATCTTCTAGAAGTTCTTGATAGGACTTCAGTAATAGCCAGCTAGCCTTAAGAAATTGCAAATGTTACTCGCATTTATCGGAACCTCCCATCTACTCGCCGCCTTGATACCAGAACATACACTTCGAGAATTTGGCATACAACCACTCTCTTCGAAGTGTCCCTAAAGCTTTACACAGATCCTACTCACGCTGCTGCGCGTCTCGATGATAGGCGAGAATGTCGGCGATGATGACAACACCTAGCTGGTCCAGGTAGAAATGGAATACTCGATTAGTGAGGTTCATAAAGACGGGGGGATATTACTCTGTCAAAACTACATAACCACAATCTCATGGTGGTCGTACTAGGTTCGGAAAATAATCTAGGAAATATTGGACTCCTCGATCTTCTAAAATATACAGATCTCAAAGCGACTTTTGAAAACCTGTTGGCGTATCTCGGCTGATAGACTAAGTCCCCAATTCTCGGCGTGGGTATTTAGAAAGGTAACGCACACCAAAAGTTCACAACTGAAAAAGAATATAAGGCAAGCTGAAAACTGAAAGTACTTGTCTTAATTGCAACACTTGGTCGCAAAACTTGAACTCGAAACTCCAAACGAACAAAAACAAAAAAAAACAAGAATATGAGTTTTCAAAGGATAGCAAAAGTTTTCAAATCACAAAAAACTCGAGGAACAAATGTGTAACGCCCCACTTTTATTTGTCGAAAATCAGAATAAATTTTTTCGAATTTATTTCAATACACTTTGAGGCGCTACTCATTTTCGAAACATTCATCAATATTCAACTACAATATCAATACTCAATCCATCATCAATCCTCATTTATCAATAATAACACCTCAATAATCAATTCCGAAATCCAATAATCACTATATCTTAGGGAGTACACTCCCTATCAATAATCCATCATTCAATAATCAAGAAAAACAATAATAACAATATTCAGTTTTCAAAAGCGGAAGCAATAACAATATAAGACCACCACTCGCATCCCTCCGTCGTGCCCGCAATACTAACCTGCATCCATGAAGATTAGGTGGGGATGAGCACAAGAGGAAAAATAGTGCTCACCACTATGCAATAAATGTTAACCTCAATAATAAACCGTAATCAATAATCGAAAGGTATGGTCTCAGCATGTATACGAAGCATTAATCTATCCCAATCTCCCATCAATAATCAATAATCACTCTCATGTGCACACCTGCGCATAGACTACTGCTGATACTCGATTCGAACGCCAAGACCTACGAATTGGTCTTACAACGATGCCCAGCCAGTAGGAGTAGACCACCCCGCCGGCCAAAACCTACGAATT
>CACSLK010018944.1:3173014-3183866 GCA_902706635.1 Striga hermonthica | reverse complement strand
AACTTTCTATGTTCTGGCTCAAAATGGAGTTCTGACTTAGTCTAGAGTCCTTGGACATAGCTGTTCTAGAGTTCTGTCTAGAGTTCTGCCTCTAGAGTAATCTGTCTTACAGGAGGATAGTTATCTAGGCCCCATACTTAAACTGAATTTAGCACTTGCAAAACTTAAACTGAGTCAGGTGACTTACCTCGGAGTCGGTGCGGGATGAGCGTGGCGTGGTCATGCTTTTCTAACTTTGAAAGTATACAGAAACGCACTCTGCGCTCTGATACCAGCTTCTGTCACACCCCGCCTTACTAGCTTTGAAAATTAGAGTAAAATTTTTGCTTTTATTTTCGAAAGGTCGTGCGAGCTTGGTTTTCGAAAATACTAACTGATTGCGGGATGTTACAGATAAAAACTTACTTAACTTGCTCACAGACATATATAACACGCAACCAAACTATCCGCTACGGATAATGGAATTAAACATGCAATGTCTGAACTGTCTCGCACTGTCTAGCCTGCTAGCGGAAGCGTCCGAAATACAGAAATACATGCATACATATCCGAAAATACATGATCATAAATACTAGGACATAAAATGTGCATAAAAATGTCCAAGACTAGAACATAAAATGTGCATAAAAACGTCCAAGACTCTCATGACCACGCTTTGCCACGTCTATGCTCACCCGGCACGCTCGACTCCGTCTCCTAAAAAACACAATGGGGGCGTGAGCAAACCACTATGCTCCGCAAAGACCAGTACTGAATAAAAAAACATTTATAATATCGTATCATGAACATAAATATATAAGAGCTGAATCTGTAAACTTTCTTTTCTTGATTTACTATGGTCAAAAGACCCTCGGCCCTTGGCCGCTCGTGTGCACACCCCGATGGGATATTAAGGACCTTGGCCTCCACCGGGTCTCCATCGGCCTCCACCTGGAGAAACGAACTGTCTCAAACATACCTCTGCCATGGTACCAATATTATATATGATGTGGAACCAGTACATGACCCCCACCTGGTATACTGAAAATATCTGTTGCAAGTGCTTGAAACTGAAGTAGTTGTCGGAGGCTCGACTCTCCTTAAGCTATATAAACATATAAGAAACATTCATTTAATCTAACTCAGCTCATATAGGCTATAATAGTACATGTTTTAAAAAGTATCTCTATTTCCGAAAATAAAACAAGAGTTTTCAAAACCTAACTCTAGTAGCGATTTTAAAGTCAATATAACTTACAACACACTTGTCATATAATCATGATTTCAGTTGCATTTTAACCCTAAGACATGCATTTACAATTCTTATGAAGACATTAGAAAGAAATAAGGTCATTTGGCAAGCGATAATTCAACAAACATTCATAACCGAGTTGCAGCCCACAATTGAAATCATACAGCTCACAGGACTTCAGTAATTGTAGGATAAATGAAGCTACAAACATGCTTTTAGTGATATTCAAAAACCACATAGAAGCTAACTCAAATATCTACAACTTTTCTTCAGATCACATTGGCAAATAACAATGCTCTCAATGACTTTAAGCATGAAATATTTGGTTCATGAAATCTGTCAGAAACAAATTTATGTCACAACAGCACCTCAGTATTTAGACTCTAATTCACACTATAGACCTCCTATAAGTATTAACCCTATCTTATTAGAAAGATAAGGGATGGACCTATAACTTTTATAAAGATCATCTTTGCGTTTGAGCACATTAAGACATGATAAAAAAGGTCACACATTTAATATAACATGCTGCCGGTTCACAAAAAAACTGCTTGCACCATCTATTTGTAAAATTCATAACTCACTCAATTCTTAAGATATAATTATGAAAATTGGTATACAGCCTCCTTACTCATATATGAACATTTCCATAAAATTTCATAATTTTATTCTAAGTAGAACTCGAGTTATTCGCGTTTGAAGTTGCAGCTGAATTCGTGCATGTAAAGTTCAACTTGCATGTCTAAGTTTAAAAATCAATAACCCGAGTTATACTAGGCTAATTGACTTGATTCTTGATCTTATGAACTCCTCTTTTACACAAGAAACAGCCATATAAAGCATAGTTTCCCAGTTTTTTCATAGCATAGTAAAAAATGTACAAAAACATGACATATGGAACATGCAAGTGGGTGGAAGCAATTTATTTATTTTGCATGCTTATATATCCTTCATAACTGAACATATATGGCATATGTCTATATAAATCAACTGCTTATCTCATCTATATTATGATTTTAAGAATATTAGAGCACACTAACCTCTTAAACTTCAAGAAAAATGCAAAGAAACTCGGGTATACTCGCTCTTGCTCGGTCCTCGTATAGTTGCGGCTTCTTGCTTCCTTGGAATTGAATTCTTGAGTTTTATGGCACTAAATGCTTCTAAGATGAGAGTAGGATGGTGGAAGATGAATATATAGTTGGGGTTCTCGAAAATACTAGCTAAAACTCAAGAACACTCAACAACAAAGCACTCGGTAGCACAAGGTTCACTCCCGGCATCTTGATTTAGCTCTCGGTTTTTGCCACTCTTGGAGGGGATTATGCTCGAAATTTTCTGAGTTTCCAAGTGCTAAATGAGGTCTCTAAGAAGCTGAAGTGATGTCTTAAAAGCTGGTCTAAGGGAGTTTATACTTAGGAGGGAAAATGGTAGACAAATGTGATGACTACACTTTCCTATGTGCATTGGTCTTGGCACGATTTTGGATGGAATATTGGGTGGGAATGCATGATTTTTCAGAGAATCTTCAGTGAATAAGGAGGTCTGGTCAAGCACTTAAGGTGGAGAAGTAACATGGTCTTTAACACCTTTCAATATTAAACTCAATGCACATGCTAGCTTAGCATAAAATATTGCTAATGATGGATGACTTGAGCTAATCATTCTTATGCATGGCTTAGTTAACTTAAAATTATATAATCACCCTCTAATATACATGCATGATCTTGAACTTGAAAGGAAAAAGGGCCACAATGAGCCATGGCTCGACACTAGGCTCGGGTTCGACGCGAGAGAATTGACGATCCAGCACGAATCGAAAAATGTCGAACTTAGTAAATGAAATAGTCTAACATACATGGAACATTAAGGAAAATAAGCACATATAATCACATAAGTCACATAATAACACTTAGTCGAACAACTCGGAAAAATTCGCAAAATACCGATTTCACTTTAAAGTCGAGCAAGTGAAACCGTTCTGATATTATAACTGATCGGGGCGTTACAGAATTATTGACCTATCACACAACTAAATTCATTCAAGAAATTTAGTGATCTTTCTCATACACAGCTTCAAAGCAAACAAGAAAGGAGAAGACAACAAAAGAAACCCAAACCCCACCAATTATTCAAAAACAACTCAAATCAAGAATCCAAACAATACAAAACACAATAATATATACACGACCCGAATCCTCAATTGAAAACTTAAAACATGCCCACATTCAGAAATTTCCCAATATGGCGCGGCCAGTTCGATTGATGACTTGGCTGGAGGAATCCTTTTAGTACGGTAGATGAATTTCTTCACTGCGTGCTCTTGCTTACGCTCTACTTCTTTAATGCGTTCTTCATTCTATAACTTCCAACGAATTTAATCCCACTTTTCACTCAAATCGCTCTTGAAACCCGCACAGAAACAAAAACCAAAAACTTCACCGCTCTGTAGCCATTGTGTATGGGAGTGAGAAGGCGGAAGTTCTCCAAAAATAACATTATACATGATGGGATTATTTATGTATGAACTCAAGGGGAAAATTTTTTCATAAAGGAGCTTGCTCATTTTCTCAATGGATCTAGTATTTGGGAAGAGCTCTATTCATCTAGGTTGTTTTCACTTTTCAGTCATGACAAAATTGTCCAAGTCCCGCTCAGCCCGGCCTGCCCCACCTAATAGACAGGTTGGGTCGCCAATGAGTGGGCCTAAACAGGCTGACTTGCGCGGGCCGCTACTTTTGGCAGTAGAGCGGAACCATATACAAATTCTCCTGGGCTTTAGATCCGGTACAATTTTTTGGGACCGTATATATACATATATATATATATAGTTTAAATAATTGTAATCATATGTATATAATTAAAATTGAAATTGAACATGTTTTATAAAGTTAGTCTAACTAATTAAAATATATGGTATAATCACATAAATTATCCAACCATTTCAAATTTAAATAACCATCTCATAGATAACAATTTTTGACAAATTTTATCTTGATAAAATTATATAATTCCTAGAAATTTGAGAGATAATTGTTCAACAAGTTAAATTTGTCCTTAATAAGTGTTCTTTTTCTCTCTTTTTAATTTTTGATTTCTTGTTGTCATAATAGTGTCATTGACCTTTTCAAGTCCAGTCCTAAGTTTAAACTAAAAAATATATTTTCGTTAAACGAGTATATATCAAAAGAATATTTGTTGTAAAATCACTTAAAAATAATATTTTTTTCGTTAATATCTGTGATAATTTTAGCTCGGTTAAGTTACAGAGAGTGTTCTAAAAGTCGCTAGGCGCCCGCTAGACGCTCGACCAGCGCCTAGCGCCTAGGCAGGGCCTACTCGAGGCTTATAAATCAATATTAAATACCTTATTTTTTATTTATTTTAACTACCTATAAAAGAAAATTATCTCAACTTATAATAAATCAATACACCTAAGTCCAAATAATAAAATTAATATATTAAAAAAAAAACATGAGAACAAAATAATGTAATTAGTATTTAAAAAATTTTAAAAAATTTTTTAAAAAAAACTGAAAATTTGCCGCTGAGCTCGCCTAGGACCGCCTGGTCGCCGAGCCCGCCAAGGCCGCCTAGGGCCGCCTGGCCAATTTTTTTTGTCGGTTTGTACAAATCGGAGGCCCGGGCACCGCCTAGCGTCTAGGCTCCCGCCTAACTGGGATTAGTGAGACCCGAAAGGTCAAGGGACTGCTTATCCCCCACCGTCTCACTGGCCGACCTTGACCCCTGTTATTTTGAGGTCATATCGGCCCTACGCTATCCGGAAAAAAAAAGCACCGTGCATGACTAAATTTGTTCGAGCAAGGTTCTGGTCAATTAAACTATATTTATGTAATAGACCAATCCAGTTTACGATATTTGTAACAAATTTTCCCAGCTAAATATTTTGACCAAATTTGACACTTACTATTAGGCATTAATTTGTTAAATAAAATAAAAATTGGATTGGTCATTAAGGAGTTTGAGAAGATTTAAACCAATTATTGCTTGAATGAAAATTTGATCTAAAAAATTCAAAGATTCGTGAGGATCTTTATTTATCGTTTTAATAATGGCTAATACGTAAGTATAAATTGACTTAAATAGAATGAATAATTTATTGTATATATTTTGGATAAGACCATAATACCAATTTCACAATAATTTTGTTGACATGATTTTCTTTTAAAAAATGTATTCATTATAATTACAAAAACTATTTTTATTAATTTCATTATTATCTCATGGTTATAGATATGAATTATATTCATCAATAAAGAACACTTAAAATATATAATAAAAAAATTAAAATAACTATGTTTAAATTATATGAGGTTTATGAATAATTTAACATATTAATAAAATTTTATAAAATATATTCAACTTAACCATGAAATATAATTATAGTAAAGATATTGTTTGTATTGATAATACTACTTAAAAATTAAACTTATATATTGATAAATTATCATTCGATGGGTCGGTTAAAATTAAAAATTTTAATTTTCACATTAGAATATTTGTATACATCAAAAACACTACTCTAAGTTGGAAAAAAATAAAATATTTATATATACTATTTTATAAAGAAAAATGAGTAATTAAAACTATATAGTCAATTAAGAATTAAAATTATAGCATTTGGTAGTCATTAAAATATATCACATATCAAAATGCTTAATTTGTTGATTAATTAGATTATTATATATGTTGAAAATAAATGAATGAAATAAATAAATATAGACAAAAAACATTAAAATTCATAATAAAATATTTACCATAAAAAATTTGGGTTGTACAAAAGATAAAAGTTACTAAAAAAATTCAATTATCATAAGTTAATATTCATGCAATTGGAGTTATTATAAAAAAATTAGTTTTATGGATTATCGAGCAATATGTGAAATATGAATTGTTAAAAAGGTTATAGGATTAATATAATCGATAATTATATAAGTAGATGCAAGCAATTTGTAAACAATCATTATATAAAACCGTAAATTTTGCTTAACCGAGGAAAAACTCCTCTGAAAGGTGTCCATTTACATTCTTCACTTTCAAGCAAAAACCTCTATATTTATTATTCCAAAACTCTAAAATTCTCCAAGACAAGGTCATCATCAATCAATATTTCCCTCGAGCAAACTTTGGTTCAAGAGAACCCTAGCCGAAAGTCTACAAGCAACCATGTTCAGGAGAGCCTTACCAAGGAGACCGTGGATGAGCACACTCGAGACCAAGAGAGCTCCAACCTAGCATGATCGAGAGCTCTTGGAGATAGTCGAGGCGAGTTCGTAGCCGTGGCGAGTCTCCAATCCAAATACATAATTGTTCTTTTTGGAGAACTTCCGTCTTCTCAACACAATGGCTACGAGAGCGGTGAAGTTTTTGGTTTTTGTTTGTTGTGTGGGTTTTGAGTGAAAAGTGGGACGAAATTCGTCGGAAGTTACAGAATGAAGAACGCATTAAAGAAGCAGAGCGTAAGCGAGAGCACGCGGTGAAGCAATTCATCTCCCGTACTAAAAAGATTCCGCCAGCCAAGTCATCAATCTGGCCATGAAATTCCCAAATGAAGGTAAGTTTTAAGGTTTCAATTGAGGATTTGGGTTCGTGTATATGTTATTGTGTTTTGTATTGTTTGGATTCTCGATTGGAGTTGTTTTTAGGTTTCTTTTGTTGACGTCTAATTTCTTGTTTACCATTGATGTTGTATATGAGAAAGATCATTGTATTTCCCTTATGTTTAAATTTTAATGGATTACTTATTTGTTTTGTGACAGGTTAATGGATTTCCTTTAAACGTTTTGTGACAGGTATGTAAAGTGTATAAATCAACCGAAGAAACTACAACTTTTGATATAGGATATTGATATGGGATATTATACCCACAAGGCTGAACCAGTCTGTTGACCGGTCGAGGAGGTCATATTATGAGGAAGACAAATGAATCGAGCAATTAACCAGTCGACCAGATAAGGTTGTCGACTGAACTATCCTTCGACCAGATACACGATCGAGCAATTTATTCGACCTCATCAGGTCGATTACTTCGAGGACTTAACACCACGCTGTTCGGCCTAGTCACAGGCGCGTGAAGGAAGCCTCTGACAGAATTCCAGGAGAATATTTACCCCACGTGCAGGGGGACACGTGTCGAGAAAGCAGTGGTGGATAGCAATAACCGCCTCTGACAGCATATCCCATGTGCAGGAGGACACGCGTCCAAAGGGGATTGGTGCAGGCGATAGTGGCGACGACTACCCCTGACACACGCGTTTGGTGCGTACGGACGGGCAGTTAGGGCAGACAGCTCATCAAATCCGGGCAGCCCTAGGTCAGGTATCTCACCTCTATATAAAGGGGGTGAGCCTTTCTTCTTCAACACGATCATTCTATTACTCTTGAGAATTGATTGAATACACACTGACTTAAGCTTCGGAGGCTCTTCACCGGAAAACCCCTCCGGCGTGAGAGTTCTTTGTAGGTGCACGACGTTCAACCGGCGAGAAGGAAGGCGATTACTCAAGTTCCAGTCGGTCAGGAGGTTTTGTGTTACCAGATATAGTGCAAATTGTTGATTACATTTTTTCTTTTCAGTTTCAAACATTAGCAACATATACTCTATATAGTGTAGGTTTTGTGATATAGAGTATATGTTGCTACTGTTTGAAATTGAAAAGAAAAAATGTAATTAATACTATATCCTATATCAAAAGTTGTAGTTTCTTTGGCTGTTTATACACTTTCCCTCCTTGTCACAAAACTTTTAAAGAAAATCCATTTACCTGTCACAAAACATATAAGAAATTCATTCAACAGACCTGTCACAAAACATATAAGAAATTCATTCAACAGACCTATCACAAAACAAATAAAGTAAATCCATTCAAGAAATACAGTGATCTTTCTCATACACAGTTTCAAAGACAAACAAGAAAGGAGAAGACAACAAAAGAAACTTAAATCCCACTAATTATTCAAAAACAACTCGAATCAAGAATCCAAATAATACACAATAACATATACACGAACCTAAATCCTCAATTTAAAACTTAAAACTTACCCTCATTTGGGAATTTCCCAGGGGGCCAGTTAGTTCGATTGATGACTTGGCTGGCGCAATCTTTTTAGTACGGGAGATGAATTGCTTTACTGCGTGCTCTCGCTTACACTATGCTTCTTTAATGTGTTCTTCATTAGGTAACATCTCTTATCAACCATTTAAGTTGAATGTGTCTGTATCAGTGTACAAAAAGTCGATTAGGCGACGCCTAGGCAGTGCAAATGGTTGTGAAATTAGTCACCGTTAGACTAGTTAGGTAGTCCTGGTCGGGTAGTACCGCATGATTATATACTTATACATTAAATTACAATGATTAAAATAATAATAATAATAATAATAATAATAATAATAATAATAATAATAATAATAATAATGTAAAATTACTTTAATTGAAGTACATAATATTTAAAAAATGTGTAATTATACAAATTAATTTTTTTATAAAATATATTTTGTAGTTAGGTGCTCGAGGTGCTAAGCTCCAGCCTACCCCCTAACGAGCACCTAGCCATTTTTAGGACATTGGTATATATATACTTACCTCATGTGCTAGAACTGCATCTAGTTCATCTTCGGTAAGGCCGTTTAGTATCTCAGTATGAATAACAATCTTTCCATGACCAACATTGTATAAGTTGGGTTCTTCCGACTCAACCACATCAAATCCCAATTCAGTCCTTCCAAATGCGCAATATCACACTTCATATCCCAAAATTTTCCAAGCTTATCAATACAACCCTGGCTTTCCTTCTTTCGATATATCGGTGCCACAACATGTTCACACCGTCCTGCCACCATTAATTTTTTAATTCAAAAAAAAAATTAAAAATTAATGTTAATGTTGAATATATAACAAAAATTTGACTATAGCCAAAATCTTAAGGTTATCCAGAAGCATATATCACATCACAAGTGAATTTCAATGATCTTGCCAATCCCTTTTGTTCCTTGTTGTTTAGAATTTTAGAATTTAGACTAACGTAAGTTACACACTAATAAAACATTTATTTATTTATGTATTTATTTATTTTTTGGAACGAGTATTAATCCATAAGAAAGGCTCGTAAATTAATCTAAATTTTATAAGGCATTTATTTGTGCAAATTAACTAAGATCTTTATCTTCGTCAACATAACTAACGGTAATACCAACGACATGGCTGATTATTATTTATTTATTTATTTATTTTTGGGTGTTAGCGTTAAATTGTAGTTATAAATAAATGCCAATTAATTCCTATCCTAAATCAGGAGGGTTAATTATCCAGAGAATCATAATCAATTGAATTCCTTATGTTTTGCAAATCAAGTCGCATCTACGAAGGTAAGTTAAAACTCGGGATTCTATAGCTCCAAAAAAACAGAAAGAGCGGGAGGGTTTAACTCACCTTTCTCCATTGTTGAAGCTTCGTCTTTCTCTCTCCTCTCTCCTCCGATGGAACCTCCCTCGGATCGGCCCGATTTCTCGCCAGTTGGGTCCCCGTAGCTCGCCGGGCCGACATTCCGTCGCCGCCGGGACCAGAGGATTCGTGATGGGCAGAGGTCGGCCCTTGGCGGAAAACTCGAGTCTCGGCTTTGTTGATGGAGTAAATCTATGCCGTCAAAAAGTAAAATACTTTCTCCATGTGTAAAAAATGCGTGCTACTTTTCCAACTATCGACAGTTATTGTGCAATGTGTGTTGATTGCTTTTGTAATGTTAAAAGTTGCTTAATATAATTTGGGAAAAGTGTGATTAATTAAGGTAAAAAAAAAAACAAAAAAAAACCCATTCCTTATTTTAGACACAACACATCAGCCTTGTTTGGTAATCCGTTAGCTGATAGTTGTTAGCTGATTGTATTAACTGTTTTGACCAGCAGTTTTGACTAAATGATCGCGTTAGTGGTTTGTAAAAGAGTGTTTGGTAAAATTAGCTATTTTAATTATCTGTTAACATGTAAAATTACTTATAAGGACATCAACATAATTTTTCTTTCTTATTTATGTTGACCTTATATTATTTAGGACATAAAAATAATTAATATTTCAAATATTTGTTAACATGATTTAAAATATAATAATAATATAAATAATAATAAGATGAAAATATTTTTTGTTTCAGTAAATAAGTTCACGTCATATAAACAAAGCTAATAACAAGGCAGAACTATTTTAATAAACTAAATAAATATGAGCAAATTTCAATATCTCTCATTACAAATGAAAAAAATATAAAAGAAAATTCTAAATAACTAAAAGTTACATTAAAATTTTTTAGAAGTTCTTATTTACATTTAAACAACATAAAATTCAACTTAAATCCTTACTCCTACTTTTAACTTCCAAATCACTCTCTAAGTTAATTTTTTTCCACTTCACTCCCTCCTACAACTTTTCTCTTCCTATCCATTCCCCATATATATACTAGTATTATTATTTTTCATTTAATTTGCTCAGGAAAAGCTCTCTCTCAATTCCCGTCAATCTCTCTCTCAATTTCTATCCACGGAGTCTCACTCTAACTACAAATCCGAAAAAAAAATCGAACACTCTCAGATCTGAAAAAAAAAAAAAAAAA
>CACSLK010018944.1:3158578-3169991 GCA_902706635.1 Striga hermonthica | reverse complement strand
TTTTTTCTTTTGGGTTGATTTAAGTTCATTGGCTCTGAGCAGGGCGGGTGTTTTTTAATAAGATGTAGTTATGCCTCCTCATACTTCAAATTCTTGGTTGGCGATCTAGTTCACCATTCCCAATCGAGCGAAGATCATAGTTCGATGGATGTGCTATTAGTTTGATTGTTTGATGGATGATTGTAATTTTATGGATGATGGTTTGTGCACTAAGTAGTTTGAATTGAAGTTTTGGATTTTTTTTATTTGATTCCTAATGATACCTATTTTCTTAATATTAGTACCGCATTTTTGGTGTAAAAGTACCCATTTTCCAGTAGCTAGTACTCATTCAAGGATGTGTTTTTAAACTGTACAGTTTTTATTCATAAAAGTACCTATTTACTTCACAATAGTACCCGTTTGGTATTATTATAGTACCAGATATTAGCTCATCAGTACCACTTGTAACGAACACATAAAACACCGAATTTCGGTCTCAAATGATGTTTACATAACAAATAATCACTTTCACACTAGTTTTTATGAGATTGATAATGTTTTTAATTAAGTTTAATTATAAATTAGTCGCAAACTTGACACACTAATGAAAAAACACTACCAACACTTAATCTCATTAAAACTGTACCAGCTTTAGGCAAAATAATACTGCATCTTCTTCTATGTGGCACCTGCTTTTGATCGATTAGTACCTGAAAAATTGATTATTTCATAGTGGTCAACATTTACAAAAAGTAGTACCAGTCATAGTGTAAGGCAACACCACTTTATGGCGTGTTAGTACTAGATATAGTCTCTATAGTACCACTTGTAATAAACACATAAGAAGATCGAATTTCGGTCGCAAATGATGTTTATACGACCCATAATCGCTCTCACATTAGTTTATATAAGATTTTAAATGTTTTTGATTCAGTTTAATCGCAAATTGGTCATGAAATCGATACACTAATGAGAAAACACTACTAATAGACTTCATTTCATTGAATGACACACTTCATCTCATAGAAATCATCATACATGACTACTCAAATTCTATCTATATGTTTTCAATTCCACTTTTTTTTTACCCAAATCACGTGTGAACGATCCACGTGTCATGGTAGACATGAAGAATTAAAAAAATCGCATTTTTTATAACAGTACCGGTTTTGGGAAATATGGTACCGCATCTTATTCTGCGTAATACCTGATTTCGATCAAATAGTACCTACTTTTTTTAAGAAATTTTGATTATTTCAATTCTGCTCAACATTTACAAAACGTAGTACCAGTCATAGTGTGAGGCAGTACAACATTATGGAGAGTTAGTACCAGATATCTTGTCCATAGTACCACTTTTAATGAACACATAAGAAGACCGTTTCAGTCGAAAATGATGTTTATACGACTCATAATCACTCTGGCATTAGTTTATATAATATTTTAAATGTTTTTGATTGAGTTTAATCACAAATTGGTCATGAACTTGATACACTAATGAGAAAACACTACTACTAGACTTCATTTCATTGGATGACACACTTCATCTCATAGAAATCATCATACATGACTACTTCAAATTCTATCTGTATGTTTCAATTCCACTTTTTTTCATCTAAATCATGTGTGAACGATCCACGTGTCATGGTAGACATGAAGGATTAAAGAAATCGCGTTTTTGATAATAGTATCAGTTTTAGGAAATATAGTACCGCATTTTATTCTGCGTGGTACCTGATTTCGATCGATTAGTACCTACTTTTTTTTAAGAAAATTTGATTATTTCAATTCTGCTCAACATTTACAAAACATAGTACCAGACGTAGTGTGAGGCAGTACCACATTATGAAGAGTTAGTACCAAATATCCTGTCCATAGTACCACTTGTAATGAACACATAAGAAGACTGAACTTCGGTCGCAAATGATGTTTATACGACTCATAATCACTCTGGCATTAGTTTATATAAGATTTTAAATGTTTATGATTGAGTTTAATCGCAAATTGGTCATGAACTCGATACACTAATGAGAAAACACTACTACTAGACTTCATTTCATTGAATGACACACTTCATCTCATAGAAATCATCATACATGACTACTTAAAATTCTATCTATATGTTTCCAATTCCACTTTTTTACATCCAAATCATGTGTGAACGATCCAATGTCATGGTAGAAATGAAGGGTTAAAGAAATCGCGTTTTTTATAATAGTGCCAGTTTTGGGAAATATGGTACCGCATCTTATTCTGCGTGGTACCTGATTTCGATCGAATAGTACCTACTTTTTTGAAAAAAAAATTGATTATTTCAATTCTGCTCAACATTTACAAAACGTAGTACCAATCATAGTGTGAGGCAGTACCACATTATGGAGAGTTAGTACCAGATATCTTGTCCATAGTACCACTTGTAATGAACACATAAGAAGACCGAACTTCGGTCGCAAATGATGTTTATATGACTCATAATCACTCTGGCATTAGTTTATATAAGATTAAATGTTTTTGATTGAGTTTAATCGCAGATTGGTCATGAACTCGATACACTAATGAGAAAACACTACTAATAGACTTCATTTCATTGAATGACATACTTCATCTCATAGAAATCATCATACATGACTACTTCAAATCTATCTATATGTTTTCAATTCCACTTTTTTTCATCCAAATCACGTGTGAGCAATCCACGTGTCATGGTAGACATGAAGGATTTAAGAAATCGCGTTTTTTATAATAGTACCAGTTTTGTGAAATATGGTATCGCATCCTATTCTGAGTGGATACCTGATTTCGATCGAATAGTACCTACTTTTTTGAGGAAAAATTGATTATTTCAATTCTGCTCAACATTTGCAAAGCGTAGTACCAGTCATAGTGTGAGGCAGTACCACATTATGAAATGTTAGTACCAGATATCCTGTCCCTAGTACCACCTGTAATGAACACATAAGAAGACCGAATTTCGATCGCAAATGATGTTTATACGACCCATATTCACTCTGACATTAGTTTATATAAGATTTGATATTTGGTTAATTAAGTTCAATCGCAAATTGGTCACGAACTCAACACACTAATGGAAAAACACCTTAATATACACTTTAACTCATTGAATGGTACCAGTTTCTACATAAATAATACCTCTTTTTCTTCTACGTAGTACCTGTTATTGATAGATTTTTACCAACTTTTGTGACAATAAATTGATTATTTCAACTCTGCTCAACATTTACAAAAAGTAGTACCAGTCATAGTGTAATGCAGTACCACTTTATGGTCGACCCATAATCACTCTGTCATTAGTTTCTATGATATTTGATATTTGGTTAATTAAGTTTAATCGCAAATTGGTCACGAACTCAACACACTAATGGAAAAACACTACTTAATACACTTCAACTCATTGGCTGGTACCAGTTTGGACGGATATAATACCGCTCTTTCTTCTACGAAGTACCTGTTATTGATCAATTAGTACCAGCTTTCTGGAATGAAAATATAATACACCGATTAAAACTTCACAAAACTATTACCTATATTGCAGTATGAAATGCCAGTATATTGTACAAAAAATATTAGTCATAAAGTGTCATTTACTACCCACTCTTTGGAATGAAGATGAGTACACAAGTATGGACGAGATTGCATTTCCGGGTGGCAAACTGGTGATCCCCTTTGTACAACGATGCATATACTCTCCATTCCCAATCCGCATCGCTACAAAAAACGATGACCTTCTGCTTGTTATTTTTCCGATACTTAAAAGAACGCCTGTAGACAAGTAAATTTTGAGCCAATAAAATGACGACAAGTGTCAAATTCCATGTCAAAATCAATTTAATAATTTTCTATTTTATTTGGGAAATTAATCAAATTTTAATTTCTAAATTAAATAGTTAATTAATTGATTATTTAATATATATTGTTGGCCAATTAAAGAATGCCACATGTATATTTTGAAGGCCAATTAAAGAATGCCACATGTCATTTCTGGGAGAGTTAAATAAATAATTATTTCTTTTAATAATTATTTAAGAGATAAATAAGTAGAAATTCATGGACCAATCAAATTGAAGTCTTCTTTTCCAAGACTCTCTCTCCTAATTATCTCTTTAAATAATTATTAAGAGATAAATATTGGAAATTATGGACTAATCAAGTTGAAGTCTTCTTTTCCAAGACTCTCTCTCCCAACACCTATAAATAGGGCTCTCCCTAAGGTAGAAAAAACACAATTCATATTCAAGTCCACAAGTCACATTCAAGTTCAAGAGCTCTAGAGAATTCTCCCGACGAGATTCAAGTGTTCTTGAAGATCCAAAGGCGTTCTTGAAGATCCGAAGAAAGATTCAAGCGCGTTCAAGCCCAAAACCGACGTTCAATTCGGAAACAAGCTGTCAAGCCTCCGAATTGCGTTACTAAAATTCAAGTGTTTTGAAGATTCAAAGGCGTTCTTGAAGATTCGAAGGAAGACTCAAGCGTTCAAGCCCAAAACCGACGTTCAATCCAGAAACAAGCTGTCAAGCCTCCGAATTACGTTATTAAAAGTCAAGACCGACGTAAAGAAGATCAAAATCAACTCTGCGGCGAAGACCAAGGACTCGTTTTCTTCACGTTCTTGGGAAATCACAGCGTTTGATTCGAGATCAAGCTATCAAGCCCTCGAAGAAACGTTATTTAAATCCATATTCAAGACCGGCGGAGATCAAACTGAAGATTCATCTCCAAAAGTCTCAAATCCGTTTGAAGATCGTTCTTGAAGAAATTAATCAGAGGAATAATAGAGATTTGAAATCCACTATATTTCATTTGATCCATTGAAAATCTATTTGTACAAAGTTATCGTGTTTATTAATTCAATAAAATGAAATTTTGCGTTACAAATTTCTGGCACGCCTGGTGGGACCATCTCTACCTCTCATCTCTTTTCTTCAAGATTTCTAAGTGCAACGATGACACCTCCCAAGTCAACTTCTTCAAGTTCTGCAAGTGAAAGTGTTGGTGTCGTAACAAGAAGCATGGCAAAGAACAAAAGTGTATCTCTGGAAGGAAATTCTCACCAAGTTGAGAAAAATCGGCCGCCTTCGATGAACCAAGAGGAAGATTTGAGAGACGATGCTTCATCAACACCTTTCTCAATGGAGGCACATGTTATGATGACGAACGCATTAACCATTGAAGAGCAACTTGCAACCATGGCGAAAACAATGGAGTCACCAATGAAACATGTCCAAAATCAAGACTCCACAATTTTAAAGTTGCTAGAAAGGGTCGACAAAGCTGAGACTAGTCGAGCTGGGGGCAAGCAAGGTGAAACACATGAGGATGAAGAAACTTCTAAAGAAGATGAGGTGAAGTAAACTAAAAAAGAGAAGTCTTCGTCAGAAATCCATGTTTCTTCAAGTGGACTCATACCAGCTGACCAACTCAAAGAATTCATCATGGGAACCATCAAGGACAAATTTGATAGAGGCTCCAAGTCATCTTTCACTTATTCAAAGCCATACACCCAAAGAATTGATAGATTGAAGATGTCTACTGGATATCAACCACCGAAATTCCAACAGTTCGATGGTAAAGGTAGCCCGAAATAGCACATTGCTCACTTCATTGAGACTTGCAATGATGCTGGAACATATGGCGATCGTCTGGTGAAGCAGTTTGTTCGATCATTAAAGGGAAATGCGTTCGAGTGGTACACCGACTTGGAGGCGAATTCTATTGATAGCTGGGAGCAACTAGAGCAAGAGTTTCTCAATCGTTTCTACAGCACACGAAGGACGGTCAGCATGATTGAGCTAACTCATACAAAGCAGTGGGATGAAGAGCCTGTTATTGACTACATCAACCGATGAAGAAATCTAAGCCTCAATTGCAAGGATCGACTGTCTGAAGCTTCAGCTATTGAAATGTGCACTCAAGGGATGCACTGGGTCTCCGATACATTCTGCAAGGGATTCAGCTGAAGTCGTTTGAAAACTAGCCACTCGTGCACATGATATGGAGTTAAGCATGTCTGCAAGCGGGGTCAAGAATCCACCTGTTCATGAGCCTCAAAGATTCAAGGACCAAAAATGAAGCCAAGAAAGGGGCAAGTTCACCACTAGAGCACCTAATAAGAGGTCAAGGAAGCAATGGCGGTTAACGCAAGACCCATCAAACTCAAGGGAAACCCAAGTGAAAAGGTTGCGGAAAAGAAAGAAGTCCCTCAAGACAGGGGGCAAAAAAAGTTAACCTTGAAGGAGATGCAAGCCAAACAATATCCTTTTCTTGACAATGATGTTTCTGGAATTTTCGACGATTTGATTAGGGAACAACTTATTGAACTGCTGGAGATGAAGCGACCTGAAGAAGCAGGACAAGTTGACAACCCAAAATACTGCAAGTATCATCGTCTAGTGAGTCACTCCATCGAAGATTTCTTTGTCTTCAAAGATAGAGTTATGCAGCTGGCACGACAAGGCAAGATATCGCTTGAAGAAGGCAAAGGGACTGCGAACTTTGCTTCAATTGTGACCTGCGAGGAAGGATATGAAAGTTTTGCTTGTAATGTGACGAGCGAGCAAGATGATGTCCCAAATGATGAGGAGTCGGCTGATGACAAAGAACGATGCGACCCTGAAGACAATGATGCAGCAGTCACTTTTACAGATGAAGACTTGATGTTGGGTTCAAAACCCCATAATAGGCCTTTATTCGTAACTGGTTACACTCGCAAGAAAAAGGTGAATCGCATATTGATAGATGGAGGTTCTGCTGTTAACATTTTGTCTCTGCGTACTCTAAAAGAGCTGAAGGTCCTGACAGATGAACTCTCAAATAGTCGGTTGATGATTCAAGACTTTAACCAAGGGGGGCAACGAGTTCTATGCATAATTAGATTGAAGTTAGTAATCAGGGAGATGACTTCAAATGCTCTTTTCCATGTGATAGATGCCAAAACCTCTTATAACATGTTAGGACGTCCTTGGTTGCATGAGTATGAAGTGGTGCCTTCTACTTGACATCAATGTTTCAAATACTGCCAAGATGGTGTAGTTAGAAAGGTTCTTGGAGACCTGAAGCCGAGTCTTATTTTGCTGATGCTAAGTATAATTTTGAAGAGGTTAAGGCTGTTGGCACTAAAGACATTCCCATCAAACAAAAAAATGGAGCCAAAGAGAAGAAAGCCAAGAATCTTGCTGGGAACGACCCTCTTGATGAGCTGGTGTTGCCGTTGCCTAGTCTCGATGCCAAGAAACCAACCACGCAACCCCTGGGAAAGTTTGTCCGCCCAATCGAAGGAGCTAAGACGGAGCACGGAGGGGAACTTCAAAACTCTAAGTATTACGACCCAAAAGCATATAAACTTCTTGTCAAATCTAGATACGATCCAAAAGAAGTGAGTACTTTGGGAACACTTATTCTGCAAGCAGCAAAAACTCAAAAGAGTGATTCTGGAGTGGCAAAAGCTAGAGTTGGTCTCGGATTTGCGGCACCAAATCCAGTTCGGATCGCCATAAAACAAGTCAATTCTAATCATGTTTCCGAAGAAGGATTTTCATCCACTGATCATTTGAAGCATAGAGAAAGAAGATCGGTATTTGAACGGCTTGGACCCATTCAAGAGTTAGAGTCCAAAAGAACTAGTCATCAAAGACTTGGTATTCGAAGGATGGTAAGATATGGGAAGATAGAGAGAAAGTTCCACGAGCTTCGAAACTTGATACCGTCACGAATGAGGAGACATACCACATTGATTATTTCATGTGGTAATGTCTTGCAGACGAAGATGCAAACAAGCGTGCACACGAGAGTAAAGGGTGAAGAAGAAAGTGATGGAGAAAGCGTCGCTTCGACTAATCAAGTGAGTATTGTTGCCCCAAGAGCAAATCCTCGAAACATCGGAAGCTCCTTGCGTCGAACAATCGTTGCATTGGTGAGGAAAGGGTTCATTAATAAAAGCAATACCACTTTGCATTTGCCTCGTGTCGTAAGAAGGGACGGACAAGTTAGAACATGTGTTGATTTCAAGAGTCTTGATAGCCATGCTGAAGATGTTGCATATGTAAACCATATCACCATATGTAAAGATACCCAAGAAAATGAAGAAGACGCTGAGGATGCCCCTGCTGAGCTTGAAGAAAGAGTTGAGGCTACGGTTGATGAGCTAAAAGAGATCAACATAGGAGACATAGAAAATCCTCGATCATCTTATATCAGCGCCCTTTTGACTAGTGATGAGGAGAAGGCTTATATCGAGCTGCTTCGTGAATATAAAGATGTGTTTGCTTGGTCATACAAAGAAATGCCTGGGTTAGATCCAAAAGTGGCGGTGCACAATTTGTCCGTGAGAAAGGGGGCACGACCTGTTAAGCAAGCTCAACGACGCTTTTGGCCCGATTTGGTTCCATTGATTGAAGTTGAAGTAAAGAAGCTCATCGAGGTCGGGTTCATTCGAGAAGTCAAGTATCCCACATGGATCTCAAGCATTGTTCCTGTGAGAAAGAAGAATGGTCAAGTTAGAGTTTGCGTCGACTTTCGAGATTTAAATGAAGCATGCCCAAAAGACGATTTTCCATTGCCCATTACTGAACTCATGATTGATGCAACTACGGGTCACGAGGCATTGTCTTTCATGGATGGGTCATCCGGGTACAACCAGATACGCATGTCGCCTAGAGATGAAGAATTGACTGCATTCCGCACGCCGAAAGGGATATACTGCTACAAGGTGATGCCATTTGGGTTGAAAAATGCTGGAGCTACATACCAACGAGTCATGCAAAGGATTTTTGATGATATGCTTCACAAAAGCATTGAATGCTATTTTGATGATGTGGTTGTGAAGTCAAGAAAGCGAGAAGATCATCTTGAAGATTTGAAAAGGGTTTTCGAACGGTTAAAGAGGTATCAACTCAAAATGAATCCACTCAAGTGTGCGTTTGGCGTCAAGTCTGGAAAATTTCTTGGGTTCATTGTTCGTCATCGAGGGATAGAGATCGAGCAAGCGAAGATTGATGTTATATTGAGAATCCCCGAACCTCGTGATATTCATGAAAAGCTTACAAGAAAAACTGGCGTACCTTCGAAGATTCATATCGAATTTAGCCGGTCCTTGTCAACCGTTCAGTCGTCTTATGAAGAAAGGTGTTCCATTTGAATGGGATAAGTCTTGCAAGAATGCTTTTGAAAGAATAAAGGCGTATTTGATGAAGCCTCCCGTGTTGGTTGCCCCTGTGCCCGGTCGTCCGTTGATTCTTTACATAGCCGCTCAAGAACGTTCCATTGGGGATTTGTTGGCTCAAGAGGACGATGATGGAAAAGAAAGTGCTTTATATTACCTTAGTAGAATGATGACGCCAAACGAATTGAACTACTCACCGATCGAGAAGATATGTCTTGCGTTAATCTTTGCAATCCAAAAGTTAAAGCATTACTTTCAAGCTCATACAGTTCTTCTCGTCTCAAAAGCCAACCCGCTTAAGTACGTTATGAGGAGGCCGGTACTTTCGGATAGACTTGCAAGGTGGTACCTTCAATTGCAGCAATTTGAGATCATCAATGTCCCTCAAAAGGCTGTAAAAGGTCAAATATTAGCGGACTTCTTGGCTGATCACTCAATTCCTGCTGAATGGGAACTTTCTGATGAGTTACCCGACGAAGATGTGTTGGTCATTGAAGTAACTCCGCCATGGAAGATGTATTTTGATGGAGCAGCCCATCAAGAAGGGGCCGGTGCTAGAGTCATATTTGTGACATGTCATGGAGAAGTTTTACCTTACTCGTTTACTTTGATCGAGAATTGCTCAAATAATGTCGCCAAGTATCAAGCTCTTATACTTGGGTTGGAGATGGCAGTTGATATGAAGCAATTGCGTTTGAATGTATATGGAGACTCTAAACTGGTGGTTAATCAATTACTTGGAGAGTACGAGGTGAAGAAACCTGAGTTGCTTCCATATGTGAACTACTCCAAGAGACTTATAGAATGGCTTGGAGATGTGACCATTGATCATGTACCGAGAAAAGATAATAAGCAAGCCGACGCCCTCGCAAAACTTGCTTCGTCGCTCATGTTGCCTAAAGATAAAGCTCATGTTCCTGTCTGTAGGAATTGGGTAGTACCGCCAATCTTTGATGATGATGAAGATGGTGAGAAAGATGAGAATCATGCCATTGAAGTTTTTGAGATTGAAAAGGAGGATTGGCGTCAGCCTCTTGTTGATTACTTGAAGTATGGGAAGTTACCGGATGATCTGCGAAAAAGAGTTGATGTGCGGCGGCGTGCACCTCGTTTTATCTATTATAAGGGCACTCTCTATAGGCGATCCTTCGATGGAGTCTTTTTGAGGTGCTTGGGAGATGATGAAGCGGTCCAAGCAATGGAGGAAGCTCATTCTGGAATTTGTGGTGCTCACCAATCAGGCCCGAAGCTACATTTTCGGATCAAGAGAATGGGATACTATTGGCCGACGATGGTTAAAGAGTGTATGGACTATGCCCAAAGATGTCAGCCATGTCAATATCATGCAAACTTCATTCACCAATCACCCGAGCCGTTACATTCCCACTTTTGCTTCATGGCCGTTTGATGCGTGGGGTCTTGATGTGGTTGGACCTATGACAAAGTCCTCTGGTGGTCATCTATATATTTTGGGGGCGACAGATTATTTCTCTAAGTGGGCTGAAGCAGTGCCTCTCAAGGAGGTGAAGAAAGAAAATGTCTCTGATTTCATCCGTCTTAATATCATCTATCGTCATGGAATCCCTCGATATATAATAACTGATAATGGAAAGCCATTTTCGAAAAGCCATATTGACAAGCTTTGTGAAAATTTTGGCTTCAAGCAACGAAAGTCTTCTATGTATAATGCTGCAACTAATGGGCTTGCTGAAGCATTCAATAAAACTTGTGCAATTTGTTGAAGAAAGTGGTTGCGAAATCGAAACGAGATTGGCATGAGAGGGTTGGAGAAGCCTTGTGGGCATACCGAACCACTTTTAGGACGACGACTCAAGCCACTCCTTATGCACTTGTCTATGGCGTGGAAGCAGTTGTCCCCCTGGAGAAACAAATTCCATCATTGAGGATAGCACTGCAAGAAGGATTGACGGAAGAAGAAAATGCGCGCCTTCGCCTTGAGGAGTTGGAGGCTCTCGATGAGAAAAGACTGGAAGCTCAACAAAGACTGGAATGTTACCAAGCACGTCTTTCTAAGGCTTTTAACAAGAAAGTTCGATCGCGCTCCTTTCAAGTGGGTGATTTTGTTCTCGCAGTGAGAATACCGATTGTGATGACACATCGTGTTGGGAATAAGTTCACGTCAAAGTGGGATGGCCCATATGTTGTCAGGGATGTCTATACCAATGGCGCCTACAAGGTGGTAGCCGAAGATGGTTTGGTAGTTGGTCCTATCAACGGGAAGTTCTTGAAACGCTA
>CACSLK010018944.1:3135663-3150791 GCA_902706635.1 Striga hermonthica | reverse complement strand
AGACTTTAACCATCAGAGTGTGCACACGGTTATCAATTCAAGAGTAAAGAAGTTAAAGTATAAATTTACCGGGTTTAAATGTCCGAAAAAGTAGAATATATATATATACCTATGATTATGATATTGATATTATTATTAATGTTTACTTTAGTATGAGTTTTTGCGGAGTACAGTTGAGTAGTACTCACGCCCCATTATTATCATTTTCAGGAAACAAAGATGGTGCGGAGGTGTGAGGAGCTGTGGTGGTCGTGGATTGATTAAGTTTCTCGTGTGGATTTTAATAAGGTTTCGGTTTGAAAACCATGCTTGTAAGATATTCCGCTATGTTTTTTTTAAAAGTTTGAACGTGTGTGATTATATTTGTGTTTGAATAAATTACTGGTTTGTAATTAAGAACGGGTAAGGTTTTTTTTATATATGTTCAATATTTAAAATCTGTTTATTTTAGTTATTAGATCAAGTTTAAAGAAAACAGATTTTAAAGTAGATAAGTTTAGTAGCATCTCGAGTTAAGAAGAATTTCAAAAATTTGTAAGTATTTTTGAAATAAGTTGCGAAAAAAAAATTTACTCTGATAAGTCGGGGTGTTACACCATAGCCAGGAGCTTCTGTTGGATCTAGTGGCATGAAATATAGAGGAGTTGGGAAAGTACCTTTCCTTCAGAACTCTGCTTACAAGAAGGTTTGGCTGGCTTGTGATTCTCCAGAGTTGTTTGCAGATAAGAGCTTCATTGAAGAGTTTGATATCTAAGAGGCCTAGACCTCCATTCAGCTTGGGAATAGCAACTTTGTCCCAACTCTTCCAATGTATGCCTCTGGATTCTTCAGAATTAGAACACCACCAGAACCTTGCATACAAACTAGAGATAGCAGAATAGATGGAAGCAGGTAACTTGAAGCAGGACATGGTAAATATAGGTAAGGCTTGCAGCACTTCTTTCATCAATACTAATTTACCAGCAGAAGATAAGAGTTTGGCCTTCCAGCTTTGCAGTTTGCCCTGAATTGCTTCCAGAAGATATGCAAAAACTTCTTTTTTTGATCTCTCAATGCCCAAGGGAAGTCCAAGATATCTTGTGGACTTGTGAGATTGAATGCCTTGAAGAGCAGAGCAGACATTGGATTGGATTATCATGGGAGTGTTTCTGCTGAAGAATATAGCAGATTTTTGCAGGTTAATAGCTTGCCCAGTGAATAGTTTGTATCTGCTCAAAATGTCCATAAGGATATGTGCTTGATTAACTTCAGCCTTACAGAATAGTAGAGAATCATCGGCAAACAACAGATGGGAGATAGCAGGACCATTTTGAGACAACTTTAGCTCTTTAAGATTACCAGAAGAACAAGCTTCCAAGATCAAAGCAGTGAGGAGTTCTGAAATGATTAAAAACAAATAAGGGGAGATAGGATCCCCTTGCCTGACTCCTCTGGAGGGTTTAATGTAACCACTGACTTCACCATTGATTTTAAATGAGATAGATGTAGTAGTGATGCAAGCCATGATTAGTTTGACAAAATCAGCATGAAACCCCATTTGAATCATTATCTTTTTGATACTAAGCCATTCAACCCTGTCAAATGGTTTCACTAGATCAAGCTTAAGTGCCATAAAGAAATTTTTGCCAGAAGAGTGCCTGTTGAGAAAATGAAAAGCTTCCTGTGCCACAATAACATTATCCAGTAATTGCCTCCCTTTAATGAATGCAGATTGTTGATCACTTATGCAGTCCTTCAGACAAGATTGTAATCTCAAAGCAAGGATTTTAGAGATTACCTTGTAAACAACCGAGCACAGACTGATTGGCCTAAATTGGCTTAAAGAGTCAGGAGATGCACACTTGGGAATTAGGGACATGATAGTATGGTTCCAATATTGCAGAAGTTGCCCTGAGCTGAAGAAACTGATTACTGCAGCCACCAGGTCAGCATGAATTAAAGACCAGAGATGTTGATAAAAGAAGGCACTCATACCTTCTTCACCTGGAGACTTATCTGGGGGAAGACTGAAAAGAGCAGTTTTCACTTCTTCTTCTTCGACTGGTAGCATAAGAGAAGTATTCATATCAGAGGTGATTGATCTAGGGATCAGATGAAGTACTGAGTCACCTCCCCAGGAGCCTTCAGAGCAGAACAGATTAGAGTAAAAATCAGAGATGTGGGATTGAATTGCAGACTGGGATGTGAGCTCTTCACCTCTGGAAGACACTAGTCTGGATATTGCATTCTTCCTCCTTCTCTGTAATGTGTAGGCATGAAAAAATTTGGAGTTAGAATCTCCATGTTTGAGCCAATTCAATCTCACCTTCTGGTTCCAGTAAAGCTCTTCTTGGTGATGGGCCTTTTGAAGACCAATTCTAGTGTTGTTCCAGTCGTCCCAGTTGTTGGCTATGTTCTGAGCTCTCAGATCTTCCAGCTTTTGAGTGAGAGATGCTATGATAAGCTGATTTTGAGTATGAAATTTGGAGCTCCAGATTAAGAGTGCAGTTCTGGTGTTTTTGACTTTCTCTTTGAGTTTAAAAAAGGGGGTGCCGGAAACTGGAATCCTCCAAGCAGCAGACACTACCTCCAAGAATCCTTCCTTGCCCACCCAACGTTTGTCAAATTGAAATCTTTTTGGTTTTCTGTCTTTTTGAGAGCCAGCATCCACCAAGAGAATAGAGTGATCAGAGGAACTAGTAGCTTTGTTCAAAACTGTGGCATTAGGAAATGTTTGATGCCAATCCAGGGAGCCAAAAGCTCTGTCTAGCCTTTCCTCTACTAGGCCTTCAGTTGTTCTGTTGTTACACCAAGTAAACTGATGTCCCAGTATTTTAATTTCCTCCATATCCATGTTTCTGATGAAAGAGTTAAAGCCCAAGAAGCTACCATAGGGTCTAGGATTACCTCCCACTTTCTCCACATTGGAACAGAGATCATTCCAATCTCCAGATACAAACCATAAGTCTCCCCAACCAGTCTTTGCAACTTCAAGATCAGCCCACTGAGATGTCCTAACAGATTTGTTAGTACTGAGATACACAAAAATTCCCCATTGAGGTTCAGAATTTGCAAGTTGGAAGTGGATAACAATGTAAAAAGAAGTAGACTGAATGTGAAGAATTGGGACATATGGGTCCCATAATAATAAGAGACCTCCCCCTTGACCTTGAGGATCCACCAAGGAAAATCGATCCTCAAAGCCTAATTTTTTACAGATGGTTTTAACAAAAGCATTTGGTTTTTTAGTTTCTGACAGAAAAATAAAAACTGGGTGATGAGATCTAATAATCCCTCTGATTTGGGAAACTGTAGAGGGCCCACCCAGCCCTCTACAGTTCCACACCGCAGCTAACATTGGGAACTCGGGTGCCAATCGAGGCTGGCCACCACCACCTTATCAGATGAAGCTTTTGACTTTTTCATGGCTGAACCTTGAGAATTCTGCTCCTCATCCTCCATTAATTCATAGGGTTGATCTGGTATATCTCTTTTGCCTATCAACAATTGGTGTGTCTGAGAGGGATTATCCATAAGCCTCTGCAGCCTGCCCATCTTATTCCCCGTTCTTTTCCATGTTGTTATTTTGCCTTTGCCTTTGTCAGACACCTGGGAATGGGGAGCCACAAGAGTAGATAATGGTCCAGCTTCAAGATCCATAGCACTAATTTGCTCCTCACTAGCAGCTATTGGCTTTGACACCTCTGGTGATTTGTGCATTGCGATGGGGGAGCCAGTAGATGAGCCCATTACAGATGACTTAATAGTAGGAGTGGAATCTGCTGCGTGTATGATGATTTGATTCTTGGGAGTTGATTGTCCGGCTGTCTCTGGATTCTGAGACGATTGCCCAGGAGAGGAGGGTTGCTGAGAATTGCGGGGACTTTGAGGTGGGCTTCTTGACCCAGAATTATGGTGATAATTACCGGTCCATAACTGTCCTTCAGGAACCTTAAGCCAATCGCCATATTGACCTTCTTTGAGATTACCTGACTTGATGTCATCAACTTTCTTTAAGCATCCTTTCTCTAGATGCCCAATGTGTCCGCAGTAGTGACACAGATTTCTAAGTTTTTCATATTTGAAACTAATGGTAACCACATCCTCACCAAGTCTAACTTTAGAGCATCTGGGGATTGGTTCGGTTAAATCCAATGTAACCAGTAGACGTAGAAATTTCCCACCGTGATTACCAAAGCTCGTAATAACCACATTGTCTATGCCTTTGAAGACTTTCCCAATTTTAATCCCGACCTCTGTGCTAAGCCAGTTAAACGGTATGTTATCTACCTGGACCCATATGTTGAGTTCTTGGAAGCAGTGATGTTTGCTGTTTAGACCTTTCCTCCATTCGCGCAGAATCAGGTACTGGTTCTCAAAGGTCCAGTTAGTGCCATAGCTTACCCTTCTGAGATCCTCCATGCTCTGAAAGATGAATTGGAAGTAGTTGGTTTCGAGTTCTTTGACCTCCATGGGTTGAGAGAGACGCCATATTTGGTTCATGGAGCGCTTAATTCCAATCCAGCTAGCAGGTCTGTCGCCTATTATTCTTCCGAATAGACTGCGATGACATTCATCGGCACTGACACGGATATCTTCATTAGCAATATCTACTAGTAACTCTTCTCTTTCTGACAGAGAGAAATTTCTCATCCTCTGCGACAGGTCCTCGTCGTGGTGGGAGATCGAAGCCCTAGCCATGGTGAATTATAAGAAAAACCCCAAATCAACACTAATTAGGGTTACCGCACAAACTGCGAAGAAACGAGGGCTGAGAACGCGGAAAAGCGAGATGTGAGGAGAAGGAAACAGATACAAAAAATGAGATCTGGCTATGGAAATGCTAAGAAGAAGGATCAAGGATCAAAGCTCCCAACTGGAAGAATTCAGAATCGCTCACAACTGGAAGAATAAAAATCCTTGTTACCCACTTAACATATTGTATTTTATTTTATTTTTATTTTTGGTTTGAAATTATATACTAGTACAATACCCCGTGTACTACACGGGTACTTGTCAAGAAAATCATATTTCAAGTTAAATAATAATAATAATAATAATAAATTTAGTCTTTAAATAAGTTTTTAAAATATTATTATATATATTTAAATTGGCGCCGTCACCATCTTATATTATATTTTTTTTCATTTATATTAGATAAATACTTTTTAGTTAAGTAAGTTTAAATAATTATTTAGTGAAAAACTGTCGGATCTGCGGTGACGAGGTCGGATCTGCGGCGACTCCTCTCGCTTTTTTTCGATTTGACCTCTTCCGGCAGCGGTGAGGCCGGATCTGCTGCCGCCGCTGGCCGCACTTTCCTTCCATGCCGTCGTTTCTCCTCGGTTTCGCAGCCATGGCTTTTTCTTTCGTCTCTCCGGTCCATTGGTGGGTGGGGGACCAACGGCAGTTCCCGGTCGTAATCCAGGTTCGCGGTGCCGCTCGTTGCGGTTGGGAGCCCCATTTGTTGTTCTCTACCTTGGTCTGGTTTGTTTGGTGGGCTTGGTGTAGGGTGAGTTTTGGGGGTTAGGGTTCGATTGGGGCTCAACGGTTTCTCCGGCGGGGACGACTGTCTGGGCTTGTTTTGGCGCGTTTGGGTGCCTGGGGTTGGTGGTTCAGGGCGATGGTATGGGTTTTGGGGCGCTTAGCAGGGGTTCGGTTTCCTACTGGGTGGTTGGCAGTAGGGACGAGAGGGAGAATGTGAGCCTGCGGCTGTGGTGGCGGGGCAGCGATGATCGTGGTTGGGTGGGGTTCCGGTGGCTGCTGTGTGTCGTGCGTGGTGGTTGTCGGGGTTGGGGTTCGGGCAGGGAGCAACTATCCCTGCGCTTCTCTTTTTGGGTTGCTTGGGATCCGGTAATCCTGAGCTGGGCTAGTGGTGTTAGCCTAGCTCGGGTTGCTCCGTTTGGGGTTGTTGGGCCTGTTCTCCTCGGTCAGTGGGTTCTGTCCTTTGGGTTGGATTCGGGAGCAGGGTCCCGCCTTTTGTTAGGCCTTCGGCAGTTTCGGGGGTTGGGACTTGGCTAGGGGCCTAACCTAGAGTCGGTTGTAGCTGCTTCTTCAGTTTAGTCGGTTCTTCGGGGGAGGGTCGTTTAATATTTTTGCTATCTGGTTTGTTTTGTAGGTTTTTCTTTTATTTTGCTCAATGTGTTTGTTCGTTTTTGTTTCGGAGATGCATACATGCTAGGCATTGTGCAGTGGCTCTGTTTTTCATGTTCCTTTATTTTTATTTGTGGAGTTCTCTAGGCCGCCATGTGCGTGTTCTCTCAGTTTTCGATTCCTGTTTGTTTTTAGGCGTGTTTTTGGTTTGGGTCGTTGGCCCCTGTCTCATTACCCTGTTATGGTCTTAGATTATCCTCTTGGGACCTTGTAATTTGTTCCTTTTGCACTTTTGTGCTCTTTTATATTATCTCTATCGTTCCGAAAAAAAAGAGTTTAAATGATTATATTTTTGTATATTAATATTACTAGATAATTAGTTTTTAATTATAAATATAAATAAACCGTGTAAGGATTGTTTTTTTAAAAAAATGGGGATATAATTGTTATGGAGTAAGAAAACCGTGTACAACTATAACTATGTAAAGATATTATTGCCACAAAATTAACAATGGTATTTACTATAACCGTGTACAGTCATATCGTGTTTATTATGGAATGTTATGGAATGAATATAATTAACAATGGTATTAAATATTTTGTTTTCAACTATTAAGGAATGTAATTATAGTAACTCCGAACCTAATAAATTTCAAATGTAATAATATTAATTTTTATCCGAACCAAAAGACGAAGCATGTATTGTTGACAAGTAAACTTCCGAAGCGTGCGAGCCAGCCATGTAGGCTCAGCACGTTTTGAAAATATATAAAAGGGGATTAGTAAATTTAATCAAACTGGTTTAATTTACTAAAAAAATGCCTTTTTACTTTCGGCTTTTTGTTTTATGTTATGAAAAGGTTTATAAGGAATTATTTAATATTACATTACAAACAAAATACAAGATTAATTAAATGACAAAAAAATCTTCGGGCTCTTCCATTAGAAAATATGCACATGGATCGTAACAAGAAACATATACAATTAATCAATAAATAGTATAACAAAATACACAAAAAGTCTTTGATGAACCATATGTTTAACGTAAATCCTTCCACAACATTTTTTTTTTGGGCGAAATTCATATTGTTCAACAAAATTGTTGCACATCTTTGATGTAATATTCTTCATTTGGAAAAATAAGAACTATAATAAACAATCAATTGACACATTAATTTGCATCCATAATTTATTTATCCGTGATTAATCTGTTATATAATATTTTTGTAAAATTTTCTAACATATATTCGTATATATATTTCTTTTTTGTTATTATTGCTGATTTCACATGTAAATCACACCATTAACAACTTTAATTTTCTTATTTCCACCTTAGTTGTTGCACATTTTTTAATGTTCATTTCTTAATCTGCCAAAATATATCAACTATGAGTGATCATTTGGCACCATAATTTCAACCCAAAATTTAATGCAAATGATAGTTGGGCATAATGTTGTAAAAAGATTTTGCTTTATTTTCTTACTAGTTTTTTACCCGTGCATTTGCACGGAAAGATATATGATAAAGGAAAAAATAAAAAAAAATAGTAAAAATAATAACATGGTCATTGATAACTCGTGTTCAACAACAAAAATCTAAATCTAAATATTATTAAACACATCTTTATATACAACGTTCGTGGTTTTCCTATCATCAAAATCTCCATCACCACAGATCATTATCTTCAGACCCCTCCGATTCGTGACTCTAGATAGTGCCACATACAACTGTCCATGACTGAATACAGGGTTCTTCAATAGTAAGCCGATGTGTGAAAGTGACTGGCCTTGACTTTTGTTGATAGTCATAGCATATGAAACCATGAGCGGAAATTGCCTGCGTTGGAATTTGAACGGTACCCTCAAATCGGATGGTATGATTGTCAGCCTAGGAATAAGAACCTTGTCACCAGCTCTGACACCAGTTAAAATCTTGCATTCGAGGACATGGCTGCTGAGCTTAGTGATAACCAACCGCGTACCTGTTGACATCAAAACTCGGAAACAAAAGCATATCACTCAAATTTGTACAATGATAAAAAGAAATATAGATGACAAATGAATTTTGATGAACATTCCCGTTACACAACCCCATGGAGTGATCAATGTTTCTGAGAAGCATCACTGGAGTGTCGACCTTAAGGTGCAGTTTATGATTCGAAAGTCCAGAGCACTTGATCCCATTGAGAAATTCAGGAGTGTGAAGATCCTGAAGGGACATATCCAGCATCTGACTTGCACGCGGTATCCGAACTCAAATAAGTCCTTCCCTCAGATGAGTTCATCGAGCTCATGTACTCGTTAACGGACTCAACCACATCAAGTGTGGGAGCGAGTATGGCTCTGTCCTTCAGGTAGCTAAGATCGTCACCTGCACTCCTAAACATCGGGTAGGTACTCTCAATAATAGTACCAATAGGATCCCCTTGTGAGTGTAGAAGAATATCGTCGGTGATGTCGATATCGGCACAACCGTCATTCGATCCACCAACTGTACCATCGCCGATGTTTGCAAGCCACTCAGAGAAGCGACTCAAATCATTGTACTCATCACCCCCACCAAGGCTTCGAAGCCTCATATTCCGAGTCAGTCTCAGAATGATACAATCGCGCCACAACTTGGATGAATTGATGGTGGCGTTAACTATGTCGCTCCGACTGCCTTTAGGGACAACGGGCAGTATCTGTCTGAAATCCCCACCTAACACAACACACTTGCCGCCAAATGGGAGATTTTTCCTCGATGGATCAACTGCTTCCATTAAGGCACGCAAGGTGTTGTCAACTGCCTGGAAGCAATATTTGTTCATCATCGGAGCTTCATCCTAAAGGATCAACCGACATCGTATGATGAGTTCGACCAAAGGACTCTGCTGGCTAATATCACATGTAGAGCCTTCCACTGGATTTAGTGGGATTTTGAATCGTGAATGCGCGGGCAACAAGAGTGATGCGATACCGCTCGATGCAACGTTCAACACAATCTCACCTTTGGATCTCAAAGAAGAAGACAACGCTCTCCAGACATACGTTTTACCGGTGCCGCCGTAACCATAAACGAAAAACATGTGGCCGTAGGTACGGTAAACAGAGTCCATTATCGAGCCATAAACATTCTGTTGCTCATCAGTCATATTGGCAACCAACTCCTGGTTCTCAAAAGCGAGTGCACGTCGATCGTAATTCAACTCGTCCATCACCAGTCTGTTCGTGGATGCCTCATTACAATCAAGATTAGGAAAATGCATTGTACCATAATCGCGTAAGCTCGTACCACGTTTGCACAAAATTTTTTCAACTTCCGCCAAGGCAAGATTTTTTACTTCATCATCGCTCAGTACCAATTCTGTAACACCAGTATAAAAAGTTTATAAATATAAAGACAAAAGATGAAAAGAAAAAAAACATAAGATTGTGACAATAATTGATTGACTAACCTGGGTGCTGTAAACCCTCCGACGATTCTATAATATATCATCCGATAGGTAAGGCCAACATGATTCCCACACGAACTCTGGTCGACCGAGAGTATCAGAAGACAACAAAGTAGCAAAAAGGTTTCTCAATGAATTGGCAGTCGACCACTGGCTTTGTTGTCGTATGATTCTTAACAACGATTCTAACAACGATTCAAGGTGGAGTTTAGGGGATAATTTCAAGGGGTTTAAACGTAAAGCATGTAAGGATAATTCAACAATGGCCTCGGTCCGAAGTGGACCGAGGTGAAAAGCCTTTATGGGCTATTGCGTGTTGCATATTAACGAGTTCGGGGATCCCCCGTACAAGTGTCATGGGGTAGCTATTTATAGTAGCTTTTTGATATATACATTGGAATTCGTGTATTATTTTCAGTATAATGTAACTTTTGGTGGGCGGTTGGAGCAGTGGGTCCCACATGAATGATGACAAATCTCGTGGATCGTGATAGGGGTGTGTAGGCGCTTTGTCACCTGCTTTAGGAGGTGACGACCTCGGTTTAAGTTGACCTCGGTAGGTATAGGTTACTTCGCTCTTTGGTAGCTCGGACCGGTTCATTGCGTGGACTAACACGGCTTTGGATCACGTCGGTTCGATGGTTAATTTCACTTAACATGATGCTTAAGACTCCTTAATGATGCTTTGCCGAGTCGGATGATAACAGAGAGGCCCCCAATATCGGCGATCATACGGAGTGATGGTCGTCGATGTTGCAAAAGATGAATTGAGATCTGACTCGGTTGCAGTCTGTACGAGGAACTCGCTCGTGTTAAGATGCTCGTGACAGGAAAATTACCGAGGTGAATCATTTTTGTCGAAGCGGGTGTTAATTTCCAGGGTGAGAACACTTGGTGAAAATTTGCTATTGTCTGGGAAGCGGTAGAAGAGATCTGAACAGACGTAACGGTCGACGATTTAATGTCAGAATGAACGGTCGCGCCGTAATGGTCTTAAATGAGGTAACGGTTGGTTTTAATAGGGTGCCACGTGTAACAGTAGGCTTTTGTCAGATGAAAGGGTGGCACCGATTGGAATTAGGGGTCGCGTCGGTTGGACACGCCCTTAATTGGGATCTCTAACGGTCAGAAATTGGAGATTATAAATAGGGTTTCGCAGTTTTCGATCGAACTTTCTTTACTTTTGCTTCAATTCTTGAGCTTTTGCATCCAGTAACCTTATTGTTGAAATTCCTTTGAGAGTTCGAGAGTCGTTTCCTGCGCATTGTGTGTTTGTGGATTTTTCGGTAAGTTCCTTCTTTAATTCTTCCTTTATTCATTTTGCGCTCTGTTCTGTTGTGCAATGGCGTCGAAGGGAAAAGGCAAGGCGGTAGCAAGTTCTTCTAGTACTGAATCGGTTCCGTTAGAAGTTTATCACGACTCAGAACAAGTTGAATTAGCTTTTGAATACCACCGATGGGATCCGGCGTTGGTGAGGCATTTAGACATTAAGCCAAACGATGAGGATGGAGACTTGGTTGTAGAACATAACGCGGCCGACCTCGTGACGCCTCATTGGAGAAGGCCGGTGAGGACGTGGCCCGACCCGAAGGTTGATTTTGAGGGTGAACCGAGTATCTTGACCGATGCTGACGTTGTATTGCTGCGAGAACAGGTGCGGATTCCACCCTCGGTGAAGATTTTCGCTCCTTACCCCGAGGAGAGAATAACAAGCCCACCTCCGGGTTGTGTGGGTATATTTGCAGAGAGCTTGAGGTCGGGATTGAGATTCTCGTTGCCGAACTTGATCACGGAATACCTCCGGAGTTGGGGGTTGCCATTGTGTCAGATTACTCCCAACAGCTGGAAGAAGATTATCGGCCTGATGGTGTTGTTGCACGAGCAGGGTGAGGGGCTACCATCGTGTGAGGAAATGAGAAGTATTTTTGCCTTTAAACAAAGTCCAAAGAGGAGGGTTACTGAGTCCTCGTGTTGTTTCTTTGCCGGAGCGAAACCGCAGCACGACATTAAGGTTGGAGAAATAATAACCGAGATCCCGGAGAGTCTTCACGGTTTCCAGGAGGAGTGGCTATGGATTGGTGGAGAGTGGCAATCCGAGGGCTTTTTCCATGAGCACCGAATCGATGGGATGACGATCCCTATGTTTATTCATTCCGGAGCAAGTGAGTTTGTTTTATTTTTTTCAATTCGGATGTATTTTCCTATTTTGGTGTTGTTCTGTGTACTAACAGGTCGGAACTTTTGCCCTTTGTAGAAAAAGAGACCAAGTAGAAAGAGCCAAAGTTGAGTCCGGAATTCGGTGGGAAGTTGATTGCTTTGGCCAATTTGGATAAAGAAGTTCGAGATTATCGTGCACTCTTAGTAGATTCGAAGCTCGAAGTTGCTGGTTTGTCTCTCGGAGTTTCTACTTCGAAATTTGACCCCAGTAAGAGAACTTTAGTTTATGGTGATTTTGTCAGGCCTTCTATACGCGTAGAATAGCTGTCGGTAACTCTATTTGTCTATTGTCGGAATGCAGTATATTATCCACTCCTCGAATTTCTGGGTTATAGCTCTGTTAAGGAAGCTAAGGAGTTCAGGCGTAAGTTTCCGAATAGAGACCTTCAATCTAAGTTTGGCAAGAGTCGAGATCTGAGATTGAACGACGCCATGAGGAGAGATCTTGTTCGCGCTTTGGTGAAGAAGACTGCTGGCCAGAAAAACACCGGTAAGAAATCGACCGAAGTGGGGTCGAGCGCGACTTCAGCCGCTATTCCAGAAAACCCAAAGTCTTTGCAAGAAGTGACAACTACCGGGGTACTATCGGTTGTGAATGATGCTGCGATTAACCAAGCAGACCCTGAACCTATCGTAACGGGAACAGGGTTGGTTACGGCCGAGGTCGTGCATACCAAAGTGCCGGGAGAAGAGCTTGAGAAACCGCCCTCTTCTCCGAAGTCCCTGGAGTCGGGGCAACCGGAGAAGAGGAAAAAGAGAAAGTTAGTGAAGATGGCCGACGTTGGTGCTTCTTCCGGAGTGGAGAAGAAATCGAAGAAAAAGTATGACTCCGGTCGTAAAGCCGTTGAGAAGGGCCATGACGAATCTTCCTTATTCGAGAAGTCCTTTTTATCCATTGACGAAGAGCGGGCCGCCAATGTTAAGGTGCCCGAAGGCGTTGTGGAAGAGTGGTTCACTACTTTCCAGTCTGTTATGACACCACACATGTCGTCTAGAATTAAGATGCCGGAGAGCGCTAAAAATGCTGCTCGTTTGCCGTTAATGGTATGGGACCCCAAATCCGAAGTAGGGGTCTCTTCTTTGTCGAGTGTGGACAAATTGAGTTATGCCAAGGCGTGCGTAGGCAGGGCGTTGGTCAGTTTGGTTGCTGCTGAGGACGATCACCGTCGGATTACGTCACAATTAGAAGGGAAAAAGGATATAATATCTGCGCGGGACGTCGTGATCGCCAATTTGAAGGAAGAGTCTGCAAAAATAGAAGCCGACTTGAAGGGCCAACTTTCCGAACAAGCTGCCCAGTTGGAAAAGGCACGGGCCGAGACCTCGGCATTATCTGAGGAGAAGAAGGCCTTTGAGACCGAAGTGGCCGAACTTAAGGAGCGTCTTGCTCTTGCCGAACAGCATTCCAATGCGTTGAAAGCCAAGGCTGAAGAGGTGGAAGAGAAGCTGCAGCAAGAGAAGACGGCGCGCGAGGCAGCTCAGAAGGAGTACGTTGAGGCACATGAACTAATCGGCCGCCAGCGGGACGCTCATCAGGCCGAGATGGCTAAATTTGAGAAGGAGAAGTCGGCCTATGAGGAGTTCATGTACGAGAATGGCTTCTAAGCTGGGAAGGATTCGGTCGCTATCGAGCCGAAGTCTGGTGAGGAGGCCGAGGTTGAAGACAAGGATGCCGGTGGGGATGATGATGAGGTCGGTGGGCCTGACCTCGAGATCAAGATGAACACCTGTTTGAATCTCCGGTGGGTGATTGAGAGGTACACCGCCGGCTATTCTGATATTGAAGAGCTGCGTTTCTTTTTGTTCCACAAGCTTGAGAAGTACAGCTTTGATATGGAGGTTAAAAGCATGCACATTGAGGCCGACGAGGATGAGCGAGAATTTTGCGTGTGGATGTTGCGCCGTGCTGAAGAAATGGCCAGGAATCCCGACTTGCCGCCACTTACCGAAGATAGGGCTGCTCTTCTCCGACGTGCTTACGTCAATATGATTTTGGAGGGGGAGAAGGAGAAGAGGAAGGAATTGGCCGATGTGTATCTCTCAACTCTTGCTGAAGTGGAGCTGGAACAGCATTTTGACGACATGACTCCGGAGCAGATTCGGGACAAGTTCCATGCTTATATTGAGGAGAAAGCTAAATCGACCGAGAAGGAGGTCGAGATTATAGAAGCTCCGCGAGAGATTGAGGAGAAGTCGGCTGAAGATGGGGATCCTCGGCATGAGTTTGTTCCGATTACTGACACTGCCATCGATGCAACGGCTAAGGCCAAGGAAGTGGCGATGCTGGAGCATCTTCAGAAGCAATTTTCCAGCAGCTCAGAAGTCGGAGAAGGCAGCGGTGCTGGTCAAGTTGTCGAGAAGAAAGATGACGCCGCTTGAAATTTCAGTTCCTTTTATGTTTTTATATATTTGAAATATATAGACGGGGTGTCGGCATGTCGGCATCCTTAGTAGTAAATATATGAATATGTAATCGGGGATATCAGGTAGCTGAATCCCTTAGTAGGAAATATGTAAGGGTTTTCCCAACTTTTTTAAGATATATATATATGAAGTGTTTACATAATATTTTTCTTGATTTATGCTTGTTGTACTAACTTCAGCAATTTTTCTACCATGTGTTTTGAACTCGGTACGGATTTTAAAATGAGTTACCGCAACTCGGGTATAGTCATATTACTAACCAAGTTGTGGATTTTTTTGTAAAACTAACTTCCGAGTTCCACTTTAGTCTTTCGTAATATTTTCAGCCACTAGTGTAAGTCGGTTATGCGAACTTGCTAGGAATTCGCATGACTTAACACATTCTTGGGGCTGTGCGTGAAATAAAATAGACTTCACCGAACTTCGTCAGAGTTCGATTATGGAACGGTCCCAACCGATTTATATCTTTTGTATTCGGTAATTTTCGGGACCCGCGAAGTCATGTTCATTGAAATGGCGTTTGACGAGCTTCAATCACCAACCAAAACATGCGTAGGAATTGGATGGATTACGGGGTATCAGCAAGACCGAGTGTCGCAATGCTTACATCGGTACAAAATATTTATAGAACCGAGTTTCAGGGTATTTTACATCGGTATTGAGCTGCTGCTCGGATTGTCCAAAAGCGAAAGCCGATGGGCTTTCAGCACATCAAAAGAGTTACTTCATACATTCAGTGAAGCCAAAAAGAAGGGTCCGTGCAAAAGAAGGGTCGGCTATCCGACTTCGGACTGTTCATTGATAGAACTTCTTTAGGAAAACAGCATTCCATGGATATTGATGCGGAGTTCCATCAGGGTGAGCGATTCAGTAGGCCCCATGAGGTAGGACTTCAATGACTTGAAAAGGTCCTTCCCACCTCGGTCTGAGTGGGCCGGGGTCCGGCCCCATTACGCGTTTAAGGACCAAATCTCCAACTCG
>CACSLK010018944.1:3117882-3133041 GCA_902706635.1 Striga hermonthica | reverse complement strand
AGAATATTTGCGAAAAACCGCGTACTCTGGTGTATTAGTCAGTCGGGGCGTTACACATCAGAATCTGATTGTAGCTGGAGTAAGCATCCATGAAACTCATCAACTCGTGTCCCGACGTGGCATCAACCATGTAGTCTATATGTGGGAGTGGATAACTGTCCTTGGGACACGCCTTGTTCAAGTCGGAAAAATTGATACACAATCTCCATAGCCCGTTGCTCTTTTTAACAAGGACAGGATTTGAGACCCATGTCGGATATCTGGCTTCTTTGATGAATTTGTTGTCGATGAGTTTGTTGACCTCCTCTTCCAGTGCTTTCTGTCGATCCGGCCCCAGTTTTCTTCTTTTCTGAACAACAGGACGTATAGTTCGATCGAGGTTTAACTTGTGGCTAGCGACGCCGGGGTCGATGCCCTTCATATCTTCGTGTTTCCAGGCAAAAACATCAGAATTGTGTTTGAGGAATGAAATAAGTTCTGACCGAAGAGGCTCTTGGAGATGACTCCCGATGCACAACGATTTATGGAAGACTGGTTCATCGACGTATATTAACTCTACGTCTTCTCCATGTTCGGCTCGATCACTTCGGCTTTTTTCTTTAAATTGGGCTCTTGGGTCCAACTCATCTTCTTCAAGGATAGGTTCCTTTCCAGGTCGGCAACCTCGGTCTTCGGTCAAAGGATCCGAGGTGGGAGGAGCACCAACGTTGTTGTTTGGTTCTTCGGACACCGTGTTGTCCGAGACGTTTTGTAGTGGAGAATTTTCACTATTGCTCGTCGAGGTGGAATGGACTTCGTTGGGTGGTATGTATGTGATAAGTTCCCGAGTTTCTCTCTGGTCTCCAAAGTGTGTCCCTTTTCCTCGTGTAGTCGGGAACTTTAGTGCGTAGTGAAAGATCGAAACCGCAGCTCGAAGTTTATACAATGCTGTTCTGCCGATGATGGCATTGTACTCATTGTTGATATCCAGAATCTTGAAAGTTTCCATGACGAGCTTAGTGACGTTCTCCGAAGTGCCGAATCTGACAGGTAAAGTGATCTCACCGATAGGCTTCGAAATACTTCCGTTGAACCCTTGTATCTGATCATTGCAAGGTCGGATGTCGGCAGAATCAAGACCCATTTTGTCAAAGGCTTTTAACATCAAAATGCTCGAATAGGCCCCCGTATCTACCATGACGCGATGAACTGGAATTCCGCATATAGGGACGGTGATAACAAGTGCATCGGAATGAGGGTGCGCGAAGTGATTAGCATCCTCCATATTGAAGGTTATGGGACAATTCCGATTGTTGAGGATGTCTCTCAAATCAGTAGTGTACACTTGTTTGCTGGAGTTATACGCTTGTCGGGCATAGGATTTGATTTGTCGACGGGACAATGTACTCCGGGAGTTATTGGTGTTGACACGGTGGACGGTGATTTGCATCGGTTCAGGAGATCGACCTCGTTTACGTCCTCGGGCAGTTCCAGCAAAGTCTAAATTGGGCGTTTCCGAGGTGAACATAAATACTTCCTTGTCTCCTTGTCGGATGCGTTTTGGCATGGTACCTCGGTCCTCCTCGTCATCCTCATTATATGATTCAACCTGACGCCCTGGACCTCGTCTTTGGGGTCGGTGTTGCGGTAGAATTTTCTAAGCTGTGGGTGACCAATTAATCGTAACAGGGCTGCTAACAAACTTAAACACTCATTTGTGTTGTGTCGTGGTGATTTATGATAATCACAATACCGGGACTTGTCCAACTTCTCCTCGGGCATCCGAAGTGGTTTGGGGTCCGGTAGAATGCCTTTTCCTTTGATCTCTTCGTATATGGTAGCTGCCTATGTGGAATATACGGTTTGATAACCGGACTTCACATCGGTAGCATACTGTTTTCGGGCTGCTCGAACTTCAGGATCATTGGGGTCTCCTCGGGGAGGTCCCCTAAACTGAGTCTTGCTTTGCTTGTCGAAAAATTTATTCTTCTTTTTCTCGTCGGTCCCTGCTTTAGAGGACTTCGGGTTAAAGTTAAAATCGGGGACCGACATGGCTTGTTCAGCTATAATGTGTTGCTGAGCTCGAGCAAGAAATTCTTGAAAAGTGTTTGGTTTATTTTGGCATAGCGTCCAGCGGAAAATCGAATTTGGTTTCAGTCCGGCAATAGCCATGACAAGCAAGGTTTCGGGGTGACAAGGTTCCATGTTTTGAACTCGGTCATTAAATCGGGCGATATAATCCTTGACACTTTCATCATCTTTCTGAGTTACGTTTGCAAGAGATTCTTTTGGAATTAAACAGACTTGAGCCCCGATGAAATGAGATCGGAAAGCCGACCTCAGTTGTTGCCACTTCCAAATTGAATGGGGAGAAAGAGAATGGTACCATTTTTGGGCCCGAGGCCCCAGCGTAAGCGAAAACATACGACACCGGAGTGTGTCTGAGGCCCCATGCAGATCCATCCACGAAGTATAATGACCGAGGTGCGAGTCAGGGTCTGACGTTCCATCATATAGCCCGATCTGGGGGACTTTGACTTTCCCAGGCACAGGTTCCGAAGTGAGCTCCGGAGTGAGGGGGGAGTCGGCTTCCAAATATACTTGCGCCGAGGTTGAAGCCCGCCGAGGTGGGTCTTTGGGTGCCTGTTGTCGACTTTCCAATTCGGCAACTCTCCGTCGCAATGTTTCAAGTTCGGATGACTCTTGACGAGCCCGATTTCGCTCTATGTGCTGCCGAAGGTCGGTTTGCGCCGGGTTGGAGGGGTTTCGGTGCTGGGCATGAGGCGGAGACCGCCGTGAATGACCAGACTGGCTTTCGGCAGTTTCTTCATGAGAAAGTATAAGAGGATTGCGCCCGGCGTCGGTGCGACGTGTGGTTTGTTCCGGAGGTGGTTGCGACGCTCTATCACGAGGTTGAGAGGTTGCGTGAGACGTAGTTCTTCTGCCGTCTCGCCGCACTGGTGGATTCTGCGGATTTGCAGGAGTCGTTGGTATTATAGAGTGTCCCGGGGCAGTCGTCGATGTGCCGGGGATCGTTTGAGCCATCAGAGCGGCGAAACCACGTGCAAACTCCGGATTCTGAAACAGAACAGTATAATTCGGTACAGGGGGAGCTACGGGCCTGCCGTCTGGCGGATTGGGCAGCGCTGCGACTGTGGCCATCTCGTGAAGTATTACCACGATGATCTGAATGGGACATAATGGATATGGCTGATGTGAATCGTTACTTGAGAAAGTGGAGATTAACCTCAAATCACTTATGAGGCCCTTCCTCTAGCGCCAAACTGTTGTCGTATGATTCTTTACAACGATTCTAACAACGATTCAAGGTGGAGTTTAGGGGATAATTTCAAGGGGTTTAAACGTAAAGCATGTAAGGATAATTCAACAATGGCCCCGGTCCGAGGTGGACCGAGGTGAAAAGCCTTTATGGGCTATTGCGTGTTGCATATTAACGAGTTTGGGGATCCCCCGTACAAGTGTCATGGGGTAGCTATTTATAGTAGCTTTTTGATATATACATTGGAATTCGTGTATTATTTTCAGTATAAAGTAACTTTTGGTGGGCAGTTGGAGCAGTGGGTCCCACATGAATGATGACAAATCTCGTGGATCGTGATAGGGGTGTGTAGGCGCTTTGTCACCTGCTTTAGGAGGTGACGACCTCGGTTTAAGTTGACCTCAGTAGGTATAGGTTACTTCGGTCTTCGGTAGCTCGGACCGGTTCATTGCGTGGACTAACACGGCTTTGGATCACGTCGGTTCGATGGTTAATTTCACTTAACATGATGCTTAAGACTCTTTAATGATGCTTTGCCGAGTCGGATGATAACAGGCTTGCCTCGATAATCCCTTCAATATACTCTTTGTCATCCTCCACCAGACCAAGAGAAAAACACGCGTCACGAAATGAATCGTGTTGTACTCCATCCAACTTCATGTAGTCATGATGGCACGTTGCACCTCGAACAACGTTGATAAGACACCGCAAGTAATATATGTCACCAGCACCAGGGGGACGAAGTACAAATGTGCGATACAATTACTTCCTTTTCTAGGCTCCCAACTGTTGGTTTCCGAGTGCCACGTAAATTTGGTGGGAGCCTCAACGTACGTCAGTTTTCTAGCTTCGGGATACTTCTTGTTAGCTTCCATCCAAACTAAAAATTTGTTGCCGACATCTTTATTTTTTTTAACCACTTCATCGATCGGAACTTCATCGGGATAGTAGCACGGATGCTCGTTCTGGAGATGAAAATTCAAGCGCTCCACTGATGGGTGCTTGTATTGAATCTCATACTCCAACAACCGCCACGCAGCCTCACAAGATGAAACGTATCGACAATCATAGTACATTTTCACCTCGTCAACTGGCCTGCTAGAGGATTTATCTCCATTGGACGCATGGAAGATGGCAGTAACGCGATTGTTCCCCTTGTTCACGTACTTGAACAAATATTTTATGGACCTCAACTGGTGCACCACTCCATATTTATGTGCGCTCCATACTTCAGAAGCAATTTCCTGTTATGGGGCACAACGTATCTGTTATCCAGGGGAATGCCATTCTTTTCGATGGTCCTGCCATTATCACGTCGTCTATATCGTGGATAGCCTTCTTCGTCAAGAGTCGTGGTTTCGGAGAACTTTTTTGGAAAATGTTTTGTGCAACAATCGTTCGCCATACACAGAGAATTCGGGCGAACACTTCCGCAGGGGCCATGCATCATATGATCTCTAACAACAACATAGTAAAATGGATCGGTAGCCTCATCCGGTATTTCGGCAAAAATTATTTTATGTATGTCATCAGTAGTCTTTATCTTGAATTCCTTGGCAAGGAAAAGCAAGATATGCGCATGCGGAAGGCCACGTTTCTGGAATTCAATTGTGTAGATTGCTGCAGTAAATCCATAGATTTGTAAAAATTAGTAAATAGCAAAAAGGTATAATAAAATTTAGGAAGAAATCAGTTAAAAATTAGTTTGAAGATATACCTTCATTTACATCTCCAAAAATCTTGTTATGACAAACATCCCTCATCAACTGATCCAACTTGGTCTTAAAAATCCGGCAAATAATATCAGGACGATCCTCTGGGTTGAGGTTCTTCTCAGCAAGAAAGCGACTGATTTCGGGCCACTTCGGATTGCATGTGGAGGTTATGAAAATGTCAGGATAACCGGTCCAACGACAAATGGCCATTGCATCCTGATAGTTCTGAACCATATATCTAGCGCCACCCGTAAATGATGAAGGAAGTATGATACGTTTGCCTTGTGAACCAGGATCCGTGTCACCACGCAGCACAGCGTCCGAAAGTCTGCTGTACAATTCAGTTCTCAAGTTTTTCTGATTAAAACGTATGTATCTGAGCCGAGCACCCTCCACCATTGTATACGCGTCCACAACAAACTGTTGATACAACCTCCGAGCGGAAAGAATTGACAAAAATTCACAGTCCGATCGTGCATTCGATATTTGAAGAACTCCAACGGGCTGATAAATTTCCTCGACCTATCTGTTATCGGTTTAAGACAGGAGAACGGAATGTCCTCTCGGTAGCCATCCTCGCCATATGGAAAAAGAATAGGATAATGGAGTGCCAAGTAAGAAGCGTTTAACTCGTTTATCCGCTGCAGACGTCCGCTCCGATTTTCTACTATAATATCCCTACTGCCCATGGCATCATCTAAATCCCCAACAACTAAGGCGACAACTTCAGAAGTGGAGGGTAAATTATAACGCCGACCATCCTTGTTCCTTCTACCGATAAGATGCATCTTAACTTCAATTTGTTGGTGCTGGATCACTGTCTCTTGGGCCATCCTGAACGACTTGACCAAAACATTGTAATGATCGAGCATCTCTTTTAAACCTCGAACTACATCCTCATCTAGGTTTTCAGAACCTCTCCTGAAATAAAGATAATTTTGTTTTGAATTAGTAAAGATGATGTAAACCGCAATGAAACAAAAAAAAAAAAAAAAACATAGTACTCACTTTTAAATGCTAAAATATAAGAAATGTACCTCACAGAAGACAAACGGTTTGATACTTCGTTCTCCGTGTCATAGATGTACAATTGAGCAAATTTCGGAGGAGCCCAGTGATCGGGTAGCAAACTACCCATTAAATGGTAGTTCTGACCGTGCAAACGGAAGACGGGTGGGCCGGTTCCCTTGTTTATGTCGGTATAAATTTTTCTACCCATGGATGTAAAGCAGAACATGTTATTGTAAGACTGGATGTTTTCTTGAAAGTGCTTGCTCCGTGGACCTGAACCAAAAATCAGCTCACACAGAAAAGGCAGAGGAGTGTAAACGGGTGGAAGTTCGGTGAATCTGTTGTTGCAGCAACCAGAATACTTTGGGAGTTTAGGTTTAGATTGCTTGCCCAATCGCTCAGAGTACCAAAATCTAGCGCCACAGTCAAGGCAACGAAATGATGCGTCGCCAATATCCCAATATTCTGTGGCGTTGTAATTTAAAAATAAATTTAAAAGCTATTGCAGGTTTTCAATATTCTCAAAATCTACATAGTCATGCATAAAAAGACCATAAAATAAATATAATTAAATTAAAAATATCATAAAAAAATAATTAGCAGTTTTGATTGATGAGTTCAACGTACCGGAAGATAATGTGGATCTGTTGATGGTAATGGAAGGAGGGATTGGGAGCCTCGGATGGCCGCCTACATTCGTCCGAGGTGGCAAGCTCAATGATGAAACTGCAGGACATTCGATAATTGGTATAATCATTGAAGATATAACATGCACATATAGAGAATTATTTTTTCCACATAAATTAAACCGAACAAATTGATTGTGTATTTGGAATTACCATTTGTGATGGGTCGTAAGGCGAGTCTCGGACGACCGCCTACGTTCTTCTGAGGTGGCAAGTTTGATGGTGAAACTTGAAAAAATATACGGGAGGTAAAATATATGAGTAACTAAATTTTAGATTTTGTTATAAAATAAATCAAGTGAGATAATTTGATAATGAATTTAGGATTACCTTTGTTGACATGGTTAACCAACGAAGTCGGTGTCGCATTTTCATCATCCTCAATTGTAAGGTCAATAAAAGGTACCGAACCGCTCGAAGAAGCATTAGCAGGGTGTGATATGGAACTAATTTGAGACGAACGCTGTGAATTTAGGATTGGAATACCTAAAATTAAAGTTTATATAAGATTGCACGGGTTAAAATTCAACATATCAATAACAATATTTCTTGTAATGACACAAACAATTATCATTTCTAAAAGATTTACAACAAATCAGAAAATATAATCATACCGGTTTTTTGAATGATAGAACACACATTAGTAGGAACTGTTGTTGTTTGGAACGAAGATGTTACCGTAGACAAATTCGATAATGAACCTGCAATAATTAAATAAATATAGTTGAATTTAAGTTACAACAGCTGTAAATTTAATTATGTCAAACTTAATATTATATAAATTTGTGAAATAATAAATTTGAACAAACAATAAGACAAAATATTTAAAGTTTATAATATAAGAGTTTTGTATAGATATATACATGTAATATTTTTACTGTTTAGATGAAAAAAATTTAGTACTACAACTTAGATTTTGAGTCAATATTTGTAATAATTATATGTGTACTATATATCATGTTATAAACATTATTGGGCCAGAAATTATTAAAGTATAAACACAATACAAGTTGTTGGAGAACATCTGGGCCTTCATTATCATATTTCTAAGTATCTGGGCTCTTATAAATTTAAAAAAATGAGCCCAATGGATCAAAACAAAAATAGCTACACATAAATGAGCCCAACGTTTCAAAAAAATGTTCAGCACAAGCTTAAATGCCGACACGCGTACCATTAATGCCCTACGCGTCTGGACAGCTCATTTAAATAGAGCAAACCCTAACGATGGCACCGTTTTTGCCATTTTTCTCGCCTCTCTCTCATTTCTTACGCCGATTCTATCTCTAATTTATCTCTCTACTACAAAAGTTCTATCAGTTTCGCCGGTAATTTCGCCAAAATCGATGTTTTACCGGTGATTCATCACTGTTTTTCGAGCGGATACCGAAAAATACCTGAGATGTGATTGTTTCGAATGAAAAGGGAGACGACAAAGTGAAATTGCCCCTATTTTACAACACCTATTTACTAATTCATAGTATCTCGGTACAAATCGGGCGATAACATATATAGATCTTTGCAGATCTAGATTTTTTTTTGTAATTTTTATATTTTTGAAACATTTTTTCTTATAATTGTGATTTCATAATAGATATGTATAGATCTATAGTGTTTTCAGTCGATTACATTATATATCTTGGTATATCTACATTTTTTTCATTTTTATAGTTTTTTTTAAAAAATTCATTCAATTAAAATCGTAAACAGATGTTAGACCTGTAAATATATCCATGATTTTTTGGGTTTTATTTTTATTATTAATATTAATATTTATATTATCAGATTTCGGTTTGGGGTTACATTTCGACGGACGGGTACCAACCGTACTGTGATCTTAAGCGGTCGATTAAGACCCTCTTGTTATAATAAATCAAAGTCGGATTAACCTTTTTGCTTATGTTTAAATTTTGAGCATTATTGTCCGGATTAAAGTATTTTTCATTCTTGATGTTTCATTTAATGTGATATCGGTGACTGATACCGAGTTCTATATATATTTTTTTTATTTAAGAGGTCAAATAAGCCCTCTTTTGTTAGATTAAGTCACAGTAAAAAATTAATAATTATATTCATATATATTTTTTTTATTTAAATTTTTACACCTATTTTTCGAAATTAACCTCAAAAAAAGTATCGGCATGATGTATTTTTATGTTTTTATAAAGTTTTTTATAATTTTTCTCTGAGAAGATAGAAGGAACTGACGATTCCAGTAGTAAGTTCAAATTTTATTTTATCTTTAACAAAAAATATTATAATGTAATACATATTGATACTATGTATTGTCTTAAACATGCTCATTAGAAGAAATCTTAACTAAAAACAGGTATATATATGTACTGTTTTCATGACTAACATTTTATGGTCATTTTTCAGGTATCAAGAAGGCGACTAAAATATGTGAAGACAGACCATCAGATAAGTGTTTTTCAGTTATAACACATTGCATACATTTTAAACAATACTGACATATACATATGCTTAAAACCATTTACTCTGTATATGGAATATTAATCTATTACTGAATATTATTATTTTGAACTTTAAGTTTGCTATGGATATATACTCAGATTGTAATTTTATGCGTTTTGCATTACTGACAGCCACAAAACATTCTATATTTCAAATGTTTGGATTCTGGTATTAATTAATTTTTAAAATTTTGAAGGTTTTGTGTAGTATGAACATTATTTCTGTTTAATAAGCCTTTTTTAACATTGACAGTAATATTATATCATAAACTTATAGTTTTAATCTACTTAAAAGCATGACAATCACATGTACTGGTGCTTAAAAAGGCTAAGATATGAACAACTTCATCAGAGAATAGTTAACATGTGTATGATTTTCCATCTAACATTTTTTTTCCATATATGCAGGGGACAATAATTCCAACTTTTCTGAAATGATCAATAGAAAGCAACAAAACAAAAAAATAAAGAGGACAAACACATTAAAAGCCTCAAACAATGATTACTGGTAAATTGCTAAAAGGTAATTCATTCATATATCTTCACCAATATAACATGTTTCACGCATTAATCGGTGTACCAGTAGCAGTAGAATCTTGTTTGTTCTTTTTGTTGTCCAATATGTTGTAGCCGTTGGATAACCTTTTCATGTTGTTTGGATTTGTGTTGATCAACGTTCTTTGAGTTCTTGCTCTATATTAAAGCTTATGTGCTGAATCCTCCTTCTTTTTGTGCCTTTATACTGTTCTTGTTTGATCTTTGTGTGTCATCTATGAGCTTGGCTGATGAACTGCAGAACTGCAAAAGTATTTCTTTAGATGATGTGTTTTTGGGATAAGTAGACTAAATGAAATTTTATTGGTTTATATAGAAAAGTGTAGCATCTATATTTGGTAAATATATTAAGTGCATTTGTTAGCTTTTATTAGGATTTTTGATTTGGTTTCTTGTATTTGGAAGGTATTAAAAAACTGACATATTGCTGTAATGTGTATGACTGCTAAAATCATGGGTTCATTAAATTGATGGTTCAATATATTGTTGAAACTGATTGGTTTTTTTGATATATGTTTGATATTGAGTTAATGTCATAGTAAAAATGATCAGTTTTTATCACGACTTATGTGAATGATTGATTGAATGTTATAAATGTTATATATGTAGATTTGATAAATTGCTAATTAACTAAATACTTGGTGACTGAAATTTAAAAAAAAAAAATTAATTCCCTGAGATGTTTTTGATATTTTTACTTGAATTGTTGAAGTTTTAAAAAATATTAAAAAGTGATATGTTTTGAGTTTGGTGTTTAAGTGTTGCTGCATTGAACTTGGAAGTGTTATAATTTGATGAACTTATTTGCTTATTAAGTTGTCGGTTTATGTTGTTTTGCTTTAAACCCTAAACCCTGAACCATAAAAAACAACATGATTAAGTGCTGATTAAGTGTTGCTTCATTATTCTTGTAAGTGTTACTCTGGGATTTGTGGATTTGTGTTCAAAATCATGATTATATGTTGAACACTTGGTAGTTTTGTTTCTATTTTGATGTTTCTGTTTCTTGTTGCTTTTTTGCTGTTGTGATTAGAGTAGAAAATGCTAATGTGATAAAGGTATCAACTTTAGACAACTTATATAATCTGAACACAGAAAATGCTGTATTTTATACCCTAAACCTTGAACCATAAAAAACAACATGATTAAGTGCTGATTAAGTGTTGCTTCATTATTCTTGTAAGTGTTATTCTGGAATTTGTGGATTTGTTTAAAAAATCATGATTCTATGTTGAACACTTGGTGGTTTTGTTTCTATTTTGATGTTTCTGTTTGTTGTTGCTGTTTTGCTGTTGTGATTAGAGTAGAAAATGCTAATTTGATAAAGGTATCAACTTTAGACAACTTATATAATCTGAACATAGAAAATGCTGTTTTTTATTTCTTCTTGTTGTTTTCTTGTTGCACACACATCGCATATTGGTCTTCTGATATTGGTAAAGACAATATTAAGTATTTTTTTTAAAAAGTCTTGATTATATGTTGCACGCTTATTGGTTTTGTTTGGATTTTGCTGTTCAAGTTTGTTGTTTTTCATACTTTGTGTTTTGCTGTTCAAGTTTTTTTGGTTTTAGAAAACTGACATGATCTGATTAAGTTATTTTCTTATTAAGTTATATGTTTTTGCTGTTTTGCTGTTTTCATTAGACAAACCCTGATGATGTTAATCTTGCTGATGTTTTGTTGTTTCACACTTAGTCATAGATGATTTATTGAAAGTATAACATAATATAGTTTTAAGTAAATGAATAGCACAAACATTATTAAATAGATAACAGAAATATTATTCATAGAAAATATTGGAAATGCGAGAAGAATACAGAAATCTGCCAACTCAAACTGTTTGTAATAACAGACTTAATGCAAACATATCAGAATTTTCTTATGAAATAAATGTCTTCATTCAACCTTCAAAGTTTTTCAATCTTTATCTTCTTCTTCCCCTTTTGCTCTTCTGAACAGCTTGATCCTTCTCCAAACACCTCAGTTTCTTCACTCTTCCTAATCTTTTCTTTGCAGCCATTTCTAGCAATGAGTGGCCAGTCCATTTTAGCCTTCACAAACCTGCTTGGGCTTTGAACTTCAGCCTTTACAACCCTGTTTGGGCTGTATGGTTCAGCCTTAACAGCCCTTATTGGGCTGTAACCTTCATCATCTTCAGCCCTTCTTGGGTTGTTCATTTCAGCCTCTACAGCCCTTTTTGGGCTGTTCACTTCAGTCTGTACAGCCCTCATTGGGTTGTACACTTCACCATTTGAATCCTTCATAATTAGAAAATATGAATTAGAAATCATAAGAAAAATATTTTTATATATTTTATATAAAGTTTATGAAGGTAATAACCTGTGAAGTCATTGCCAACAGTCCAAACTGATCCAACAAAATAGGATCAACGGTAACGCGAGAAACCGTAAATGGACCATTATAAGATCCAAATTGATCCGTCTTCTTTGATACTTTACACATTATTGCTTTATCATTCAAAAGCTCAATCTCATTTGGCAAAATAACTCCATCATCTTGCTGCATAATAGAATATAATATAAGAATAATAAGACTTTGATATGTAATTTGATCATTAGAGCTTTTAGACGAAATCATAAGTGAGCATGCCTTCAACATGTCGTTGAAAACATCTTCGCACGACTTTCCATTTAATTCTTTAGTGACTTTGTCCCAACACAGCAGTGGTACAATGCCATTGTCGTTCACAATTGAAATATGGAGCTTGTACCTTAAAATTAAAAATAATATATTATTAGATTATATAAATATGAACGATAATAATGAAATGTGAAATACAATTACCTAAGTATCACAAAAGGAATCGAGTCCTTGCAATAATTGCACCAAAATTTATCTTCTTTCGGCTCCACTTTCCGAACACAATTGGGGCACGATTTGAAGTACCAATTGTCCAATACGTCAATGATGTTTCCATATATCCAAAAATTCTTTTCCTGAAAATAAGAAATAAGTAATATAACATATAAGTGATACGAAAACTAATTAATAAATTCGTAGATGTACTATAGTAATAGTAGTTATTTAATAATACAATCTTTACCTCATTAGCTTTCAAAAAATCAGCTAAGCCTTTGAATGGAGAAATTTCCGACTCCAAATCATCACGAACATTAGAAATGTAGGGCCTCACGTATTTGAATGATGAATCGCTTGGCCTTGGGTGCGAGTTGTACCTTTAAATTGAATAAATAAATTTCGAAAAAAGTAAATATTAGTAACTCTTTGATCAAGTCCGGTATATTGATATAAGAAAGTATATAAAATCTCCATAATTATTTGTACCTTTCTTTGAATTCCACAATTTCGGGTACATCACCCATGATTAGCTTGGTAGCATCATAAATATTACCAGCTTTTATAGATCCTAAAAGAGAGCAAATTTTTTAGAGAACAACATAAATTATAAGTTATTAAAAAAAATTAATTAATTCAATGTTAATAACGTACCATCTTCAAAAGATCTCGCTCGGCAAAATTGCACAATTATTACACGCAAGTCAGTCACGGGATCTTTGTTCAAAGCATCAACAATGACTTGCATATATTCTTCCCATAATGTGCAAGTCAAAAGCAGCCCCTACAAAATATATGGATAGTTATTTTTTAATATGGAACAAATTTGTAATTACTTAAAAAAAAACAAAGTGTTTATTATCTTTAACTTACTCAACATCTTCTAGAACCACGTCTATGAATTTCTTTTCCACTCCATTTGAATTTGTAGTTCGTACGCTTTGAACCAAAGCGATGCGACCAATCAAATCTAAAAAATTAAACAATTAAAAAATATAATTTAACCTTATATATTGTAGCAAAAGATAAAAACTACTTAAATCCATGAAGAGAAAAAAAATTACCAAAAATTTTATTGGAATCGATTCTTTGAGGGTCGGATAGTTCTTTGAAGTCTTTGAAGTTGAACAACACTCTCGGGTAGTCGTTTTCAATCACCTCATACATCTTCGTCTCTTTACAAAACTCAAGCTTGTGACTTGATTCGGTTAATTTGAAAGCACTTTTGTCCTCCTTGAGTTTCCAACTTGTAATGACATACACACCACCTTCGATGAGGTTATAGTCGTTTAACTTTGGTGCCAAGAATCCGGGTGCCGAACCATAAATCCGTTGACCCTAAAAAAAAGAAAAAAATTATATTATTAGCAAATTATTATTTTGACACAAACATCAATTACAATAATAAAATGCTTGAAAAGAGATAATTACCTTAACATCATGAAATATAAATTGTAGCTCTGTAATGCTATCTTTGGAGGACTTGTAGAACTTGGGGAAATATCTCACCAATCTTAGTTTTGCAGCCATTTTTTTGTTTTTGGCCAAGTAAGTTAAATATTCAAATTGAGAAATCATGATGTTTTTTGGGAATGTGAAGCTTGAAAATTAGAATTTCTGATGCTACGTATTGCTGTTGAAGTTGTGTGGAATTGGAGTGAGTGGTTTGCCAAATGATTTCACTATTTATATAGGATTTGGGAAAGAGCAATCAATATAAATTAATTTGAATGATAATTACAAATAAAATAATGATTTATAATAATGAGATTTGCAAAAATTATGGAATATTTAATATTTTGTTTTTATTTTAGTTATGACATGATAATAATGGGATTTGACCGGCCAGATTAATGTACTAATTTTTATTATGATTGTGATATTTGCAAAAAATATTGGACATTTAATATTTATTTTTAATCAGAGTTAAGATAATAGAAAAAAATATGGGCAATTGATTATTTGACCAACAACTATTTAATTTTGATTTTTTTGTAGAGTTATGGGATTAGCAAAAAATATGGGACATCTAATATTTAATTATTATTATTGGAGTTATTAGATGAGGAAACAATTTGGGATGTTGATTCTTGGAATTTTCATAAAGAATCATAACAGTATTATTTAAATATTCGGATTCCTGTTTTGTTTTTGTTTTTTTTTTTTTTTAATTTCAGAAACATTACATATCTCAACTTTTGGAAATGTAGTATGATAATTATAAATAATTATTTTGGCTGACCTTATATTTTTTTATTTTTGCAGGAATGGAGAGGAGATGGATCGTCTGTTATTTTATTTTATTTTAAATTGATTTTTTTAGTTGGTTGTAATATTTTTAAATTTTTATTTGATTTCATTAGTTGGGTTTAAGTTACTAAGTATTAAAAAAATAATTGCGATTTCAAAAAGATTACTGATCACTCTGAGACTTTTTAATATTTAAAAAATAACTTGTTATCATAGCCAAATTAATTGTTTACCATTTTTAAAACAGTCATTAACTGGTTATCATTTCAGAATTAATTGTTTACCATTTTTAAAACAGTCAATTTGTAACACCCCGAGTTTTATTAATAAAGGAAGGCAAAATTGCATATAAAAGCACCACCTTTTATGTTTTTGCAATTTAATCACCA
>CACSLK010018944.1:2972901-2994725 GCA_902706635.1 Striga hermonthica | reverse complement strand
AACAATGATGCAAAATAATTAATCTCAAATAATTCATAATCAAACGGGGTATTACAGTCACGGTCCAGCGCGCCCCTGCACCAGTGGCCGTGACATCATATGAACCCGAGCGACCGGCTGATTCCGAGTGAGTCCCCGGTCCTGTCCATCCGAACCAGTCTGAGCAGTTTGGACGATTCAAAATTTGTCGGTTCGAAATTTCGGTTTGAGCGTGAGCTAAAACTTAAATATTTTTCCAAACCGAGTCAGAAAATTAGTTCCAGACTTAGAAATATTTCAAAAACCCTAGGTAGCCTCAAGACAGAAATTTTTTAACTTGGTCGTTCAAACAAGAAAATGAGGTTTAAATATTTTTAAAAGCGAGCGAGCGAAGCTAGTAATATAATATATTAAAGAATCGAGTTTTTCAAGTTGAGTTGAATACTTAGATATATTTGCTTAAATATCTTTGTAGCTTACGGAGAGTCCATTAAATTAATCAATTAAATTTCTCGACATGTCTGAGGCTTAAAAAAAAATTCGAACTCATTCATCACATTCAAACACTCATCAAACACATACACGAATATGATAGTGGATTAAGCTAATTCCTGCAAAACCAAGTTATGCGAATATAATCCAATATATATGGTTGTGTTTGAACACATCTTGTCAAATAAAGTCGTAAAAATTCAAACTTTGCATAAAACGAATTAACCAAGTGCTCTGATACCACTTATTGGGATCTATGAGGATCTTGTTATGTACAAGTCATAATTCAACAGGAAACATAAACTATAAGCAACAGATCTAAAATTTTCTAGATCTGACGGATTCGGTATGACCGACAGCAGCACGTCGGAGAGATGCCGAAATCACGCGGGTGGTGAGGATCAGCGGCATTGGGAGGTGGACGGGCTGCGATGGAGTCACCGGGGTTTGTCGGATGGGTCAGGTCGCGCGTAGCGGCAGTCGGCTCGTCATCGAGGTCGGCAGGTCGCGACTTTGGGTCTTGGCTCATCAGCTCCAATGTATGGCCACGATGTCTTGATTACCTCAAGATCTTCTACTGTATTACTCAAACACCTCTTCAACTTGTACTGGTAGAGCAACAAGAAGAAGATAAAGCTCGAACAGAAATCCAGAGAGAGAGAGACGCGCGTGATGTATATCACACGTAGGAGAATTATGTTCTCTTCTTCTCTTTTCCATGAGCTTAATTATGTATATATAGAGCTACAGTAGAGATCCTTAAAAGAACAAGAACAGGGCTTCTTAAGTAATGGACTAACTGTGGGCCAAGCCCACTTTCTCAATTACTTAAACAATATTATGGTCTACTAACGTAATATTATTACACTCCATTTTTCTATCCCAAATTACATTTGAGACTCCAATAATAATTATCCTAATTACCTCCCCATGTTTAAAATATAATTACCATTAATTAATTCGATTACTGATAATTAAGAATTAAATAAAAAATTATATTACCAAAGCTAACGCCCGTTCATTGCATTATTATTATGCCGGAACTTAACCCACCTGCAGGTTTTAGCATAACAATCTTTCATGAACTTACTTCGGGAACATCATCAAACTAACGAACATGAAGTTGATAACCTTATATAAGAACAACTTGTATATTGCATAATAAGTAACTGAATGTACTGAGACAGTTCAAACAATTGCGAAGCAGTATTACTTAAAAACGAACCTTCAGGAGAGCGTCCCACTCTTTGTTCGGATCCCTTCATTGATGCAAACATCACAAACATTATTCAAGGGTTTACAATGTAGACTCCCTCTACAATCTACTTGAATAATGATCTGCACTACTACTTATCTGACCACAAATCCCCTGTGGTTTTTCACGTTTGACTCCCTCAAACTCAACAGAATGAACCTCCGATCACTTTGATTTTTTCACACAATAAAATACAAAACTCAGACGCCGAGAATATCACTTCTCGTTACAGATTATACGCACACCAAGAATCAAAGATAAAAAATGCTTCTCTCCAAGTGTATTGCCATCCTTTTGTCTTGATTCTCATATGGTAAGTCACAACAAAGAATTTGCTGCCAAGTCACGTTCACATATGGTAAGTCCTTTATTGATTCAGTTGACTCCTCTTTTGGAAGGTCCAAATCCGCGGTTTTATCTTGCGCATATGGAAGGTGAATCCCGATTGCCTTCCATTAGCCCTGCCAGAAATAATACACATATTACTATTTTTCAATAAAATGAAGTAATTAAAATTAATCTTAAATATAAAGAAAACGTCCCTCAAATATTCCTGATCAACTGAGACAAATGAAGATTCATCGATTTACTGCCAACCTTCAATTATTTACAAAACATGGTGACTGTAAATATCCTAACAGCACATCATATATACAGCAATTTTACCCAAGACAATAATCCAGCAAACTGAATCTCACCCAAGTGAATCAAAGTAATAAATACTACATAAATATGTATGTTTATTATGTTACAGGTTAAGAGAACGCAGTAATTAACTAAGGTCTAGTTCGTTTACGATGATTAGTATAAAACGAACTTCTACTCTCTGGGATCCGTTCAATACATAATTGTACTAGTGTAACTAATCAGTCAAGACCAATTGTACCGTTGACACTACAACCGTTCTGATGAGGTGTTCATTTCCATCTAGGTTGTGAACCATATATTATTGTTGTAATGCCCCGTTCGTTTATTAGAATTTTTCGAATTATATATAATTATTTATTGTTTGCTTATAATTGATTATTTGCCCTTGCTTTATTTATTTGCTCGTTTATTGGTATTGACTGCTCGTCTCTATCCGCTTATATATTGAGTTGCTATGTGTGGCCTTGTTTATGTGAATATTATGTGGTTTATTGTCTTTTGTGAGGTGTGAATAATTAGTATTATTTTAATTAATAGATTAATTATTCGGCGATTTTCGATTCCATCGCGTAGAACCATTTTGATTCGTTTCGACCCGTTCTTGAGGCACTTATCCGAAACTGAGATTTTATTTTCGGCCACTTTGAGTTTTAATCCCGACCCAATTGGAGTTAATTATATCGGCCCTTGTATGTTTAAGTTTCGGTCCAAATGGATTTATTTTCTGTCCATTTATTTTAAAGTGCAAAAATCCGACCCAAATGAGTTACAATTTCAGCCCATATGCAATAAAATCATCTTGGTCCATTTTCCCTATCTCCTCGTCATGTTGAACCGTTCTTCCCCAAATCTCCCCGGATCTCTCTCGTGAGACTGTCGCCCTTTATTTCTCCCTCTCATGCACTGGGCGTTGCGATTTTTGTGTTAAATCATCCCTAGTCCTCATTTCGAGTCGCCACCATAAGAATCAGATCGGGAAGCAAAATCTGGAAATCTCGTTTTTCTTCATCAGCATAACTCTCGAAATCAGATCGCCTCTATCTTCTCCAAATCGGTCCGGCGACCACCACCCTCCTGAGCAACGTGCGTCGCAGCGCCTTCAGAACAATCAAGGAGAAGGCTGCAAGAGAAACCCACGACCACCACGAGATCGAACCGCCAAATCTTTGTCGACGTCGCGAGCTTTCGTTCTCTTTGGCATCCGACGAGAAACTCCTCAGTCATCACCGGCGATCCTCCACTGCCGCGCGACTCCTTCCAGCAAGCAGTAGGTCCCGTTGGTTTGTCCGTCACGCCTGAGTTCTCTTCACCCTTAGTATTGCCGCAGCAGCAAGTAAATAGAGATGGCCCATTCCGACGGGTTTCAACGACGACTTCGGGCAACCATCTCCCCGTCGGCTTCTTTTCCAAACAGCAGTAACCCGTCGTCCCGTAGCGGGCTGCCGACAACTCACGAGAAGCAGCGACCAGCTTTCTTTTCAACGAGCGAGTGGGCGACCTGCGATTAAAGTAGTTTCCCGAGCATCCGGGGCCGAGCCTTTACCAGCGGCCAAGTAAATTCGAGCACTCTCATCTGAACCAAGCCTCTACGTTTGAACAACAAGACTCTGAGGCTGAGATGAGCACCATTGATTGACAACGAGGCTGAGAATTGTACCGCAGCCGAGCCTCGAGGCACCATCACCGAGCCATCTTTCGGCCTTGGTCCTTAAACCTAAGAGAGGTATTTTTGCTGAGGCTCTTAGCATCCTTTCTAGCTGATTCTTTTGTGGCTTATATTGTGTTCAGTTTCAAGTTAAAAGCATGTGTATTTTGGACTGGTGCTTTGTTTATGAGATCTTGTTGCCCTCTTCTTTTTTTTATGTACTGCATGGTACTTTTTATTGTTCAAGTTGGTGCTGAACTTAGGCCTCGAGATTGGAGTCAGAAAACATGATTGTTTGAGCTTGTTGAGCATTGATTATGTGGTTTATATGCTACCATAAGTGATAAATTCAGAGTTCAGATTCAGTTTTGTGAGGCCTTATTGTGGTGCTAGAATCTTGAGAAAAGAAACATGAATGAGGTGAGGCTTCTCCCCGTTTTGTTGAAATTGTGCTGAGGCCTTATATGTTGTTTATATATGTCGAAAAATGAGTTGAACATCAGTTTTTATGTCCAGTTATAAGGACTCATTGTTATGCTAAGAATTGATTGAATTTTCGAAAAGAAATAGAGCATGTTATGCATCAGCCTTTGGCCTTGTATTTTATTCCGGAGCCATGTTTATCTAGTTTATATGGTACTTTTTTATGTCATTTCAGAGGATCAGTTCCAGTTATGTTACCTTATTATTTCTGCTAAGTTTTGATCTAAAGTTAAAATGGAAAAGAGAATGAATTATGTTGAGAGTAAGGCTTTGTTTATGTTGTGTTCTAAGTCGAATTATGATGAAGTTCATGAATTTAGTGTGATTTGCTGCTTCTGGTGCATGCTGATATACCCATGAAATAATCGTTTTATGAAAATCTGGTCTTCACATGATATGTAGCTTATTCTGCTGTCTTTAAGTGAGCTTTGAAATCAGTTGATTTCAATTTAAAACGAATAAGTTATGATTTTTAATAAATCGTTGCGCGAGCAGTTTTATTATGACCCGGCAGCATGTGCTCACTTTATGTTTAACCCGTTTATAATGTCTTAATGTGTTTAAATGAAAAAGTGATCTCATAAGAATTGTAGTATTTTGAGTTAGGTTTCTGTGAGTTTTAGAATTTCAGAATTTGGAGTTGATTTGAATTTATTATGAATTTTTTAAGTTGTACATGCAAGCAGTTTTTGTAATTCCAGGCAGATTTGAGGAATATGATGTTGCGCTGATTTTGATGATCTTAATGGGGCAATATGAAAGTGTAATCATCATAAAACTTGTAGTACTTGTTATAAGCTTTCACTAGACGTTGAATTCATGCAATTAATAGTTTTGGTTGATTTTATATGATTTTTCAAAGTTGGGGTTGTGCCCAGAATTTTAAAACAGTGGCTGTGATTATGCGCAGAATGTATACTCTAAAATGAAGCCTTTAACGTGATTATCTTTAAAAATGGTCTTCTTGAAACTTGTAGCAATCCAAGTATAGTTTCTGTAGGTTTTGAGTCTGTATGATTTAAAAATTTATAACATGAGATATTGTTGTTTTAGTGAACTGCTGTAAATTGATAAATAGTTGTTTTGACAGATTTTTTGACCTACGTGTTTTATGCTTAAACTCGGTTTTAAAGCCATTGTTGGCTTAAGTGATCAACATAAAAGTTGTGGATATATGTGTTAGCTACTCTTTGGTTTTGGAATCACCTGAATAGCATGCTTGTAACTCTTGTTATCTTGGAAATTCTGTGACCATGCTAGTTGTTCATTTTCATTTATGAGCTGTAACAATGTTTTGTGTCGTTGTTGACCTATGTGGTTTAGTGATATCGTATGAGTGTAGTTATAAGTGTTCGTGTATTGGATAGTCATTTATAGGACTATTTTATATAATGTAGGTGGTTGACGAGTTGTCTCGGCTTGCTTTTTCCCGATTTTCGTTGACTTCTTACTTCTCCAGACACCAGGTGGGTTTTAAAAAATTACTATGCTTTAAATATTATTACTGTTTTAATTGTGGTATGATCAAGTTATGCATGTGAATCATGTAGCCTTCGTTGTGAACTGTATCTGCCACCGGACAATTGTCCCCGTAGCTATAGAACGTACCTTAGGGTAGTCTCTCTTGAGAAGCCGTAAGACCAGGGCTTAGGTCCCTCGGCCGGTGATCCTCATTGGTAAGTCCAAGGCATGGCCTTGGCCGGTAGGGTGGTTTACTCCTACTGGCTGGCACTCGATGTAGGACCAGAGGGCATTCGATATATAGTCAGCAGTAGTCTATGCGTAGGTGTGCACATGAGTCTGATTATTGTATTATTGATGGGAGAATGAGATAGATTATTGCTTCGTATACATGCTGAGACCATACCTTTTGATTATTGATTACTGTTGATTATTGACATTAACATTTATGGCATAGCGGTGAACACTACTGTTTCCTTTGTGCTAGTCCCCACCTGCTCTTCATGGATGCAGGTTAGATAGAGCAGCACGGCGGAGGGGATGCGAGTGGTGGTCTTTAATTTGAATAAAAGCTTCCGCTTTGAACTGAACTTGGATATTATTGTGTTATTATTGATTATTGCTTTTCGTTAGTACTGGATTATTGAATTATTGATAGGGGTTATTTCCCTTGGATTATTATTGGATTATGATTGATTATTTGGATTTTCATATTGATTATGAGTATTGATTATTGCTGGAGTATTGAGAAATTGATGAGTATTGATTATTGTTTTGAAAAAGAGTAGCGCCTCAAGTATTGTATTAAAATGAATTCGAAAAATTTATTCTGATTTTCGATAAATAAAAGTGGAGCGTTACAATTGTTTCACAAGTAACTGATAGAATGATCTTCTGTTTACCCAATGATGACCCATTCTATCTAAGTGTAAAACAATAGAACATTGAACTTGTTTAATCGAACACGATTATCATTCACCAAGGGCAGAAGTGTAATATTATCTAAATCCAAGCTTTCAGTATTGGTAACACAAAACTTCTCGACCGGCTGGAACTTGAGTAATCGCCTTCCTTCTCACCGGTTGAACGTCGTGCACCTACAAAGAACTCTCACACCGGAGGGGTTTTCCGGTGAAGAGCCTCCGAAGCTTAAGTCAGTGTATGTTCAATCAATTCTCAAGAGTAAGTAGTAGAATGATCGTGTTGAAGAAGAAAGGCTCACCCCCTTTATATAGAGGTGAGATACCTGACCTAGGGCTGCCCGAATTTGATGAGCTGTCTGCCCTAACTGCCCGTCCGTACACACCAAACACGTGTGTCAGAGGTAGTCGTCGCCACTGTCGCCTGCACCAATCCTCTTTGGACGCGTGTCCTCCTGCACATGGGGTAGGCTGTCAGAGGTGGTTATCGCTATCCACCACTGCCTTCTCGACACGTGTCCCCCTACACATGGGGTAAATATTCTCCTGGAATTCTGTCAGAGGCTTCCTTCACGCGCCTATGACTAGGCCGAACAGCGTGGTGTTATGTCCTCGAAGTAATCGACCTGTTGAGGTCGAATAGGTTGCTCGATCGTGTATTTGGTCGAAGGATAGTTTGGTCGACGGCTTTTCTTTGTCGACTGGTTAACTGCTCCATTTCTTTGACTTCCTCATAATATGACCTCCTCGACCGGTCAACAGACCTGTTCAGCCTTGTGGGTATAATATCCTATATCATCTAGTCCCCCCCACTCTGGTCGAGTCTAAATGACTCGATCTAAGAGTGAATTAGTATTTATCGTCCTTCTGGATGGCTCGTCGTTAGATATCGACCGGCTGGTAAGCTTCCCGCTCATTTTTTCGAATAATTTCCCATTAATCACTAGAAATAAAGTTATCTGCTTTAAGTCCTTTCTGTCGCACCCGTTTTCTGCCACGCGTCACGTCTGTCATATGTGTCAGGCGCTTTAATTATTGCACCTCCTCGCCTAACGCGTCCGTTTTGAGCTCCGTGCAAATTAATACTCCCCATCGTTGGATCTAACTTTAATCCGACGGCCCTTATCTTTCCACTCTTCAATCTCCAAAGTATAAATTCCATACTTAGCGTATTTTTCAACTTTTTCCACCCTCTCAATTTCCGAATTACTCTGTGCCCAGAATTCTCTCTGCAAAAAACCCTTACTTTCTCGACGGTTTGTCCTGCGCTCTTTCGAACTTCCATCAATTATCGATCCACGGTTATGAGTAAGTCTCTTCACACTTGAATTTATATTCTTTGTAGTTCTATTTTGTGTATTCTTGGATTTTCAATATTGGGTGCTCTTGATCTGCCTGCTGAATTGTTTCAAATTGGCTCGTCTTGTGTTGAATTTGTGCTTGGAATACTCTTGTTTGTCTATTGAATGTTGAGGATTTTGTCTCTCCTTTGAAAATTTTTGAAATTTCCGTCCCTTTACCTCCCGAATTCTCCTTCTGGTTTTTGGATTGCTCTCCCTTAAAACCCTAATCTTTCTTCTCCCCTCTTTCTTCTTTGCGACAGCTTCTTTTTGATATTGTTCTCTTTGTTTTTGTTTTGATTTTCTTTTCAGACTCTGAGACCTCCTCTGATTCAGTTGAAATACTACTCTCTGTGCTCGAAGCTGTCCCTCCCTCTATCCTTCGCCCCGGCGAGACAATTCCTACTCGCGTTTTTACGGCCCGCGTCGCTTCTTCAAACTCCGGGGATACCATGGATAACGTTCCTCTCCGCCATCGTCGACCTCCGCTTGGTGCGTTAGACGAGCCAGAGGAGGACGAGGTTGTTTCTCCGCAGCCCATTGCTCCTCCCTCTTCGAGTTCTCCGCCTAAACGATCCTCGACCAAAAAACTTTCCAAGCGCTCTTCTTCTACTTCTCTTTCTCATCCTTGGTTCAACCCTGACAAAATCGGCCAACCTCTTGGTTGGGCGTTCCTCAGATCCTCTCCCTCTGACAAATTCGACCATCCTCCACGGGATTGTTCCACTTTCTTCGAAATCCAGTTTAAACTTGGTCTTCGTTTCCCTCTAAGTCCTGATCTTCTTCAGATCTGTGAGTGGTTCGGGCTTCCTCTTCATCAACTTCCCCCTAACGCTATTCGTTTCATGACCACTTTCGTCATTCTTTGCCACGTCCGCCTTGGTCGATTCGACCTTGTCTCCTTCTATTAATGTTATGTCCCTTCCAAACAAGGTCGAGGCCTGTACTTAAAGAGTCGTAATGGTTCTCATTTCATCAACGACGTCCCCTCCAATCTTCCTAAATGGATCGATCGATTTATTTTTGTCCGTCCTGCTGAGCCTTTCTCTTGGCCTTCCATCCCTTGGGTCAAGGAGGTTCCTCAAAAAGTTTCTGCCCCTCATTCGAACCCCCTTTTCGAGCAATGGGTCCATACTTGTAATCCTAAGACCGTTGCGTCAGAAACGCTCCTCAAAGACGAGAACCTTCTCCACCATTGTGGTCTTCTCACCCACAAGACTTGTCCTCCTCCCACCAACGAGATCCTCGATCTCATTCGACTTGAAGATGATCCAGGTAGTAATCGAGCAGATTAGCTGAATGTTCGTGCATTTCCTCATTTTTATTCCGAGTGATTATTATTGACCTCGAATATGATCTACATTGTGATTTTTTCGCAGAGGTGCCCAGTTTCAACATCCCTCCGAGGAAAACTCCTCTGAAAAAGAAATCGGGGGCTGTCGCTGGGTCGAGCGGGGACAAGGCCGATGGGTCGGCTAGCTCTGGTGGGTCTCGACCAGAGCCGCCACAGCAATCGCCCCCGCGGCAGACTCCGCCGCCTCCTCCACCACCGCCCAAAGAGACACAACATCGACCAGAGCAGCAGCCTCAACAGGCGCAACAACAGCAACAACAACGTCCACTACAACCTCAGCCGCCGAAGCTGCCAGGGCAAACTTCCCAGAACCCTCAGCAAAAATCCATTTCTTCTTCAGCCGCCAAATCTTCGACCTCATCCAAGGTCGATGATCGTCAGAAGGTTGCCGACCGTCAACACAAATCTGACGACCGTCAAAAGACCACTGATCGTCAACACCAGGTCGACGATCACTCACAAAGAACTGACAAAAGCCAAAAGATCGACAGCCGTCAGAAAACCGATCATCGAGCTCCCAATCCCAAAGACTCCGCTTCTTCCAAAGTCATGGACAAATCTTCCGAGCCCCACTCCTCATCCAAGACCCAAGCTTTAGAAAAGCCTCCTCTCGACCAACAATCCCTCAAGACCCAATCTGCTGGCTCGACCAAGGCACTGGTCGAGTCCAGCAGTAAAGTTGATACCGGGCGTGAGACAGTGCTAGGTAAACGGTCTCGCACCGACTAAGGTACAGTCGTCTGGAAACGGGGGCGCGACAATTATCTTCCTCCTGACCCCTTGCCCCGAAGCCGACTTCCTTGATGACGGCGTCCGCGAATGAGGTGGCCGAGCGCCTCGAGGGTGTTCTCCTTGAAGATGATCGTAAAAAGCTTGGCCCCACACTGCCTGAATTTGGGGATCAATTCGTTCAGTGGATTGCCCAGGTATTGTTTTCCTCGCGTTTTCCTGTCTTTTTTTTCTATGCTTCACCTGTTACACAAGCTTTGAACTGTGCCCTCTTCACTGATTACAGGGCTTGGTCCAATTGTTGCCCACAGTGCGAGAGGCTCGCGACAGCTACGGGAAGTCCCTGAAAAGCCTCGAGAGCACAATTAAGTTCTTGCAGGATAAGAACTCGACTCTCGTAAAGCATAATTCCAAGCTCCGCGAGACCCAAGTGGAGCAGAAGACTGAGTTCGACGTCAAGCTTCGATCCCTTGATGAAGAGCTCAACAATAAAAGCAAGGCTCTCGCGGAAAGAGACGCTGCCCTCGCAGCTAAGGAGGCGGCAGTAGCAGAAAAGGAAGCTGCGTTGAAGGAGAGGGAGAAGGCACTCGAGCAGGAGCGAGTTGCCCGGGTCGAGACAGAAAAGACTCGAGCAGATTTAGAAGCGGCTCGAGCACAAGCAGAGGCTGCTCGAGCACAAGCAGAGGCTGCTCGAGCAGAGTCAGATGCCATTTTAACGAAGGAAAGGGTTGCCCATGCTCACCAACTCAAGCGCTACGCTGATGCGGCGGCTCTCCGAGCTCGGCAAATGATGTGGGCGACCACCACGGGGCAACTCTTCCTTAAAGAGTATCGCGCTCAAACGGTGGCCGATTTCATGCAGTCGCCACAGTATCTGAAGGAGGTTCAAGATTTCGGGGTAGACTGTTTTCAGTTTGCCCTTCAAAAGGCAGGCGAACAAATCGCTGAGGATGATTTCGAGCAACTCGATCCCTTGGCTATCTGGGACGCCTTACCCAAGGTTCCTCCTAGCTTCCAGGGTGATCCATCCTTGCCCCTCGAACATGAGTAGTGGTCTGGGTTGCTCGAAAGAACCTTTGCTCGATCAGATATACTCAGGAAGACATATGCCTTGCCCGATGGCCTAACTCTCCCTGCTCCTATGTTGGCCGCCTTAGCTGAGTCTATCCGGCATCGTCCTCTCGATGATGCCTGCGATTCCACCTCTAGTATTACTCCTCCTGATCCAAACGTTAATTCGAGCAATGCCGACTCTGCCGCTACTCCGCCTCCATAGATTAGTTTGCGTTGTATTTTGTTGTTTTCTTTTGATATCTGTGTATTTTGATGAACTTCGTGGTCTTTCCTTGAAATGGCAATGTTTTATTTGATCTCATTTCTACTTTCAATAGCGCTTGTGATGACTCGATCAGATGCATTTATGTAGCTCTTCCATGAGGTAATTGAGATAAATCTTAAATATACGGTCAGCATGTCTTTCAGTTTTCAATGTGTATCTTCCCTTTGAGCGTATGCCCACCTTCAAAGCGGTGGTCGTTGCATACGACCATCTATCCTCATGGACTTAATCATGATGGATTTTTCCTTTGAAGCGCATGCCCACCCTCAAAGGGGTGGTCGTTACATACGACCATCCAGCCTCATGGCCTTAATCATGATGGATTTTTTCCTTTGAATCGCATGCCCACCCTCAAAGGGGTGGTCGTGACATACGACCATCCAGCCTCATGGCCTTAATCATGATGGATTTTTTCATTTGAAACGCATGCCCACCCTCAAAGGGGTGGTCGTTACATACGACTATCCAGCCTCATGGCCTTAATCATGATGATTTTTTTCCTTTGAAACGCATGCCCACCCTCAAAGGGGTGGTCGTTACATACGACCATCCAGCCTCATGGCCTTAATCATGATGGATTTTCTCCTTGAACGCATGCCCACCTTCAAAGAGGTGGTCGTTACATACGACCATCCAGCCTCGTGGCCTTAATCATGATGGATTTTTTCCTTTGAAACGCATGCCCACCCTCAAAAGGGTGGTCGTTATATACGACCATCCAGCCTCATGGCCTTAATCATGATGGATTTTCCACATACAGCCTGTCATCAAGGTTAATCCAGGGATTCCGACTATATAAAGTTAATTCGGTAAACAGTAAATTGTAGAAACTTCAATACACCATTTCATTCATCATCGAGCGAAGCATTTCATTACATTGGTGATAATGAGTAAAAAAGAAAAAAATTTAAGCATAATATTTCTTTAAGTTAGCCACATTCCATGACCTGGCTAGAGATCTTCCTTCAGCATCCTTTAAAGAGTATGCCCCACCAGCATGGACCTTTTCGACCAGGTATGGTCCTTCCCAGTTTGGCTCTAATTTCCCGACGTGTTTCAGCACATCGACTCTCTTCCACACCAAGTCACCCACTTGGAATCTTCGTGTTTTTACTTTTCTATCATGCGCTGCTCGCATCCTTTGTTTGTACGCCTCGACTCTGATTGTTGCCTTTCCTCGAAGCTCTTCGATTGTGTCGAGTGCTGCCATCATCAGATGTTCATTCTGTTCTCGATCATATGTGCTCGATCTTTGGAACTGAACCTCGACCTCTATCGGCAACAAAGCCTCCATGCCGTACACCATACTAACCGGTGTTTCCCCAGTGGTCGATCGGGGAGTTGTTCTATACGCCCATAGCACCGAAGTAAGTTCATCCACCCGTGCTCCCGATGTTTTCTCCAACCTTGTTTTCAGACCATTCAATATAATTCTGTTGGTCACTTCGACCTGCCCGTTGGCCTGCGGGTGTGCGACTGAAGCGAAATGTTGATCAATTTTCATGTCCTCGCACCATGCCCGAATCCGCTTGCCATTGAACTAGGTCCCGTTGTCCGACACTAACACTTTAAGAACTCGGAACCTGCAACATATGTTATCATATAGAAAATGTATCACTTTCTCCTCCGTGATTTTCGCCAGGGGTTCAGCCTCCACCCACTTCGTGAAGTAATCGACCGCGACAATCAAGAACTTCCTCTGTCCGGTTCCTTGGGGCATGGGCCCAACCAGGTCGATCCCCCATTGGGCTAACGGGATGGGAGAACTCATCGCTGTCATGGCTTCAGCCGGCTGGTGAATGAGCGGGCCATGTTTCTGGCATTGCAAACAGTTCCGCACCATCTCCTTGGCATCTTCTCTCATTGTTGGCCAGAAATATCCTGTTCTTAGAGCCTTTGCTACCAAGGAACCTGCCTTGCTGTTATCGCTGCAGCAGCCCTCATGAATTTCCTTCAACACATATCGCCCTTCTTCTCCGGTTACACATCGCAAGTGGGGGCCCGCGTGCGACCTTTTGTAGAGAATCCCTCCATGCTCGAAAAATCTCCTTATCACTTTAACAGCTCCTTCCTTCAATTCTTTTATTATCGGCGCCCTCCAATCCTCGACTTCTTCTATCTCGACCACCTCCTTCTCGACCACACTCTTCTCCATGTGCAGCAAGGTCACACTTATTCTCTTGCAGTCCACCAGACTTTGTGCCATTTTAGCTAACAGATCCGCTCGACCATTTTCTCCTCGAGGTATCTGGATTAATTCAAAAGAATCAAACTCTCCCTGCAGCTTCTTTATCTCCTCCACATATTTCATCATCCTTTCCTCCCGGACCTCGAACCCTTCCTGGAATTGACCCACCACCAATTATGAGTCTGAATGCACATGCACTGCTCGAGCTCCGCCACTTAAGGCCAGTTTGAGTCCCTTAATGACCGCCTCGTATTCCGCTTCATTATTTGATATCTGGTAGGCCACCTTGATTGCGAACTCCAGGTTGTCACCTTTCGGCGACATAAGTACGATGCCTAGGCCACCTCCGGCCCTCGACACCGATCCATATACAAACACCTGCCACACCCCTTCACACTCCTCGCTCTCCTTCGTCCCCTCTTGTATAAAATCGGCCAGTGCTTGAGCCTTAATCGCCCTCCTCAGCTCGTAGATAATTGTGTATTCACTCAGCTGGACTGCCCATTTGACTAACTGCCCCGACACGGAGGGTCGACCCAGTGTTTCTCCCAATGGCATGTTCGTTTGGACCTTCACCCTATGTCCTAAGAAATATGGTCTCAGCTTCCTTACGGTGACCACCACTGCCAAGGCCCCTTTTTCAATCTCTGAGTACCTCCTCTCCGCCCCTTGCATCACCTTACTTACGTAGTAGACCGGAAATTGAGCTGTCCCTTCCTCCCGCAATAACACAGAGCTCACTGCCGTCTCACCAATGGATACATATAACACCAAATCCTCCCCATGCGCCGGTTTTGCCAATAGTGGTAGGTCGACCAACATCCTCTTCAACTCCTCGAATGCTTTCTGAGCTTCTTCTGTCCACTGAAATTTCGAGCTCTTCCTGAGTGTCTTAAATAGGGGCCCGCTTTTCTCAGCTACCTTAGAAATAAAACGGCTCAGGCCTGCTATTCGACCAGTTAAGATCTGCACCTCCTTCACCTTCATGGGGGGCTGCATCTCGATCACCGCCCTCACCTTCTCCGGGTTGACCTCGATCCCCCTCTTCGTGACCATGTAGCCCAAAAATTTTCCAGATTTGACCCCGAACGAGCACTTAGCGGGGTTCAGCTTCATCCCATACTTCCGGAGGTTCATGAATGTTTCTTTTAAGTCGTTCACATGGTCAATTTCCTCTTTGCTCTTTACTAGCATATCATCCACATATACCTCCATGTTCCTTCCCAACTGATCCTTAAAAATTTTATCCACCAACCTCTGATATGTCGCCCCTTCATTCTTTAGACCGAATTGCATCACCACATAGCAGTATGTTCCACGGCTTGTTACAAAGCTGACCCTTTTTCCAATCCTCTCGAGCCAGCGGGATCTGATGATAACCTTGGGATGCGTCCATCAAACTGAGTAGCTCACACCCGGCTGTGGAGTCGACCAGCTGGTCGATCCTGGGAAGCGGATATAAATCCTTCGGGCATGCTTTGTTAAGATCGCGGATATCAATGCACATTCTCCACTTCCCTTCCGCCTTCGACACCATCACCGTGTTTGACAGCCATTCGGGGAACTGAATCTCTTTAATATGTCGTGCTCCCAACAGTTTCTTGACCTCTTGCTCGATGATCTTGTCCATCTCCGCCCCATGGTGCCTTCTTTTCTGCTTCACCGGCCTCACGCTGAGGTTGATGTTTAGCCGATGCTCGATCACCTCTGCACTTATTCCTGTTAACTCCTCTGCTGTATAGGCAAAAATATCAGCGAACTCCCTAACCAACTGGATCAGCCTCAACCGAATAGGCTCCCCCAGATCCTTTCCGATCCTGGACTTTCTCCCGTCACACCCCTCGATCATTTGAATCTCCTCAACTTCTTCCCCAGGTTGGATATCCATTTTCTCCTTACCTTTCTCCACTTTTTGCTTGTCCTCCTTCGACCTTGATCCTCTTGGTCGATTAATCTCCTCCCCCTTCGACTCGGCCTGCCTCTTCGCCAATTGTTTGTTATTGCTGACTGTCGTTTGGTAGCAACTTCTCGAAGTGAGCTGTTCCCCAGCAATCTCCCCTACGTTGTCGCCCACCGGATATTTGATCGTCATGTGGTACGTGGATACGACCGCCTGAAATGCGTTCAAGCTTGTCCGTCCCATGATGATGTTATAGGACGACTCAGCCCCTACAACCACAAATCTCACCATGCGCACCTTTCTCAACTCTCCTGATCCCAATGCCACGGGCAAACTGACTTCTCCCATCGGCATAACTTCTCCCCCATTAAAGCCATAAATTGCCGTGGTCACCGGTTTCAGCTCCATATTCAGCTCCTTGTTAATCTGCACAAAACAGTCGTAGAACATCACATCTACCGAACCCTCGGTATCAATGAATACCCTCTTCACATCGAAGCCTGCAACCTCCACGGTTATCACCAAGGCATCATCCTCCCCTTTTAAGGCGGAGGATGCCGAGGGAGTGGTCCTGCCGCACAATGATGCCTTGGTGATAACCGTGGAGGTTGCAGGCTTCGATGTGAAGAGGGTATTCATTGATACCGGGAGTTCGGTAGATGTAATGTTCTACGACTGTTTTGTGCAGATTAACAAGGAGCTGAATATGGAGCTGAAACCGGTGATCACGACACTTTACGACTTTAATGGGGGAGAAGTTATGCCGATGGGAGAGGTCAGTTTGCCCGTGGCATTGGGATCAGGAGAGTTGAGAAAGGTGCGCATGGTGAGATTTGTGGTTGTAGGGGCTGAGTCGTCCTATAACATCATCATGGGACTGACAAGCATGAACGCATTCCAGGCGGTCGTATCCACGTACCACATGACGATCATTCTACTACTTTTGAGAATTGATTGAACATACACTGACTTAAGCTTCGGAGGCTCTTCGTCGGAAAACCCCTCCGGTGTGAGAGTTCTTTGTAGGTGCACGACGTTCAACCGGTGAGAAGGAAGGCGATTACACAAGTTCCAGTCAGTCGAGAAGTTTTGTGTTACCATTTGGCGTCGTCTGTGGGACTTTCGTTTGAAAAGGTGTGCTTGAAGCTCAGCTATGGCGGACGGAATTCCCAAAAACTTACAGTCAACGTTCGATGATGCTTGGACAACGACCAGGCCGTTGGGACAGGGTCCTCCCCTGGGTTTTTCTAGCCCATCACAGACACCGATCACTCCCGTACCTGTGCTCCAAGGTGTGGGAGTGGCAACGGCGATCCCGGAGGAGACGCTGGCCCCAACTGTGCTCACGAGGCCCGCGCAGCGGACGCAGCAGCGATGCCACCACCACCACCACCACACAGCTCAACGACAGCACAACCAGGAGGAGTGGGAGTGCAACTGGGAGCGACGGTGGCGCAACCAGGAGGAGTGGGAGTGCAACTGGGAGCGATGGTGGCGCAACCGGGAGGAACGGGGATGCAACCAGAAAGAGCGGTGGCCCAAGGAGGAGCACCGCCGCGAGCAGCGGTTCAGGTCCCCGACCAGCAGGTGATAATGACCAGGCAGGAGATGCAACAAATGGTGGCGGAGGCAGCCGCGCAAGCAGTTCAGCAAGTCACAAACAGTCTCTCTAGGGCTACGGCAATGCCGAACACTATTGCAGGGTCACGCCAAAACGCGGAGGAGGATGAATCCAGCTATGGTGGAGGCGGGCCCACACATGACCGAGAGATGGAGAGGATGGCGGAACAGCTGCGCCAATTGCAGGCTAAGGTGGATGGTCGAGCGGAGAGGCGCGCTCGAGGACACACGTTCTCGGCGGACATACTAGCAGCACCCTTGCCAAATAATTACAAGGATACCAACTTGGTGTTCGATGGGACTTCTGATCCGTTGAGACACGTGAAGACATTTGAAAATATGGCTGTGTTGCACGGATATACTGACCCCGTTAGTTGCAGGGCCTTTTTATCGACCCTTAGGGGAGGGGCGCTCAACTGGTTCCAACAGCTCCCCCCAGGCTCGATAGTGGACTTCGAGGATTTTGCGGAGAAGTTGACAAATCAATATTCGAGCGCGGTGGCTCAGGAGAAAACATATTTGACATTGATGGCGATGAGACAAGGCGAGAAGGAATCACTGCATAAATATGTCGCTCGATACAATCAGGCTTGTTTGGAGATTCCATCGGCGGTCGACGAGGTCAAGGCGGGAGGATTGATAAGGAGTTTGCGGGCAGGACCGTGTCGGACTTCTCTGGCTAAGACTCCTGCTCACACGTATGATGAGGTGTTGAGAAGGTGTAGGAAATATATCAATCTCAAGGAGACTGAGGCGGAGTTTTCCAAACTAGAAGAGCTAGGTCGAGGGGAGTCGAGGAAGGAGAAAGCAGTTTCGCCTAAAAGGAAAGCCTCGCCCAGGAGGGAGGGGCGAGCTAAGCAAGATCGAGGGCGAGAGGACAGGTGGAAGGACCGACCTATCTCTGGAGGGAAGAGATTCCATGATTACACCCCATTGAACGCGAAGGTAGCTGAGGTTCTGATGGCCATGGAGAAAGGGATAGATGGGAAAGATGTGACTTGGCCAAGGTCGAGGTTCGAGGGGCCCACCCAACCGAAGTCGAGGAGATATTGCCGCTTCCACAAAGACTATGGCCATACTACTGAGGATTGTCGGCATCTCAAGGACGAGATTGAGCACCTTATTCGAGCAGGGCATCTCAAGGAGTTTGTCTATCAGGATAAGGGGAGGAGGAAGGATAAGAGAAGGTGTCGGGAGGACTCGGTAGAGAGGAGCGAGGAAGATGATGATGAGGATGCACGAGGTGGTCGAGATGGTCAAAAAAGAGATGAGGGGAAGAGGAGGCGAGGAAGTAGAGAGCGGGAAAGAGAAGGAGATGGAGGCTAAGTAAAGAGAGACACAATATATATGATTTCAGGAGGACCGACTGACGGGGACTCGAATAATGCGAGGAGAGGCCATGTTCGAGCAATGAAAAGGAAGAGGGAAGAGGTGAGTATCACGGCCCGCATGCCGGTGATAAGTTTTAAGGCGGAGGATGCCGAGGGAGTGGTCCTGCCGCACAATGATGCCTTGGTGATAACCGTGGAGGTTGCAGGCTTCGATGTGAAGAGGGTATTCATTGATACCGGGAGTTCGATAGATGTGATGTTCTACGACTGTTTTGTGCAGATTAACAAGGAGCTGAATATGGAGCTGAAACCAGTGACCACGACACTTTACGGCTTTAATGGGGGAGAAGTTATGCCGATGGGAGAGGTCAGTTTGCCCGTGGCATTGGGATCAGGAGAGTTGAGAAAGGTGCGCATGGTGAGATTTGTGGTTGTAGGGGCTGAGTCGTCCTATAACATCATCATGGGACGGACAAGCTTGAACGCATTCCAGGCGGTCGTATCCACGTACCACATGACGATCATTCTACTACTTACTCTTGAGAATTGATTGAACATACACTGACTTAAGCTTCGGAGGCTCTTCACCGGAAAACCCCTCCGGTGTGAGAGTTCTTTGTAGGTGCACGACGTTCAACCGTTGAGAAGGAAGGCGATTACTCAAGTTCCAACCGGTCGAGAAGATTTGTGTTACCAAGTATATAACTCCAACACAGGTATATTAAACAACAAACAAATATCGCGACATTGGTCGATCATGCTGTATTTATTCAATTTTGCCAATTACATTCAAAGAGCGATTACTGGGTAATTATTCAAGGATTACTTGTGTGATAATTTTAGAACTTTCAAATGCAATTATATGATGTAGAAGTAATTATCTTGTTCCTTGTGGTTTTTTGTTGTTTTTAGATGTTCGATAACTGATTTGGTTGAGTTGCAGGCATGATGGAATTGGGTGAATCACAGACAGGTATGGTGCAACCATCAAAGTACTTATGTGCAACTGAATGTTCATAAATGCGCAATTCATTGATTTTTTTTTTCTACATTTGAATTTATCACAACCCTTTAAGGTTCACATACAACAGTTGCACATCATCAATTTGTAGTCACACCTGGTGGGACTAAATATTGGATACCACAGTGTGAAGAATCGATAAGAAATTATTTGAACATTGTGGACAGAACGATTATGCATCTTAAAAATTTCTAGCATGATCACCAACAGACACCATACATACATTCATATATTCACAAATATATTCAATGACCAATTATTTGAACGATGTGGACAGAACAATTATGCATCTTAGAAATTCATAGCATGATCACCAACAAACACTATACATACATTTAGATATGATTGTGCACATACCCTAATATGTTGTCATCATATTGTTTATTATCCATGTGCACACTACCAAACAATGTTATCAAAAATATCAGGTGTGATATATGAATGTTAACGTATAATATTTATTTTCACGTGCAGACACAGGTTGTTGACAGAAGATTGCTTGGGATTATGCCAGAACAAATGCTACAATTAGACATATTGTTAATGATTGATGACTTATGTTACGTTGTCAAACACCATAATTAACTTGATGTCGTGCATTATAAGGTTATTCAGTGTTATATGAAAGCTCCAGCGTGTTGGATTGAGTGTATTCTCGATAAATGCATGTCATGCACAAAAACAAAATGAACAAACGCACATCGTTGTACATCGGCTTGCACATTTTATCAACAATAATTGCACCTTATGAAAAATAGCTGGAAAAGGAAAACAAAAAACGACTCAAATATAACATTTGCATACATCGGTGAGGCAAAACACATGAAAATTATGTTGTACACTCATTCTCGCATTACCATGAGCATGCACATTACATGATATATAATAAAGTTGCACCTTATACATCATTACATTGCAATTTATTTATAAAACCATCGCACTTTATTACTAGTCTCACCATGCACGAAACCACAGAAAAAATAGAACACTGACATGCACAATACCGTCGAATAAATATTACTACTTAATAATTTGTATTCTAAGAACATGTGTCAACAACAAAAAAATAAATGCGCTATAATATTAACTAACTGTAAAAAAATGCCCCCGCGTGTATCATAATAGTCATTCGTACAAAGACAATGCTTATTTGATAAATATGAAAGAACGACCAAAAACACGAAATATATACTATAGCCATACACCATGCCTCTGCATCCAAAATAAAATTAACAAACCATTGAAACGCATATCGCGTTCAAACGATTACACGCAATATAAAACACTTTATCGCACTTTATGCATCACGACATTGCACTTTTTACTTAATTTAACTGCACTTCGTCACCCTCAAAACAAAACAACAAGTCACGCGATACCATGTAATGTACAATATGTACGCGTAATATTTCACCATTTTTCATCGAACCATCAACCATAAATAACCAAACGAAGAAAATAAAATAAAATCAAAGGACAAAAGATCATTATTCCATGTTAACATAACAATACCCACCAAGCGAGTTCAACACGGGCCGTGAATTCAGGCACAATCATAAACGTACCAAAATATGCATAGACCTAATATATTGTTACTAATAATAAACATTAAAAAAAAAATTGGCCATGTTACATTAAACCAACAAGGTTACAACAAGGGAGAGTTTCTGTCACTAAGTCACTTTGCATCTAGGGGCTTGAATTCTTGAGCTTAATTTGATCCTTAATCAATACATTTACTTGCTGAATCTATCCAAAAGCTACCCGATTTTTTAATTTTATGAACCCCGAATTAGTTCTTGGTCCTCCTTTTCCCTTGGCATGAATCTTGGGTCCTCCTGATGGGAAAATAGAAGAATAAAGTGTTGGAACCCACGAGGATCTCGAGATGCACAAATCACAGACAAACATTTAACATAAACCTATGCGCAGCGGATCTAAAGGTTTGATGAAGAAAACTTACTGCTTAAAATTTATGTAGATCTGGCTGGCCCGGACAGTTGACCGCAAATCAAATCTTCTCGGAATCGAACAAACTTGACCAATCCAGAAAGCTGACGTCACGGCAAAGTCAATGGCGTTGACCGGTCGGAAAAAGGACTCAACACGCGCTCACACG
>CACSLK010018944.1:2940679-2960221 GCA_902706635.1 Striga hermonthica | reverse complement strand
TATATATATATATATATATAGTTGAGATAATATGAGAATGACTCACAATGAGAGAAATAAGAATAATTTTGGACCTTTAGATCCACCACATCAATGGCCAAGATGAAGTCAAAATTGATTAAAAATAGTCAATCATGCAGTGACATATTTGTAAATAAGAGAATATCCTTTGGTCAAATATTGTCATCTTAGAGCACGTTTGTTTTGTGTGATGAGATTAGTCTAAATTAATATGGGACGGTAGATTGTACTGTGTAGATAAAATTAGACCCACGTTTGTTACATATGATTGTTAGTTTGGATAAAATAGTGTTACACTCTCCCACAGTGTTTGTTTCACAAGATAACTCATAGGATATAAATATACTTGTCAATTTTGCCCCTTCTCTCTCATTTTTTTTTTCTTTCCCATTTTTGATATATATATATATATATATATATCGAGCAAAGTTCAGATACATTTCACCTCCATCTCATCTTATCTTCCAGTCCACCAGTAATGCTCACTATCCACCATTAACGCCTCTTTAACTCTACCACCAACTCAAATCCACTTCCTACCATCGGCATAATTTAAAAAACGAGAAAAAAAATAACACAAAATGCAGAGAACCTATAGCAAGAACAAAAGAAAAAAGTAGAAATTGAGAGACATGATGGTGCTATCTCCACCTCTATCTCCATCCACCGCCTCCGTGCTCGACCAAAAGGCCGTTCTACGACGACAAGCTCGAATAAATACAAGCGACGGTTCGGAGCTGGCGGCGCTGAGGCCGGCGATCCCCGCCGTATCCTCTCTTGGCTTTTAGCCATCTAAATTATTTGTTTTACTTTTTTTTCTGTATTTTGTGGGTTCGTGGCCCATTTTTTCAACCATGCTTCAATTAGGTTGAAATTGTTCTGGTGCCAATTTTTATCCTGTTTCTTCTCGATCTCCTCGATTGCAAATTTTTTAGGGCAAATTGGTCATTTAATCACAATGGTACTGTGGAGATGATCTCAATCCCAGCAGGGGAACAAGATTATTTTATCTTGAATACTCATGATAAAGAAGATTTTATCTCGGGCCTAAGATTAATATGCGGGCCCAAATCATGTATACCAAACATAAGATAAGCCTAGATAAATTGCCTTATCCTAACTAATCACCCCAACCAAATGTGCTCTTAGGGCAGGATTACCTCAAGTCGGTGTGGTTAATAAGCCTAAGAATATTATCGCCTGGAGAGGTCGATTCTTCCTTTGCTTAGGTCCTTGTCGAGCTCCTCGATTTCGAGATTTTTGATTCCTTATCAGACTCGGTGCTCCAAATCCTAACCCTATCTATTACAAGATTTTTTAGGGCCCATTTATTATAACATATTTTAGGGTCTGCCTTTACATTTTTTACAATAAAATTCATAAGCCTATATATTCAATAATCAGGCCCAAGGATATTCTTTTTCATCTATATCACGAGGGCACAACCGCAAATGCACCTTCTTCAACCTTTTTCGTCTTATTCTTATTCCTCAATATCCTTGCCACTCGACTTCCCAGTGAACGTAGATATCATGTCGGTCATGTATGAGAGAATATATAGGTTTTTATATCTCGGCAATTAGGCCCGAGGTGGTCGCTAATTCAGCCCCAAATCTTGACAAGAAATAGTTCGGTGGCGGATTTTGGGCCCGAACCTAGCGATTGGTTTAATTTGAAACAGGGCTGGGGGGATTTTTAAGATCGGAGAAGGCGAGGTTGGCCCCGAAGGTGAATCAGAGGCTGCGTTTTGGGATGCCCAAGATGTGATGATGTAACGTCCCACTTTGATTTTAAAAGAAATCTCGGGCTTTCCAAAAAAATCAAGTAAACGTTTTTCGAACTCATTTTCGAAATTCATGGGCATTAAACAACAATTTACATAATCTAAGTCTTTTCTGGTTCTACGGGGATTCATTACCCGGTTTTCACAAGGTTTTCATTAACCCGAATCACAACATACGACATAATACCCAGCTTAATCATCATAGCATGAATAATCAAAATCTCATAAATTCCAGCAATATGAATATTCAAAACCAACAAGGTCTATCACTGTATCCCAAACCAACAAATCAAAAAGATAAGTTTCAAAAAGGTTTTCAACATGTCCAAACATAAACCAAACGGAAGCAATAAATCAAACACATGGCCAGACCTACTCGTCCCTTCGCTCGTCATGCTCGCCAACCTGCCTTTACCTGCAACCGTGAAAAAGCATGTGGGGATGAGCATAAATGGAACCCGTAGTGCTCACCACTATACAATAAAAATCAATCACAATATAATACATGTATGGTCGCAACATGTATACGAATTAGTCATTTATCCCAATTTTTCCATCACATATATTATCAATCAAGACTCAGGGTGCACACCTATATCAACAGACTACTGCTCTTTGACGTATCGAATGCCCCATGGGCTTTTTCATCGAATGTCCCTCGGGCTTATACGTCTAATGCCCCTCGGGCTTCTACACCGAATGTCTCTCGTGCTTCTATCGATGCCAGCAGTAGGAGTGAACCCCACGGGTTTTGCTTTACAGTTACGGGGATAACTGTTCGACGACCGACACAACTCACATCGAAGGCTAAATGGTTCACATACATGTATTGATCATACCATATGTATGGAAACAATTTATTGTATAGCAATTTCAAATAAAATCCACTTGGAACAGCAAGAGAGATATCACACAATAGGAGTAGGCGGCGAGCCCGGCTCGTCAAACACCTACATTAAATCAAGATACTACAATCAACATCTTATCTTAACCTTAGAAGAAGAACACAAATCACACTTAGTCGAACTTGATTCAACTAATTCGTTCGTGGAGTTCTGTGGACATTGGAACACTTGGACCTACCACTTAGACTCGACTCGAAACCAATCATGAGAAAAATACATAAATCAAGATGGTCAGGCTAACGAAAGAATTAAGCTCCAAAATTTTAACACAAAAATCTCATATATAAACATAGTATAATCACCAAGTTTCAGCCCTTAACTCAAAATATACAATTTTATAAAATTGAACTTAGTTTTTAGCAAAAACGAGCACAATTTCAAAGCCTGACCAAATGAACAAGTTTACACTTGAAATTTTTACACAAGAAATTACAGCATGTGAGGATCAACATTGTAGGGCCCCATTTGTTCCAGGTTATATATGGTATTATTATTGATTTGATTTGTCTTATTTTGTTTTTATTTGTACTCGATTATTATTTTTATTACGATTATGTGCTCGTAATTGTCTAAGTTGTGTTTAGTAATTTTTATTATCGAGTCGGATCATAAATTATTTTAATTGTTGCCCAAACCGAGAGCTCAAAATTAATCCACGCAAGCCTAAAGGTCGACCCACGCCCGACCCCTTTGACCTCCATGTATGCATGCGTCTTCTAGATGGCCTTTTGAATTTAAATTTCAACCTTTTAATTCATTGCTTAATGGGACAAAGGAAATTAAGCCATTATTATTGTCTTATTAATGGCAATGATTATTGCCTTTAATCCTCCTTGCTGTTACAAATTCATCCACATATATCTCACTCTCTCTCAATCTCTCGTAGTCCCTCCCTTATTTCTCTCTTAAACCAATCACAAGCAGCTTATCTTTACCTTAAATCTCGCATCTCTCTTGTTTGTAAAAGTGAAAAATCTCTTGCTTGCACATAAGTGAAGGTAAATCCCGTCGTCCTCTTCCTTGCAGAAGCCGTTTCACCGTTGCGTCACCACCGATCGCTGCTCCCATCGCCTGTGCACCGCCGCGAACAACAATCGATCGCTGCCCCACGTCGCCATCACTATCGCTTTCCGTTTCCATTATCGGCGAGCTCGTTTCGCCATCGCACACCACCACCTGCCACCGTGGGCAACTCCAGCGGCCTTCTTTCTTTTTCTTTTTTCGTCCGAGAAAAATGGCAAAACCATGAGTTGAGTCGCCGTATTGGAAGGAGAGTGACCCTTTAGGGCAAACCTAGGGGAACCATTTTCTTTCAATGACGACAGCCCGCGAGCGAACTCCAGATGGCTGATGCGAGCAGCGAGATTCCGGTGATGTCCTTCGACTGAGAGAATCTTGCCGGCAAACCAATGAGAGGTTGAGCAGCAGGCTGAGCAAACTCCGACACCTTCAGTTGGGCGGCATGTCGTGAGTTCATAGCAAAAAGTAGTGGACAATAGAAAATTAATTCTCCATTTTTTTCAATATATAAGCTTATTTTCATGTCACGACTTTGGGGTATTCTGTCAGGCCTCGATAAGCAAGTCGAGCATTAATGAAATATGCTCTCGAGAAGAATATATAGTTAATAAACTCCCCAATCTCTAGAACGAGAAGAGGAGAACCCGTTTGTGGCATCGATTTATTATTTTGAGGTCCCGATCATTTATTTTAAGTAGCCCAAATTCGAGGGTGCATATAAGTAAAATAAATTAAAAAACTGGTTACGGTGGTCGCTCAAGGTCGCGTGTGACTTCAGTTTACCAAGAACCGAGTTGGGACGTATATATGATTTAGGCACGATGTCATGCGGGGCATTTAACGAGTATTTCGGAGTTCTGAGCATCTAATTGGAGAAGCTTGAATTCCCGTATGAATAGTACCAAAATGAGCGAATTTGTCGAGGACGAGTTCGAGCATTCGAAGCTTCGTTTATTCGATCCTTTCAGATTTTTCCCGAAGACAAGTAACTTATTCGAACCCTCTCTTTTTCTCGGTCATGCTTGTATATCACATGTTAGATATATATATATATATATCGTGCATTCTATCGAATCCTTGTTTGAAATCGGATTCCTTTTAATTTGTATATGGCATGATTTATCTCGAAAATACTACTCTATTGAACTGCTATTATGACCCTCAGAAGCCCGTTATTTAAGGTTGTAAGCGGTTTTTTAGTTTATTACCATAAGTATATAAGTCTGAGTTTCAGTCCTCCTAGTGGCCATTGCTCCCATATGAAATGTAGTGTATCCAGTTGGCTTTCTCTGTACTTTGGAATTTTGATAATCCGATTAGTATCGATTGAGTTATGATTTTTACAAAAATATCGTGCGTTTAGTTTTTCAGTACCCGGCAGCATGTGTTTAATTAATGTTTGGCCTGTTTATTGTGTCATAATGTGATCATATGAATTTGTAGTCTTATTGAAAGTTATAGGTCTATTGATTAGATTTCTATTGAGATAAGATTCATGCTAAGATGATATCTGTAGCTCGAGTTGTGTTCATATGAATGTAGATATGCATGAGATGGGGTTTTGTACTTTGCAGAAACTGATTATAAAATGTTAACTGCTTTTACACTATCTAAATAACCTTACCTGCTTTATATTCTAAATAAAAGTTGTAGCCTTATTTCTTAGGTTTCTAAGAATGCAAGAATCATGTTATTTGAAGGTCTATAACTTTATTTATCCTGCAATTACTAAAGTCATGTCAGTTGTATGAGTTCAATTGTGGACTGCTACTCTATTTCTTATGTTTGCTGATTTATCTCCTTGTAAATGGCCTTATTTGTTTTCAGTGTCTTCATACGAATTGTAGATGCATGTCTTAGAATTCAAATGCAACTTGAATCATGTTCATATGAATTATTTGCTGATAGTTATGTTGATTTCAACAACGCTGCTCGGGTTAAGCTTTGAAAAACTTACGTGGTGTTTTCACAAATTGGATTTCGTTGAATAAATGCATGCTTAAATGTTTATATGAGCTTAGTTGGACAAAGTGATTGTTATGATTAGTTGTTCATGGATGCAATAGTCATTTATAGACTATTTTATTAAATGTAGGTGTTAGACAAGCTGAGCTTGCCGCCTACACCTATTTTGTGATATCCATCGCTTCGGTAACCAGGTGGGTAGATTTACGTTGTATCTATAATTATCGCACTCGATATTTTGTATAAATATTCGTCTCGATAGTTGTTGTATGCATGAGAACCCTAGTCTAAGTATCCTGTCGATAGTGCTTTTGATGAATGCATAATCAGTGAGAGGTCACCTACCCGTTGCATCCGGGAGGAACGCCCCATGCCGTTGTATCCGGAAGGGGAAAAAAGATCTACTGTCTCTTGGAAAAGATCCTATGCTCGTTGCATCCGAGGTGAAAATGTTTATGGTTACTCCTTGTCGGTGTTTGATCGGAAGGTTGTTGAATGTACATAGGAGGTTTGCAGTACTGAAATACTCTCAAGATCGAGGCAATGAAATTGTTGGATCAGCGAAGTTAAGAATTGCGATTACTTTGCTTTCTTGTCGAATTTACTTCGTAGATGACTGGGCACAAACACATAGCATACACAACCAAAAAAACGAAAGTGACTTCATAGTCTACTTGGTAAGGGGGTCGACGATTCCATAGCTTCTCGAATGGTGAGATTCCGCTTTCGAGACATCATAAGAAAAGGCGGCTATGGCACCAGGAGTTAGAGCTTGGATTCTATGCATACTTTATTTATGTTGAATCTTTATGCAAAATATACCGTGCGGTATTGGTGAACATGATGGTTTTGCTCACCCCCATTGTTGTTTTTCCTCTTGTTTCCTCTTCCTATCTTTAGGTTGAGCACGGCTGACGGCAGCGGGCGAGAGACGATCGAGTGGTGGTCATTAGTTGATGTGTCTTTTGCTTCCGCTATCATTATCTATGTTGGATCATTTATACTTCCGCTTTGAACACTATGTTTATGTTTGAATGAACCGATGACACATGTTGAACTTTATGAATGTTTTGGAATAAGTTGGTTCGATTTTACAACTTCTAGTTTATGCATGTGTAGGTATTTTATATTTGTACGTATTTGTTTATTTGTTGTTGGAAGTTAATTAAGTAGCGCCCGTTAGTAATCAAATTTTAAATTGATATTTTGCAAAAATGAACTCTGATTTTTACAAATAAATTTAGTAGACTCTTTAAAATAAAACGAGGTGTTACAAACATACAAAATTTCCAGCTCTAAACATCAAACACACAATTTATAAGAATTATAGCAAGATTCTGTAGAATTTACGTTTTTAACAAAACCATACCGAAATAAACTCAATTACATATTGATATAGCCATACTATCGTATAGCGGCCTATGTTATCCCGGTTCGAACATTGCCGAGTCGACTTACCCGAAGTCGACTCCACCCACATATCTTCTCGTGATAGTATATTCGGTCAAGGGCCCGGATGCTTTTCTTAGTCGACTTCTATCATGTCGACTAGCCTAAGCCGATTCCATCCAGAAGGATGAATAAGCGCGTTAGGGATTACCAGCGATTGGGGAATGGCCTAGTCGGCTCGAGTGGATATCTCGAGTCGACTGAAGTAATATTGGGGCTCATGCATCCCTGACGACTCCTATACACTTCAACATATCAGGGGGAGACTATTAAAGGATAAGAAGGAATCTAAATGCTGACTAGGATATGGGTGGAATGTGAACCGACCGGGGTATTGTGGACATTTCCAGTAAGTCGGCCAGGGCAATTTGGGGATTCCAAGTAAAGGTTTTACTTCTATATAAAGGAGCTGAGGTAACCCCAAAACCCTAACTCCCATTCATTCTACATTCTTCTCCATTACTGCTGCTGCTCTCTCAGAGCAGCTCTCTTCATCTCTTTCACATACTGACTTGAGCGTCGGAGGCTCTACGCCGAAAACCCCTCCGGCGTTGAGTTCTTGCAGGTGTTCTTGCGGTTCAACAACGGTTTGGAGGCTATCGAGTCAGATCTGAGCTCATTCCCATCGGTTCATTCCAGATCTGAGAGAAGACCCATCATTTTGGCGCCGTCCGTGGGGAGTTTTTGAAGGAAGTAAGAGCTTTTTACCTAGTTCTGATCTGTTTCCGATGGCCGAGAAGGAAGGACTGCAAAGAAACTTAAACGGGGATTTCAGGGGAGCATGGATAGATAAACGACCACCGACGATCCCCTGCCCTAGACCACCGCTCCAGGTGCTGGGATTTCCGCCATTCGGGATGCACGCGCCGGCGGGAGGGCGCGCTGGAGAAGAAACACCAATTACCCCACCTGGAGTCAAGATCCCCGTGCTTACTCAAGGGGAGACCAGCCACATGAAAAACACGAGCGGAGAAGTCAATGGTCGTGAGTCAACCGAGACGTCCCTAAGTCTGGGAAAGCAGCCTGGACCGCTCGAGCAGGAAAAGAGACCGCCGCCCCAAGTCGAGGAGCAAACGTTGACCATGACAAGGGGCGAGATGCAAAGAATGATTGCAGAGGCCGTGGCGGCCCAAATCAAACAAGCGCAAGTCGAACAACCAAGGGTCGAGCGGCCCAGGATCGAGCAAGCAAGGGTTGAGCAGCCTCAAAATGAAAAACCACCCCCGGAGCGCGAACAGCAAGCGCAGTCGCAGGAGAGGCAGAACAGAAGAGTTGATGAAGAGAAATCCTCTGTTAGGACTGTCAATCCACAGGCGAGAAATGACACCCTGGAGCAGTTATTAGCGCAGGTGCGAGATTTGCAGGCTCGAGTCGAGGGGACAAAAACAAGAAGCTCGAGGGGACACCCTTTTTCACAACACATTCTAGATGCTGACTTGCCTCAGGGGTTTAGAGAACTTAACATCTGGTACGATGGGTCGACTGACCCCTCTCGATATCTGAGGAGTTTTAAAAACATGGCAGTATTGCACCGCTACAATGATCCCGTTCAATGTCGAGCGTTCCTGACGACTCTGCGAATACCTGCGCAAGACTGGTTTCATCAATTGCCCCCGGGAGCCGTCAGGGACTTTGACGGATTTAGTTCAAGTTTCCTGAATCAATTCGCAAGTGTAAAGGCCCAAGAAAAGTCTTACCTTACCTTGATAGGCATGCAACAGAAAGAAGGAGAATCATTGAGGGATTAAGTGGCAAGATACACTCGAGCATGTGTCGACGTCCCCTCAGCCACCGAGGAAATCAAGTCGGGGGGACTCACTAGAGGACTCCTCCCGGGATTGTGCATAAATTCCTTGGCAAAGCGACCCGAGAGGACGTTTGATGTGGTCCTAGGAAGGTGCGCCAAATACATGAATGTAGAGGAAGCCGAAGCCGACTTTTTGCAAGCGGCTAAAGCAAAGACTGAATCCCGGGACGAGAAGAAGGATAAGAAACCAATCACGACGGGAGAAAGGAAAGGATCCCCAAAGTCAGAAAGGGAGGGGCGATCAAGGGGATGGAGGACAACTCAGTATACCCACCTGTCAGCCTCGAATGCAAGGATATTGGAGGTAATGGAGAAAGAAATTCGCGAAAGTGTTGTCAGGTGGCCACGAACGAGAAAGGATGGACCGACAAAGCCCACAAGGATTACGGGCATAATACCGACGAATGTCGGCACCTGAAGAATGAAATCGAGAGACTAATCAAAGCAGGCCATCTAAAGGAGTTCGTTTATAAGGATCGAGATCGAACCAGTCGGCGAAGGGATAGAAGCAAGAGCCCTCGCAAGAGAGCGAGGACACCCGACAAGGAGGAGCTCCCTCAGAAAAGAGGAATAATTCATATGATATTCGGAGGGCCGACTGATGGAGATTCAAATCGGGCCAGAAAGGCATATGCTCGAGGCCACCACGGAAAAATTGAAGTACAACAGGTTGAGGAAAACGGTCCAGTGATGAATTTTGGTCCAGCAGACATGAAAGAGGTCGAGAGACCTTACAATGATGCTCTAATGATCACTGCTGAAATATCAGGCTATGAAGTGCAGAGGATCTTTGTCGACACGGGAAGCTAAGTGAATGTGATCTTTTACAATTGTCTTAAAAGGATGGAACTCGACATCGAGCTTGCACCCCTGCACACCTCACTTTTTGGATTTAATGGCTCGGAAGTCGCACCTTTAGGAGAAACCACGCTCGCTGTCGTCCTCGGGGAAGGCGACTTGAGGAGAGTAAAGATGGTGCGATTTGTTGTAGTCGACGTCGAGTCGGCTTATAACGTGATTCTAGGAAGGCCAGTGCTCAACGCATTCCAGGCGGTAGTGTCGACCTACCACATGAAGCTGAAGTTCCCCATTGGAGATAAAGTAGGGGAGGCCCGAGGAGACCAGAAGCTATCAAGAACTTGTTACCATATAACTGTGAAAACAAACCAACAAACAGAAGTTGAGGGAAAGAAGCCGGCGATGAGCGAAAAAAGGCCAAGAAACAGTGATCTCGAACCACACGGGGAGCTAATGGAGATACAAATCAGAGAAACAAAGGAACAGACCACTAAGGTTGGGAAAGATCTGAAAGACGAGCTGCGAAACCAACTCATCACACTACTAAAGGAGTTCAGGGATGTCTTTGCCTTCACCCCTGAAGAGTTGACGGGGATCGACCCCACTATTATGGAGCCTAAACTCAACGTCGACCCCCTCAGAAAGCCAGTAAAGCAACGACTTAGACGCCATGGTGAAGAAATTGACAAAGAAATTGAAATCGAGGTGGATAAGTTGCTGCGAGCATGACACGTCAAAGAGATCCAATTTCTCGAGTGGATATCCAACACCGTGATGGTGAGAAAGGCATTAAACAAATGGCGCATGTGCATCGCCTTCCGTGACTTAAACTTGGCCTTCTCAAAAGATCATTATCCCTTACCACGAATTGATCAGCTCGTCGACTCTACGGCTGGTTGCGAATTATTGAGTATGATGGATGAATCTCAAGGATACCACCAGATTCCATTGTGCCTAGAGAATCAGAGTAAGGTGAGTTTCGTGACGAGTAAAGGGATGTACTGCTATGTCGTCATGCCCTTTGGGCTTAAGAATGTTGGAGCAACCTACCAACGGTTGATGGATCGAATGTTCAAATCTCAGATTGGGCGAAATATCGAGGTATATATGGACGATATCTTGGTAAAGAGTAAGGCCTCAACCTCACACCCAGACAACTTGAGGGAAACGTTCAAAACCCTTAGGGCGTTCAGGATGAAGCTGAACCCAAGCAAGTGTACCTTTGGAGTAAAGGCAGGACGATTCTTGGAGTATATCGTCACAGAGCGAGGAATCGAGGTGAACCGGAAAAAAGTGAAAGCCATACTCGACATGGCTCCACCAAGAAACATAAGAGATGTGCAAGTTCTGACGGGACAAATTGCGGGGCTGAGCAGGTTCATTGCTCGAGCCGCAGAAAAAAGCTTCTCGTTCTTCAGATTACTCAAAAAGAAGTCGACCTTCTCATGGAGTGACGAAGCACAAATGGCCTTCGAAAAGTTGAAAGAATTCTTGGGCGAGTTGCCTTTGTTGACAAAACCAGAGCCCGGCGACGAGCTGGTGCTTTATATATCTGTGGGTTTGGTATCACTAAGTTCAGTGTTATTGCGAGAAGAAGGAGGTGTCCAACAGCCAATTTACTACACCAGTCAAGTTCTTCAGGGTACAGAGACGAGATACTCTGAGATCGAGAAAGCCGCTTTGACACTGGTGATAAGGACTAGGAAACTAAGGCCATATTTTCTGAATCATGTGGTAGTAGTCATGACGAACTTCCAGCTGGGTGAAACATTGGGCCGACCTATGGTATCAGGTCGACTCGTTAAATGGGCAGTCGAGCTGAGCGAATATTCCATTAAGTATGAGCCGAGGCGAGCCATAAAAGCTCAAGCCCTGGCAGATTTCATCCAAGAAGGTACCAAGGGAGAAGAAAAGAAATGGGTCATGCACGTCGATGGGTCCTCAGCGACCAAAGGGTCCGGTCTGGGAATCGTCCTCGTATCACCCGAGGGCGAACAACTTGACTTTGCCATTAGAATGGGATTTAAGGGCTCAAATAACGAAGCAGAATACGAGGCGTTAATCAAAGGAATTCAACTCGCAATTGGCGGAGGAGCGTTAGAAATTATAGCACATTCCGACTCACAATTAGTTGTTGGACAAGTGTTGGGAAGTTGCGAGATCAAAGAAGAACGAATGATGAAATATGTCGAAGAAATCCAAAGTCTTGTGCAGGGCCTGGAGAAGTTTGAACTAACACAAATCCCTCGAGAGGAAAATAAACGAGCAGACTGGCTCACGAGAATGGCGAGCTCGAATGATGGGAAGATGGGAAGCTCTATCACCACCATGCATCTAGAGGGAAACGTGTTGGGCGAAACAATGGAAGTCGAGGAAAAGGACGACTGGAGAAAATTGATTCATGAACTCCTACAGGGTCGAGTACCTATGGGAGATAAGTAGGAGGCAGAAAGGGTCGCTCGATATCTAAGCAAGTATTTTGAAGTCGACGGTGTCATGTTCAAAAAATCTCTGGTTGGGCCTCACTTGCGATGCATCTCTAAGGATGAAGGAACCCATGTCTTGAAAGAAATACATGAAGGATGTTGCGGAGCGCATATAGGATCGCGAACTCTGGCGGGCAAAGCCTTACGAGCAGGATACTATTGGCCCAAGATGCGGGCAATGGTGGAACAACTAGTACAAAGGTGCGAAAAATGTCAACTCCACGGGCAGATCACTTATATCCCCGCCGAATACATGACGACCATAAACACTCTGATCCCCTTCGCGCAATGGGGAATCGACTTGGTAGGACCATTGCCGACAGGGATAGGGCAGAGGAAGTTCTTAGTAGTCGCGGTTGACTATTTTACCAAGTGGGTCGAAGCGGAACCGTTGGCAAAATTTACGGAGGAAAAGATGATTCAATTCCTGTTTAACAATATCTGTTGTCGGTTCGTAGTTCTGAAAGTACTAATCTCTGACAATGGAACTCAGTTCCAAGGGAAACGAATTCAGGCATGGTGCCTTGACATGGGAATAAAGTAAAGGTTTTCCTCGGTCGCGCACCCCCAGGCTAATGGGCAAGTCGAAGTAACTAATCGAACTATTCTCCAAGGGTTGAAGAAGAGATTGGAGAGAGCATCAGGTGCTTGGGTCGATGAGCTGACAACGGTTCTATGGGCCTATAGGACGACCCCGAGAAACTCAACAGGCCAGTCACCATTTCACATGGTTTACGGAATGGACGCACTCCTGCCTATCGAAGTAGGCTTAGATTCTCACAGGTCGACATTTTATGAGGAAAAGAAGAACGAGGAAATGATCAAAGAGGCCCTCGATATGATAGAAGAAGGGCGTGAGGAAGCCTGGGTACGATCCATGGAATACAAGCAGAAGATGCGTGCAACCTTCGACAGGAAAGTCCACACCAGACGATTTCAGGTGGGAGATCTCGTCCTCAAACGAGCAGATGCTCTTAAACATGTCGGGAAGCTTGAAGCTAACTGGGAAGGACCTTACACCATCACCAAAGTACTCGAAAGAGGGGCATATGAACTCGAGGATGGCGAAGGATGACAGCTGCCGCGATCTTGGCACGTGATCCTTCTCAAACGCTTTTATGCCTAAAAATAGCATTTTGAACTCTTTTGTATTGAACAATGCTTAGTCAAATTCAGTAATGCAACGACTCCCAAGTTTATGTTTAAGTTGTATCTTTTACATTTCCATGTCGATTTTACTATAACTACTTGAAAAATCAAATCTTTCGGAACGGCTATAAAGCCGATTAACTCCAGCGACTACAAAATCGATTCGAACAACTACAAAGTTGTATGCCTCGAGCAAGATCTCGGCAGGGCTATGAAGCCTACGACTACAAAGTCGATTCGAACAACTACAAAGTTGTATGCCTCGAGCGAAATCTCGGCAGGGCTACAAAGCCTACGACTACAAAGTCGATTCGAACAACTACAAAGTTATATGCCTCGAGCGAAACCTCGACAGGGCTACGAAGCCTACGACTACAAAATCGATTCGAACAACTGCAAAGTTGTATGCCTTGAGCAAAATCTCAGCAAGGCTACGAAGCCTACAATTGCAAAGTCGACTCGAACAACTGCAAGGTTGTATGTCTCGACTCGAATCTCGTCAAGGCTGTGAAGCCTACGGCTATAAAGTCATTTTAAAGTGTCAACAAATGAAGTGTCGATAAATCTACGACTACGAAGTTATAACAAGTGAAGTCTCGATGAATTCATGATTAAAACCAATCTAAATTACAAAAATTGCGAGTACAGGACAATTCAAGCAAAAGAAAACGAAAGGTAATATTCAAGATAGATGCATTACAAGAATCATCTCGACCTTTACAATCTGAGAACTAGGTCGAGACAAGAACAAACAATAAAAACAAACGACAAAAAAGAAAATTACAGAGAATAAGGCGACAGGCCTAGAGATACGAGTCTAAGAGTCAGCATCTCCGTCACCCTCATCGATAGTAGTTACTATCTGACCTTCTTCAAGGTTCGGCCCGCTCGGCTGGATCGAAAAAGTGGAGGGAGCTTCGAGCCGAGAAGAAAGCTTTGCAGCTTGAATGGCTTTAGCCTCCAGGCCAATCCACCATTGGTAATCGCCCGGGAGGGAGGGGTCACCCTCATAACCTTCAGGATCGGGAAGCGCTAGCCTCATCGCTTCGCGATCGAGCCTTCCCGCAAACTCAGACCCCGCCACCGCCGCCTCCCAGGCATCGAAAGTATGATCGAAATATTGGACGGCGGCGGGACAAAGTCTGTCGAGAAACTCGGGCAAATTACAGAAGGCCTTGAGAACTTCCTCGCGATAAGTCTTGAGGAAGAGAGCACCCAGCGGTGTCGTGAGAAACGACTTGCGGCCCTGCACAGTGCCGATGTCCCTCTCATAGACGATCTCCTCCCGAGCTTTTTCAAGATCGGCCTGGAGCTTCTCGTTGTCGTGCTGGGCCACGGCCTTGTCGGCCTTCAGCTTGTCGACTAAAGCCTTAGACCCCTCCAAGTCCGCCTTCAGCTTGGTGATTTCTCTAAGTTGTGCCTCGCATCTGTCCTCGAGGGCCTTAGTAGAAGAGGTAGGGGCCTTGGTACCCGCCTCAAGACCAGGAAGAACGGCTGCTAAGAACTACACAAAAAAAAAGGCGGGAGGAAAATAAGAAAATAATGCGAGCATATGTGAGCATAAACGCTAAACCCGAGTAAGAGGCACATACCCGAGCAAGGCACTGGGTAGCGTAGCAAGAACGCTCGTAATCATTCCCCTCGACGCGGTCCTTACCGGCCTCGAGGAACAAAGAATGTAAGTATTGGGCCACCTTATGCGGTTCTGGATGATTCTAGAGCCGAAACGACATCTTGACCAACACGTCCTTGTAAGTGACGACAGAGGCAGCACTCCTTTCGACGACTTTTTCCTTGTCCTTGTCGACCCTGCGACGCTTAAGGTCGTCGGGAAGGAGAGAAGGGGTCCTTTCATCTTGAGGTCTCTTACGATTACTGAGCCCCGAAGTTTTAGATCACTTTGTCGCAGAAATTGACTTTGATCCGGATCCGCCCGGTGGAGGAGGAGCAGACCCGTCGGCCAGCTGACCAGTCGACTGTTTCTTTTTTACCTCGAAGCGTTTGAGTGCTTTTACTGAAATGAAAACAAAATAATCAAACAAGGCTAAAATAGAAATCAAACTCAACATTATGAGAAATATCAGACAGCTTACGGGGATCATCGAGTCGAGAAATATCATCATACAAAACGATTCGCGCATGATTGACCAGCTGACGATCTTTTATTACATGACGAGCACTATAAGTATGCTTATTCAACTCCTCTAAGAGCCTTTCGAAGTTTTCGGATCGAGACCTTTTATTTTGTTTAACTTTTGTGCTTATCCAATTATTTGCATAAGGATAAGCACCGACGGGAGGGCGGATAAAAACGAATTTCGACTTCCACTCTGGGATATTTGAGGAGAGGTCGTCAAGAAAGGTAACGCCGGAACGGCGGATTAAACAATGAGCCCCCTTTTGAAGTCGATAACTATAACAGTAATGAAAAAATTCAGCCGAGAAAAAACGGAGAACTATACGAGAAACAACGATAAAAGCTATCATGATACAGAGAGCATTTGGAGAAAACTAATTTATCGAGATATTGTACAGATCACTTATCTCCAAAAGCTCGACTTGGATGGGAAAGCGGAGGCCAAAAATGACTTGGTCGGCGAAAAAAGTATGACAACCCTGCGGGGGGCAGGTGAAGTCGCTGTCAGGGCCTGGAGCAACCAACTCCCAATCGGAGGGAAGCCCGCTGAATTACCTAAAGCTCTCGACTTGAGCCATAGAAGCATAAGAAAAGGGGTTTAAAGTGGCTAATTTGGCTAGAGGGCAGGCTATGGATACAATCTGGCGAGGGTCGACAAGAGGAGTAATTATTGACGTAGCTACAGGACTGGTACTATACACAGGAATATCTAACAACCTAAGGGGAATACCTCGAGGAATCAAGTCGAGACGAAGAGAGTTTCCCTGGGGACTCCTTGAGACCTCTACTAGACCACCATCTAATAGCGCCTGATCATACTCAGCCCAGTCAACCTTCGGGGTCGAAGTGCGCGATGAAGAAGGAGAAATGTTAACCATCTTATAGCCGACTATCTCGACCGAGCTTGAGTCAGATTGGTCGAGGCCTCTATCGATCAATTTGTCGAGTGTGTCAGGCGAAGAGCTGAAATTGGAAGCTAGAAGAAAAAGAATCAAAAAGCAAAGATCAGGCAAGACGAAACAAAATCAAGCAAAGTACAGTCGACTCACTTAAGTCGACGAAAAAACGAAAGAGGGCAAAAAAAATATGGTGTGATTCGTTGGAGGCATGATGGCAAGACGACACGAGGCCAACTCGATGGAAGTACAGAAAGGAAGAAGACGGATGTTTGTAAGAATCGACATGATAAAAGCCGACAAGTGGTTGCACGCTATAACTCAGCCACACGTTAACAGCTAACTAAAATAAAGGATGTGTACACAAGATTCAACACAAAATCTTCAAGAAAAAATTCGAAGAACGCAAAGAACACGAAGAACACACAAAGATGCAGAAAAACTCAATAAACCCAGAAAAACAAAAGAATAAAGAATAGAATATTAGAGAGAATAAGCGCTTACCGATGTTGCTCATGATGACCCGAAAGATTGATTAAAACACCAGGGTAGCAGGGAAGGTCGCCGGAAAAGCTTGGATTACCAGGTCGCCGGAGTTGCAAAGAAATTGGGAAGAAGTGAAAAGTGTTTAAAGAAGAAAATCAATCATATTTATAGAAAATAAGATAGATGTTAGCGGTTAGATTGATAAGGAAACCAACGATCGTGATGAGGCATAGAATACGAGGAGTCAGCGGTTGACGGGACGCGCGTCACTCATAGGATCTGAAATTCAAAATTTCGAGAAAAACAAAAGAGCGTCAGTGTCAGATTCATCTTGAAAAAATAATCATTAATGGAGAGGATTCGACCCAAATAGCAAGGCATGACAAGCAGCCAGAGAGAATCAGATATCCCAAAGACGGGAAGAAGTGACGATCGACCCCTCTTCACATTGACTGAAGCGCGATTACAAGAATATATCGAATTTTTCAAAACGGCTATATAGCCGCCTCAACCCGACAAAAAAAAAGTTGGAGTTCAACAGTTACGAAGCTGTTGAAAATTATTGCTCAACTTCGACCAGCTCGCAAGAAGGGTTAGGAGAAGTCGACCCGAAAAAATTAGCCCAACAGCTAAGAAGCTGTTGAAAATTATTGCTCGACTTCGATAAGCTCGCAATAAGGGTTGGGGAGAAGTTGACTCGAAAAACTTGAAGTTCAATAGCTAAGAAGCCGTTAAAAATTATTGCTCGACTTCGATCAGCTCGCAGTAAGGGTTGGGAAAAGTCGACTCGAAAAACTTGAAGTTCAACAGCTAAGAAGGTGTCGAAAATTATTGATCGACTTCGATCAGCTCGCAATAAGGGTTGGGAGAAGTCGACTCGAAAAACTTGAAGTTCAACAGCTAAGAAGCTGTTAAAAATTATTGCTCGACTTCGATCAACTCGCAATAAGGGTTGGGGAGAAGTCGACTCGAAAAACTTGAAGTTCAACAGCTAAGAAGCTGTGAAAAATTATTGATCGACTTCGATCAGCTCGCAATAAGGGTTGGGAGAAGTCGACTCGAAGAACTTGAAGTTCAACAGCTAAGAAGCTGTTAAAAATTATTGCTCGACATCGATCAGCTCGCAATAAGGGTTGGGGAGAAGTCGACTCAAAAAACTTGAAGTTCAACAGCTAAGAAGCTGTTAAAAATTATTGCTCGACTTCGATCAGCTCGCAATAAGGGTTGGGAGAAGTCGACTCAAAAAACTTGAATTTCAACAGCTAAGAAGCTGTTAAAAAATATTGCTCGACTTCGATCAGCTCGCAATAGGGGTTGGGGAGAAGTCGACTCGAAAAACTTGAAGTTCAACAGCTAAGAAGCCGTAAAAAATTATTGCTCGACTTCGATCAGCTCGCAGTAAGGGTTGGGAGAAGTCGACTCGAAAAACTTGAAGTTCAACAGCTAAGAAGTTGTCAAAAATTATTGCTCGACTTCGATCAGCTCGCAATAAGGGTTGGGAGAAGTAGACTCGAAAAACTTGAAGTTCAACAGCTAAGAAGCTATTAAAACTTATTGCTCGACTTCGATCAGCTCGCAATAAGGGTTGGGGAGAAGTCGACTCGAAAAACTTGAAGTTCAACAGCTAAGAAGCTGTTAAAAATTATTGCTCGACTTCGATCAGCTCGCAATAAGGGTTGTGAGAAGTCGACTCGAAAAACTTGAAGTTCAACAGCTAAGAAGCTGTTAAAAATTATTGCTCTACTTCGATCAGCTCGCAATAAGGGTTGGGGAGAAGTCGACTCAAAAAACTTGAAGTTCAACAGCTAAGAAGCTGTTAAAAAATTACTGCTCGACTTCGATCAGCTCGCAATAAGGGTTGGGAGAAGTCGACTCGAAAAACTTGAAGTTCAACAGCTAAGAAGCTGTTAAAAATTATTGCTCGACTACGATCAGCTCGCAATAAGAGTTGTGAGAAGTCGACTCGAAAAACTTGAAGTTCAACAGCTAAGAAGCTGTTAAAAATTATTGCTCGACTTCGATCAGCTCGCAATAAGGGTTGGGGAGAAGTCGACTCGAAAAACATGAAGTTCAACAGCTAAAAAGCTGTTAAAAATTATTGATCGACTTCGATCAGCTCGCAATAAGGGTTGGGAGAAGTCGACTCAAAGAACTTGAAGTTCAACAGCTAAGAAGCTGTTAAAAAATATTGCTCGACTTCGATCAGCTCGCAATAAAGGTTGGGGAGAAGTCGACTCGAAAAACTTGAAGTTCAACAGCTAAGAAGCTGTTAAAAATTATTGCTTGACTTCAATCAGCTCGCAATAAGGGTTGGGAGAAGTCGACTCGAAAAACTTGAAGTTCAACAGCTAAGAAGCTGTTAAAAATTATTGCTCGACTTCGATCAGCTCGCAATAAGGGTTGGGGAGAAGTCGACTCGAAAAACTTGAAGTTCAACAGCTAAGAAGCCATTAAAAATTATTGCTCGACTTCGATCAGCTCGCAGTAAGGGTTGGGAGAAGTCGACTTGAAAAACATGAAGTTCAACAGCTAAGAAGCTGTCGAAAATTATTGCTCGACTTCGATCAGCTCGCAATAAGGGTTGGGAGAAGTCGACTCGAAAAACATGAAGTTCAACAGCTAAGAAGTTGTTAAAAATTA
>CACSLK010018944.1:2924281-2935265 GCA_902706635.1 Striga hermonthica | reverse complement strand
AGCTCTCTTCATCTCTTTCACATACTGACTTGAGCGTCGGAGGCTCTACGCCGGAAACCCCTCCGGCGTTGAGTTCTTGCAGGTGTTCTCGCGGTTCAGAACTAGTTTGGAGGCTATCGAGTCAGATCTGAGCTCATTCCCATCGGTTCATTCCAGATCTGAGAGGAGACCCATCACATCTGAACTTTTTACACCATGAAACATAACATAAAATGAGCACATACACCAAAATACAACAATTTACAGTAAAGGGGCGATTTTTCATAAGTAAAACAATGTTCAGCAGAATATAACAAATAATCATTTATCCTAACAAATGAAGTCCATAAATTATGTAATTTTTACACAACATGCAAATATGACAGAGGGACAACATATTCAAAATTCAGCCATTTTAGAGCACAACTCGATTTGATATGCAATTTACAAGATTCTGCCTAAAAATCAAAATAATTATTAAAATATCTACAGTTGGAATTAAATCATGAAATTTTTATACGCACTATATGAACATTAGAGGACTTGACTCCCAAAATTTCATATCAATCGGAGCAGCATGTGATTTATCACGAATTTAACAAAATTTAGCAGCTAGAACTTCAAAAATTCATACATGACTCGAAACTCAACAAATTCGTCCAAGGCCTTCACCATAAGGCCAAACACTTAGATAGGTTCCAAAATCCATAGCCCTGTCACGTTTATAATAAGATCTCGCACGATCTCACATATTAACACGATTACTACATGAACACATATTATATATAAACCCTCAACAAGCAAATTCATACCAAGGCATCACATAATACACAATATCTCATCAAAATAAAATGGGTTTCACAGCCTTGTACCGTTCTCGAGACGGATTGCGTGAAAAGGGTGTCGGACGGGGCTGAAATGGACGTGCACGGGGCTCGACAACTATGTTTGGCTCACCGACAGGAGTACGCGGTGGCCTGTACGTGATCAGCGGCGCTTGGGTAGCGTTGAACGGGCCTGACCAGTTCATGTGGGACGTCCGAAAGCTGCTCGCGGGGTCGACGGCTGGTCCACGGTGAAGATGACGATCACGCGAGGGGCTAGAGAGGATGCTCGCGATGGAGATGAGCAGCAAACAGGGCTTGAGCTTCTTGCGATCGGGCAGCGATGGGAAGTCGCTGCGGAGGAGCACGACCGCGCAGGTCAGCGATCGTTGGGTGTTGTTCGTGAGCAGGGATGCAGGCTCACCGGTGGTTCACGATCCGAACAGGGCTCACCGGGCCTTGTTGATGGTGGCGCGCGATGTGTAGGTGATGACGCGATGGCGAGAGAGAGATATTACACGATGGTGATGATGGGATGAGCGAGAGAGAAAGACATGTTTTCTCTGAACAGAGGGAGAGACATGATGGTGCGACGATGATGATGGGAGCAGATTTATTTCTTCTTCTCTGTTACGCGTAAACTTGTGAGAGAGGAAGTGAGATTGAGAGTTTGATGTCTACGGGATTTGATCACTGGAGAGCTGAGGGTTGAGCGATTAAATAGACTAGGTTAGGGTTAATTAAACCTTCCTAACTTAGCCATCAAGTAACCAAGGGTGCGAGAGAAACGGGTAGGGCACATGGCGGCGAACCAGGCGCGAGTCTTCGGCTATGTGTGCGGGCGTGAGGTTTCAAATGAATCAGCTCTGGGCTCTTGGTTAACCACTTACGTAATTAAAATGTTTGGTTCGACTCGACAATGTTTAAAATAAAATGGACAAATAATTATATATAAATATATAACACACATAATATTTTTATTTAGCATAAATAATAATAAGCAATTAGACAATTAAACAATTATAAGTATTTAGACAATCAATAATAATAATAATAATAATAATAATAATAATAATAATAATAAAGCAACAATAAATATATAATATAATAAATAATTCCAAATAATTCTCACATCAACGGGGCATTACAGATGAGGTCGGACCTCGGCGGTAAATTGGAAGTCCGATGACTGAGGTCGGTTATGAAGGTGTCGGCCCGAGCTGCAACATGGAGCAAAAGAACTAGAATGCGTCGCCCGATGTGCCGACTTAGTTAATTCGGAGGTCGGCATTGAACTCGACATTGCCGGCCCGAGCTCAAATATCTCGCCCGAGATGCAGACTGGTCAATTTGGAGGTCGGCGATGGCATGGTCGGTCTCCGGGGATTGCCAGGTTGGAGAGGTGAGGTCGGGCCCCGGTCTGCTTCGAAAAGACCTAGGTCGGTAAATGGAAGGTTCGCATAGTTGTGAAGTCTATAGAGCAGCGGGCGGGCCGGCTGAAACCGGTAACTCGATGATTTTTATGCGAGAGGCGACGGAGGTCGGGTCGACTGTGACTTTTGGAGGTCAAGGATGTAGAAGTCGGCCCTGAGATGGTGACAATGCGGAGGTCAGCCGAGATTGAGCTCGTCGCTTGCGAAGTCGATGTAGATACTCGCTCGGTCTGGGCTGAATAAACTCGGTCGGGATATACAAATAGACGTCGGCCGGTCTTTGAGAGGTCAGAATGTGGTTTTGAAGCTCGTCGACGGACGGCGAGGTCAGGCCCCGGTGGCTGAAATCGTGAGGTCGGCCTGGTTTGTTGTTCGGTTACCCGAACTGTGATTTGGTAAGAGGTCGACTGCGGCGGGGGTTGTCGGGATGACGAGGTCGGTTGTTGTTTGGAGGTTTGGCCCCGGCTGCGTCCAGGAGGTCCGATTTGGGTGATGAAGAGGGCAGCCCGCGTTGTGACGTGGAGATCCGCGTTCGGGTTTAGACTACGCCGGTTTCACGGGGAACTCAGGGCTATCGATTTCTTTTCCCCGCCACAGTCATCAGCGGCGGCGATTTCGCACGCTGTGGTATTTTTGGGTTATAGAGCTGATGCGACTTACCTCTCAATTTTTGAGGTTGAAGAAGATTGTTGAAGAATGATCCGTCTGATAGATTCACTTCCTCATTTTTTTTTTTTTTTAATCAGAAATTTCAGAGGTGGTTAATTCAACGTTGTTTTTCGAACGGGAAAAATACATAAATGGCTAATAAGTTCTGATTGCGTCTTTTTACTTGGCGGTTATGGTATTCAGATATTGGGGAATCACGCATAGATTACAGGTGGGAAAGTTTATTTCATAGTATTTAGGTTCCAAATGATTTTGAAGATATATTTTTACATTATGCCATCTATATATATAGAGAGAGAAGGGATCATATGAGAATGGTAGATAGGGAAAGAAATAAGAATAAATATGTACCATTGGATCTAACATATTAATGGTCATGATTAAATCAATTTTAATATGTAGGAGTCAAATATATAATGGCAGTCTCGTAATTAAGTGAACATATCATGGTCATATAAATCCAACAAACCACTAATTAGGGGCATATTAGACATTGCATATTTATTGGGCCCACCACCAACCCCACTATCTCTCTCACGTTTACACATACTCACCCCACTCTCTCACTTCGTACACCCTCCAAAACACACACACAAATGCACCATAGACACCACCATCCCACCCGCCGGCGCCGCCTGGTTCCTGTCGACTGCCGCCTGCCGCCCGCCAGTATCGTCACCACCTTGCTCCGCCGGAAACACGTAGCATGCACACACACGCCACCAGCCTGCCGCCGTGATCCCGCCTTCCGCCACTGTCCTGGTCGACGCATCCGCCGGAGAATCCCTAGCAGGCGCTTCCGCCGCCCACCGCGAGGCTGTTGAGTCATCAACACGACCGTTGTCAGTCTCCCTGCCGAAGCTGCACGCCGGTCAGTCGAGGTTTCTGATTTGACGCAGGTTGCCCTGCCTCTAGCCCATTGTGGTCAGTCTTCCGCTCCTGCCGCCTCCGACAAAGTCTCAGCCGTCGGCCGCTTCGAGGAAGCGATAATCTCATCCATTTTTTAGTCGTTCGCCGGATAGATCGCCAGCGAATGTAGGCGCTGAACGTCGAGGGCCCGTCGACAGCGACCATCACCGTGATTTTGGTCGGATAGGTTGCAGGTAGGGGGATATAGCTGGGGGCATGTTTTTGAGAATTTGACAAGACATAGGGACTTCTTTGCAATTTTATAAGTTTTGTTATATTACAATTTAGTTCATGGGTTAAATTTACAATTAATCAAAAATATGATTTGTATTTATTTTACTTGATTTTGTATTTGTTATATAATTTTTTTTGCTGGAAATGAATGTCATTTTTACATAAAAATAAAATAATAATAATAATAATAATATTAATAATAATAATAATAATAATAATAATAATAATAATAATAATAATAATAATAATAATAATAATATTTATATATTTAGGTCGTTCGGTTACTTAGAATAAAAAAAGGCGACATCGAACCGAAATAACATCGTTTTTAAGAGTAAAAAAACAAAACAAACCAAAATATAAAAAAAAAGATATAGAACGTGAAAAAGAAGAAAATGAAAGGTCTGATTTGCCGAGCGATAAGATGGGTTGGATATAGAGACGGTTGACGCACACTTGAATCAGGCCTACACTGAATGAGCAAGATTTAGTTCGGTCTATTTTGTTCGATAATGTGCAATTTGTCAGTCATTAAGGTTCAATTCGTATAATCATAAGGTGCAACCATGATACATATAAATATATAAAAACTAATACTTTTTTCATGTAGTTTGGTCGATTCCATTATTTATTTTTTAAAATTAAAGTCGGGATTGAACTGAAATACCCGTGGTTTCAAAAGTAAAATCATATAATCGAACCGAAATATAAATTCTAAACTGAAAAATTCGGTTCAGTCGGTTCGGTCTTTATGGTGCAATCTGACAGTTACTAATGTGCAATTCATCTAACGCTCTTGTGCAATTACAGCTTATGCGCTTTTAATTTTTTGTTCTAAAAGAAGTTAAAATGAAAGTAATGAAATAACCGTGATTTAAAAGTAAAATTAAATAATTGTACCGAAATATAAAATTTTGATCCAAAAATTTCATTCGGGTCGGATCGATCTTTATGGTGCAATATGATAGTCATTAATGTGCAATACGTCTAACGCTATTGTGCAATTGCAGCGTATAAGTTTTAATATTTTGTTCCAAACTAAACTGAAAAGAAACTGAAATAATCAGTTAGTTCGGTTGGTTAAATGAATTATCCAAATTAATTTGAGTGATATTTTATTTATATTACAAATATATATTTGATATTTTATATTAGAAATAAATAATTGATAAAATATTGAAATCAATAATATGCATTCCCATATATGATAATGTGCATTTCGTATACTATTTTGTGCAACCTATGGATCAGGATTTTTTTACTTGTATTTTTCAATTTTAAAAATGTTAATAATGGGTATTTTATAATATGCAAGTCTTCATGTTGTAATGCACATTTAATTAATTAATATATTAATCAAACCTTTCCTGCCCTCTCTTCACGCCATCATTAATCACACTTAAATAATGCACATTGTTTTATGCACAATTAATAATGAACATTGTTTTATGCACATTCGGGTGGTTTATTTATTTAAAAAAAATTAATTGAACAAAAAAAAAGAGTCGACCAAAATAAAACAACCGTATTCTCAGAATACGTTTTCTTAAAAAAAAAATTAATTAAGAAAACGTATTCCGAGAATACGTTTAAAAAAAAAGTAAAATGTATTTTTTTAAAAAAATGTTTTAAAAAAAATAGGCAAATAATAATTAAAATGTATTTTTATAAAACGTAGTTTCAAATTACGTTTCTAACAAAATGTATTTTGAAAATACGTTTGAAAAAAAAAAATTTTGAAAAAAAAAATATTTTATTAAAACGTATTCTGAGAATACGTTTTACAATTAAATTTTCGGTAAACGTATTCTGAGAATACATTTTTTACGTTTAATATATAAAAAAAAATCTCTTCCTCTCCATTTCATTCACGCAGAAACACGAACAGAAACTAAAAAAAAAGAAGCAAGAAGAGCGATTTTTCTTCGTGAAAAAAAAAAACTCGATCCAATCTTCATCCCGGCGTGAACCGACAACACCGACACGAGTCTCATTTCCGGTTAATTCATTCCCACGAGGTATATTGTCTTATCTGTACTTTTTACATTATTTGAAATTGTTTGGAGATTGAGAATTGGTATAATATGTTTGAATGTGGTGGTATTTGAAGATTGAAAATTGCTAATTGATTATCGATTATGTGTGTATGTTGAATTGAGAATTGAAATTTTGTGTGTAAATTGTCAATTGTGTATTGTTTGGTTGTTGTTTGGGTTAGGGTTTTTCAAAATTAGGGTTAGAATGGTTTCAATTTATCTGAATTATAGATGAATTTTATGTTATTGTTGGATTATGAGTTTAATGGTTTTGGATGATTATTTGATTGGGGCTTTTTTTATTTTTTATTTTTTGTTGGAGAGTAAAAATTGAGTTTTTTTGGAAAAAGAATTGAAAGTGTTTATTTGCAACAGGTATAAAATGGCCTATCCAGGTCCATACCTTCTTAATTTGTACTGGCATTTTGGGAAGGAAATGTTAAGCGATTTTGTTTCATTTAAAGATCGTCCGAGTGGTTCATTTATAATTCCGGGGAGGATACCATATGAATAGTTGGTACAGATGATTAATGCAAAATGTCAGTTTGAAGAAGGTTGGACAATTCAGGAGATTATTATGATGATTAGCCAACCTGATGGTTCGTGGAATCCCGCAATACTCAATAACGATAGTTTTGAATGAATTTATTACTTTCCTAGTATGTTCATGGTGTATTTGCATTTTTTGTTGCAAGAAAATACACCCGTTACACAGTTTGAGGATTTTACTCCTTGTTACGGGGGAGTGTTTGATGTCGAGGGTACATCGACTTCTCATGTACCTAATTTTGGAGCAGGGACATCGAGAGAATGGGCGGCGGATGAGGACGATGAAGATTTTATTCCCGGTGAAGATGACTTCACAGACGAGACCTCAGAAACCGAATCAGATAGATCGGCTAATGAGGAGAGTGAACCCGAGTTCATCGAAGAAGAACACCCATTTCCTATTGGTGGTCGGCACATATACCGCGAGATGGGTGAATGGGAGCCGTCCAGGATAGATGCGAACGAGTATGCTATTCCACGGTGGAATGGCGACATTGAGACCATACGTTTGGGTACATTTTTCTGGAGCAAGCAAGAAGCCCAAACGGGTCTAATGGCTTGGAACGTCGATAGGTTGCGGGAGGTTCGGACAAAAGATTCAAATCAGAAGTCATTCAAACTGGTCTGCAAATCGAATGCAGATGTGCCTTGTCTGTGGAAGGCTCGGGTAAATAAGTCCAAACGGCGTGATGATTTGTGGGAAGTAACTGAATGGACTGACCAACACACTTGCATGCAACAGGTCGACAGAAATGACCACAGAAACGTGACCGCCCATATGATTGCGAATCTTATAATTAATAAGATTCAGAAAAAGTGGAGTACAACATTAACATGGTCCAGGCTGATGTGAAGCAGTGTTGGAAAGTCGACGTCAGTTACAAGAAGGCATGGCGAGGCAGAAAAAAAGCAATCAAGTGTGTGTACGACAGTTGGGAGTCAAACTTCGCAGAACTCCCTCAGTTAGCAAAAACTAATTACAAATATACATGTTTTTTGTCTGTCAGTATGTTTATTTATTTATGAAATTTTTTTGTATTGTACAGATATTTTGCCGCGCTTCAAAGGGCGAATCCCAACACAGCTGTAGATTGGGAATTTCAGGGTGGTGATGTGGCGCGACACGTTCCAGACAGAGAATTCAAATTCGTGTTCTGGGCGTTTGGTCCCGCGATTCGAACCTTCGACATGTGCCCGCCGATTATTAGCGTCGATAGCACACATTTACGTGGACATTACAAAGGAAAATTGCTCGTGGCCGTAGCACAGACTGCGAATAAGCGGCTATTGCCAATCGCGTATGCGCTTGTCGACGAAGAAAGCACGAACAGTTGGTCATTTTTTCTTAGGAATCTGCAACGATATGTTGTATTCGACAAACAATATGCGTTCTTTCTGACAGGGATATGGGCCTACGCAGTGCGATTGAATCATTACCGGATTGGCAAGAACCCGCTGCGTATCACCAGATTTGCCTTCGACATCTTCGAAGCAACGTGGTGACTCGGTTCAAGAGTAAGAAAATACGGGATTGGTGTTGGGAGTTGGGTCCACAGTTGTCGAAGTAAAAGTTTCGACAGACAAAACAGTGACTTCAAGAATTTAATCCCGACGCATACAATTATCTTTTCAAAATTCCTTTGAACCAGTGGACCCTGTATCGAGATAAAAAACATAGATTGGGCACTTTGACAAAGAATATGTCGGAGAGTTACAACAATATCCTGAAAGGGGTTAGGTTCCTGCCGTGCAGAGCTTTGGTAGAGGCCACATTTCAAAAAACTCTGGATTTGTTTCGACAAGAGCAAAACAAGTCCAGCAGATGCAGGAGTCCCATTACTAGGGAGCACTATGTCACATTTTTGCAGTTGGAGCAAACAGCCGCAACACACGAGGTGGAATGTACGGACTACGACAGATCCATGTACGCGGTGACAACCGGTCTATGTGCTAGTGGAAGAGGGCAAAACAAGTAAGTATATGTTTTTTTTTTTTTTGTTGTTCATTCATTTTTTTTTATTTTGTATATATATAAATAAATGTGGAAATACAGGTATAAGGTTGATTACCCCGCAAAACGTTGTACTTGTCGGAAGTGGCAGACGCACAGAAAACCGTGTTCTCAAGCGATAGCCGTCTGTCGTAGAATTGCGGGTGACCCAAAGTTGCTGTACGATGCTCACTTCTGGACGTCGACCTGGGTAGCTCAATTTACTAATTGGAGTTTTACTCTGATTGGTAATCCGGATACATGGCTGCCGGTGGGATGGAATTTTATTCCACACTGGGAGAGGATCATCTTGAAGCCTGGACCCGGTCGCAAGCAAACGAGACGCTACCGCATACAAATGGATCGTCGGGCACGACGCATAAATGAGAGGGGGCATTGTACTAGATGCGGTGATCCAGAGCATATTGTGGATGAGTGTCCGTCCTCACATCCTCGCAGCGATAGGTCTAGACTTCGTGATCTGTGGGGAGATTAGATTTTTTATTGTTTATTTGGATTTGTTTGGATTATTTATTTGGATTTGGTTGGATTATTTATTTTGTTTTGTTTGTATGATTTATTTGGACTTGGTTTGATGATATTTAAGGTAGATTGGTTGATTTATTCGTGTAATTTTGGTTTAGTTGGTTGTTTTGAATATTTAAAACAGGTGCGTTCGAGTCGTGTGATCATCACCAAGTTTTTTATTTTTTTTCCAGTTTAAAACGTATTTGTATCATACGTTCTATAAATAAATCAGATGAAAACGTATTCTGAGAATACGTTTTCCAAATAATTCATTATAAAACGGATTCTGAGAATCCGTTTTTTATAAAAAAAAAAAATGGTTGAGGCTCCAAGATTGGGGACTCGAACCCGGGTCAATGGGTGAGTCCGGTTTCTCTGGGCGCACCTCGAACCATTGTGCCAGCAGAAACTTTCCAATTGTTTTTTTACAATTATATACATATACATAAAATTATACAATAGATTAAAATAAATTGTAATTTATACTATATGTTATATTATATTACCGACTATATGTTATATTGTATATTATAACTTAATATATTATGTAGTATATAACATATATTATAACATATGTAGTATATAACATATATCATATCATACTATATGTAACATATGTTATAACATATGTTAGTACAATTGAAGTCGAATTAGTACAATTGAAGTCAAATTAGCACAATTGAAGTCGAATTAGTACAATTGAAGTCAACTTAGTACAATTGAAGTCAAATTAGTACAATTGTAGTCAAATTAGTACAATTGAAGTCAAATTAGTACAATTGAAGTCAACTTAGTACAATTGAAGTCGAATTAGTACAATTGAAGTCAACTTAGTACAATTGAAGTCAAATTAGTACAATTGCAGTCGAATTAGTATAATTGAAGTCAAATTAGTACAATTGAAGTCAACTTAGTACAATTGAAGTCAAATTAGTACAATTGAACAAATTAGTACAATTGAAGTCAACTTAGTACAATTGAAGTCGAATTAGTACAATTGAAGTCAACTTAGTACAATTGAAGTCAACTTAGTACAATTGAAGTAGAATTAGTACAATTGAAGTCAACTTAGTACAATTGAAGTCGAATTAGTACAATTAAAGTCAACTTAGTACAATTGAAGTTGAATTAGTACAATTAAATTCAACTTAGTACAATTGAAGTTAAATTAGTACAATTGAAGTTGAATTAGTACAATTGAAGTCAAATTAGTACAATTGAAGTGAAATTTGTATAATTGAAGTCGAATTAGTACAATTGAAGTCAAATCAGTACAATTGAAGTCAACTTAGGGTTGCAGCGCCGCCGTGCCGTGCTCGCCCGGAGTGGGGCTGTTGTCCGGCCACGTTCTCCTCCTCCGGCCTCGCGCCGGTCTTTTGCCAATCCTTGCCGATTCGAGATTGGAGGTCTATTTTCTGCCCCTTCCGGAGTTTTGTGGGTGTTCTGCCGTTCTCTTCCCGACTCTAGAGGTGGTCGTCGACCCGCCTTGTTTTCCGTCCAGTCTCGAGAACCTTCCGGTTCGCTGGAACATGGGTCTCAGGTCGTCAATTCTACATCCAGGGTGGGGCGTCCGCTCGGCTGCCGGTAGCTTGGGACGTCCTCACCTTGGATTCCGTCTTTGATCCCTCCGACGGTTCGTGCTGGCTCCCTCTCTCCGGTGTTTAAGGCCTTCAAAGTTCAGATCTAGATTGAGGCTCGACTCCTTGTCAGATCCATCTAGGCAGTTCGTTAGTTGCCGCAGTTTTTGGGTCTGGGGTCTTTATTTGTTGCTTGGTTGGTTTCTTTGCCGTGGAGTGTGTTTCGGTTGTAGGGTTGTGAGTGGGTTCGGTTGCC
>CACSLK010018944.1:2867397-2894253 GCA_902706635.1 Striga hermonthica | reverse complement strand
TTTATAGCTCGGGCAGTACCCGAGAAATACTAGACGAGAGCTCACGAGTTCAGAACTTGGAAATTTTGAAGCTGCCAAGGACAAAGCGCCGCTATGGCCACTTTGATAGCGGCGCCACATAGCTTAGCGATGGGCAGAAGGACGTTCCAGGCCATAGCGCCGCTATGGCCAGAAAAGAAGCGGCGCTATGCAGCTTAGCAATGGGCTGCAAATCAAGCTACTCCAACGATAGCGGCGCTATCCCCATAGCGCCGCTATCCCCCCGTTTTGTAACAACATCTATTTTCTCGGGATTTCGAATTGGGGGGTTAAGAGATCGAATTTTGGTCACTTTTGGGGATTCCCAGACCTGGTTTTTCGTAGTTTTTCATCTCTAGAACATTTCTTTCTCTTGCTTTGATCTTGGATTAGATTTTGAAGCATAAAAACTCCTTTTCTAGCTTTGGATCTTGGATTGCTCGTGTTTGTTCAACATTGGATTCAAATTAATCGTAAGCACTTCTTTTCTTATTTGATATGATGATGTTTGCTTGGGTTGATGAATGCGTTGATGTTGAATCGATTATGAGTAGCTAAATTTGATAACTAGGGTTAGGGGATAATTGTTCCAGTTTATTTTCATTGATGTGAATGTTGATTGCTCGATCTAGATGAGTTAGGCTAAACCTAGGGTTGAATGTCTGATCATCATTTAATCTACTTAATCGATTTTAGAACCGAAAGGGGAGAAATCGATCGACCTCGGCTTGTTTAGGATAGACTTGTTCGGAAACGTATTGTCTATGTGTTAATGAATTCGATAATTACTCGTTTATGTTTATTCTCTTGTTTTGTGAGATATTAAGAATGAATCTCTAGATGAATTGGTTATTGTTTGTTCATTAGCTGAGTAATTGATTGCCCGTTTAATGTATTGAGAACCGGATACGATTGTCCCCGATACCCTAGTCCCTTTAAACTATTGGAATTTGTGTTCTAATTGAGAGTTTGGAATTGATTGTTTTGCTTTCATAAGTACTTGCTTTACAATTAGTAGTCGTTAAATCAAACTATCAATCTTGAATTAGAGTGTTTAGGACTTTCTTTTATCTTTTGTGTGATTGAATAACGTGAAAAATAATCCGGCCGACCTTCCTTGTGAAACGACCCGGTGTCGAATCCTTTGATTCTACTCCGGTAAAAATACTTACAACAAATTGAGCCGTTGCCGGGGAAGGTTTAGGACTTATTTTGTGCGTCTATTCATTTATTTTCAGTGTTTCTCTTATTTTCTGTGATTTCTTGTTTTTGTGTTTCTTTTGTTTTGTTTTCTTTGTCTAGTTTTATTGTTCTCTTTATCTGATCTCTCTTCGTTCATTTTGTATCTATATGGTGCCCGTGACGTTTTTGTTGTTTGTGTTTATGCGTACCAGGAGTGGTCGTGTAATCATCCCAGACAACGAATCCATCCAACAGGACCTACGAGACTTACTAGATAGTCTCGCACCGATATCATCTACATCAGAAGACCAAACCGATATGGCACAGAATGAACAAGATGAGGAGGTCAACAATCCTCATAAGTCTCTCCTTCGAGATTTGGCTCAACCGGTGATTGGGCCAGTGACTTCATGCATCAGACTGGGGACAGCAGCTCGGAACTACGAGCTTAAAACCATCCACTACAACCAACTCCCGTCCTTCCATGGTCTTCCCAACGAAGATCCACTTCACTTCATGCGTGAATTCTACAATGTCCTCCAAATGTTTCCACTCCACGGATTAAATGAGGACCAGTTGAAAATGAGGTGTTTTCCAGAAACACTCAAGGATCGGGCTAAGGCGTGACTGATGACACTTGCTCCAGACTCTCTTACCACTTGGGAGCAAGTGTACTCAAAGTTCATCGGGAGGTACTACTCCCACCAAAAGACTCAAGAGCTGCGGTCCCAAATTGTCTCTTTTGCCCAACAGCCGCACGAGCCACTTCATGAAGCGTGGGAACGCTTCAAGGACCTACAGAGGCAGTGCCCACATCACAATCTTCTTCCAGCCCTTTTGATGAACGGCTTCTATGATTCTCTCCACCAGAACCTTCAATACATGGTGGACAATGCAGCGGGTGGAGACATTGGGGCGAGAACAGCGGAGGAGATGATGGATATCTTTGAGGCGTTGAGTTCTAGCTCGTCTCAAAAGAGCAGTCGAGGGAAAAGAGCGGTGGTGAATGAAGCATCTCCGAGGAAAGACATGATGGCCCACCAGATAGCTGAGCTTACAGAACAAATGCGGCTAATGAATGCTCGGACAATGCAGCCAGTTCAGACTATGGCAGTGGATACTTGCGGGGCGTGTGGAGCCCAAAGGCACCGGTCAGAGGTGTGCCGATCGGCATTCGATCAGGACCTTGGAGAGCAATATGCCGACGTCAATGCTCTTCAAGGATATCAGAACCGGCAGCCCAACGACCCCTTCTCCAACACTTATAATCCGGGATGGAGAAATCACCCACACTTCTCGTGGTCTAACAACAACAACACTCTCCAGCCACCTCGTCCAAGCTTCAACCAACAACAACCTCGTCCCAACCTCATGCAGCAGCAATCCCGTCCCAATTTCATCCCTCGCCCAACCTACCAACAACAACAACAACCTCAACAACCAGCCCAAGGGTCCGGTTCAAGCTCGTCAAACCAAGATGACAAGCTGGACAAGATCCTTCAGTTCATCACCAACCAGGACTCATCTATTAAGCGTCTTGAGACGCAAGTGGGCCAACTTGCCACGAGAGTCGGGAATATGGAGGCCGAGTCCGACAAAGGGAAACTCCCGAGCCAGCCCAAGCAAGCAAAGGCAATAACATTGTTGAGGAGCGGGAAGGAAGTGGATAACAAAGTACGAATGCCCGAGCCCGACAACCCTAAGCCAACCACACAGCCCAAAGAAGCAGGGGAGAATGTGAAGAGCAAGGAAGCCAATGTAGAGAAGCCGATGGACGGCTCGATGCTGCACAAGTCTCCAAATCCTTACAAACCACGCATCCCTTTTCCAAGCCGACTTTGAGACGAGAAGCAAGAACAACAATTCCGGGATCTTTACACTATGCTCTCGAATGTCAACGTGAACTTGCCCCTCTTAGATGTGATCAAGAATATGCCCTCGTATGTGAAGTTCTTCAAAGACTTGGTCACAAAGAAGAGAAAGTTCGGCGATGGGGAGAAAGTGGTGGTCTATGAGGCGGCAAGTTCAATGTAGCATGACTTATCTAAGAAGGAACGAGATCCTGGGGGCTTCGTGATCAAAATAGCTCTCGGGAACGGGAAGGAAGATTCGGGGATGCTTGACCTCGGAGCGAGAATCAATCTTATGCCGTTTTCTATCTTCCATCAGCTCGGTCTAGGAGATTTGAGATCAACCCATATGTGCCTTCAACTTGCTGACCGTTCCATTCGATACCCTAAGGGAGTGGTGGAAGATGTTCTTGTTCGTGTGGGAAAGCTCATCGTCCCGGTGGACTTTGTAGTGCTCGATGCGGGAGACGTTCACGAGAATGGGAAGGACCATACCATCCTTCTCGGCAGGCCGTTTATGGCCACCACCAACACCCTCATTGATGTCAAGAACGGGACCTTGAACATGACTGTCCTAGGCGAGTCCGTGTCTATCTCTGTCCGAGAGGCCACATCTGGCCCTTCGGCGAACTATGTGGAGGAATGCGCCTTTATTCATGCGAGTGACCTGTTTGTGGAGGAGATTGCTGTTCGAGAGTTGGAAGAGAGGTTGATGCCGATCTGGAAGAGGAAGAAGGACCTTTTATTGAACTGATGGAGGTCGAAGAACCGAGATCGAAGGCCCCACCAACGCTAGAGTTGAAAGAGTTGCCTCGTCACCTCAAGTACATTTTCCTTGATGATGAGAAACAAAAGCCGGTTATCATATTTGCCGAGCTTAATCAAGACGAAGAGAAGGAGCTGATCGAGATGCTTAAGAAGAATCAAAAGGCCATCGGTTGGGGCCTAGGAGACATTAAGGGCATCAGCCCTTCGACGTGTATGCACCGGATCATTTTGGAAGAGGGTGCCAAGCCATTTCGGGATAGCCAGCGGCGGCTCAACCCGAACATGATGGAAGTAGTGAAAAAGGAAGTGCTGAAGCTATACTCTGAGGGGCTCATTTATCCAGTGGCCGACAGTGAGTGGGTCAGTCCCATCCATGTGGTGCCGAAGAAAGGGGACATCACGGTGATCGAGAATGAGAAGAAAGAGATGGTCCCCACCCGTATCACTACCGGGTGGCGAATGTGCATTGACTACCGGCGACTCAACGCCATAACAAAGAAGGACCATTTTCTGTTGCCGTTCATTGATCAAATTCTCGATCGTCTCTCGGGCCACCAGTTCTATTGTTTTCTCGACGGTCTTTCGGGCTACTACCAAGTGGCCATAGCTCCAGAGGATCAGCCCAAGACAACCTTCACTTGCCCATTTGGCACATTTGCTTTCAGACGGATGCCTTTCGGCCTTTGCAATGCTCCCGGTACCTTCCAACGGTGCATGTTCTCCGTTCTCTCCGACATGCTCGAGGATTGCATACAGGTATTCATGGATGACTTTTCTATCTTTGGCACTTCATTTTCTAATTGTCTTCATAATTTGTCTCGTGTCCTCGAGAGGTGTATTGAGTCTAACTTGACATTGAGTTGGGAGAAAAGTCACTTTATGGTGACAAGTGGAGTTGTGTTGGGTCATGTGATATCTAGTCGTGGAATTGAAGTTGATAAGGCAAAAATTGATGTGATTGAGAAACTCCCCCCTCCTGTAAATGTTAAGGGAGTTAGAAGTTTTTTGGGTCATGCTGGCTTTTATAGGAGATTTATTAAAGATTTTTCAAAAATTAGCCAGCCTTTGTGTCACTTGCTTGCTAATGATGTGCCATTTGTGTTTGATAATGCATGTGTTGAGGCTTTTAATAAATTGAAAAATAAGCTTGTGACTGCCCCTATTGTGATTGCACCTGACTGGTCTTTGCCCTTTGAGATTATGTGTGATGCATCGAACCTTGTTGTGGGAGCCGTTTTGGGCCAACGAGTTGATAAATTGCTTCGTGTAATTTATTATGCTAGCTTGACCCTAAATGGTGCCCAATTAAATTACACGACCACTGAAAAAGAGCTATTAGCTGTTGTGTTTTCTCTTGAAAAATTTAGATCCTACATCTTGGGGTCTAAAGTGATTGTACATTCTGATCATGCAACTCTTAGGTACCTTTTGAGTAAAACTCAATCGAAACCTAAGCTTATTAGGTGGATTTTGCTTTTGCAAGAGTTTGATGTAGAAATTCGAGATAGAAAAGGGTGTGAAAATGTTGTAGCGGATCACTTGTCTCGCATTGTTCCCTCGGACCTTTCACTTGCATTGAATAAGCATGTAGGCATTAATGATGATTTTCCATATGAGCATGCGAATGTAGTGGTTACTGTGCCTTGGTATGCAGACATCGTAAACTATTTGTCAGATGGAGTCTTGTTGTCTAACCTCTCTTCCCAAGAGAGGAAACGTTTTGTGTTGACGTGCAGGAGCTACTTTTGAGATGACCTAATCCTTTTCAAGATGGGAAAGGACGAGATTCTTCGGAGGTGTGTGCCCGAAGAAGAGCAACATGATGTCTTGGCCTTTTGTCACGAGCTTCAATGTGGAGGACACTTTGGGGGTCGAAAGACCGCTTTCAAAGTCCTCCAATCAGGTTTATTTTGGCCAACTCTTTTTAAAGATGCTTATAACTTTTGCAAATCTTGTGACCGCTGCCAAAGAATTGGGAATATTGGCCCAAGGAATGAGATGCCCCTTGTGAGCAATTTACAAGTTGAAATTTATGATGTTTCGGGCATCGATTTCATGGGACCGTTTCCCAAATCTTTTAGTTTTGAGTATATCCTTCTTGCCGTAGATTACGTGTCCAAGTGGGTCGAGGCTATCCCCACACGGACATGTGATGCTAATGTAGTTATCAAGTTCTTGCAGAGTAATTTCTTGAGCAGGTTCGGTTTCCCACGAGCCATTATAAGTGATGGGGGCAAGCATTTTTGCAACCGACTCTTTGAAAAGTTAATGAAAAAGTATGGCATTTCACATAGAGTGGCCACCCCATACCATCCACAGACCTCGGGCCAAGCAGAGACGAGCAACAAGCAGATAAAGACAATTCTCGAGAAGACGGTGAACTCGACTCGGAAAGATTGGTCAAACCGGCTTGATGATGCACTTTTGGCCCAACGCACAGCGTATAAGGGAGTTTTGGGGATGAGCCCGTTCCGGCTTGTCTATGGAAAGGCGTGTCACCTTCCAGTCGCAAAAAAAAAATAAAAAAAAATAATAATGAAAGGAATTGTTTGGGAAGTAGGTGATTTTGGAGTTCGTAGGAATGAACCGGTTGGTGATTGATAACCGGAGGTGTTCACGATTACGGATGGGTGATGGAATTGAGTTGAAGTTATTTTTATCTAGCCACTTAGCCTATATGTATCCAACCGATCCAAAGAGCCTACGTTACAACCCGAGAAGTCCTCTTGATTCATCGTTTCACATTTTCGATTGTTTTAGAGTAGAAGTTAGACGATTGGAAAATCTATGAATGATGGATTGATAACCAACTTGAGCGCACCTCTTTTATATTTACAAAAGAAACTGAGTGAGGCATATGATATATTTTCGTTCTCGAGAGTCTTTGTCATTCGAAATAACTGAGGTCATGGTTGATATGTGTTCTCATGATCATTTGAATTCTTCGTGACTTGATTGATTGGTTTGAGATTAGTCTTGCTTGAACCATTGTCCTTGCTCGTTTATTTGCTTTCTTTTGTTTTCTTTTCTTTTCTTTGTTCGAGACGAACAAAGGTCTTAGTGTGGGGGAGTTTTTTGTCCCGTTTTTTTTGGTATTTTCGTGGCTATTTTGTGTGTTGTTTTCCCCCGTTTTAGGTCTTTCGTTAAAATTTTCCGGTCCTTTTTAGTCATTCTCGAGTTTCTAGTATTTTTCGTGGTGTTTAGTCTTATCTTGGGTTTTCCTCCTATTTTCTCTTCTTTTTCGTGTTTGTTCGGTTGTGGTGGTTTTCAGGTTGCAGATGTTGAAAGTGATGTGCGGTACGACTTAAGCATGCGGAGACTGAATTTATAGCTCGGGCAGTACCCGAGAAATGCTAGACGAGAGCTCACGTGTTCAGAACTTGGAAATTTGGAAGCTGCAAAGGACAAAGCGCCGCTATGACCATAGCGCCGCTATGGCCACCTTGATAGCGGCGCCACATAGCTTAGCGATGGGCAGAAGGACGTTCCAGGCCATAGCGCCGCTATGGCCATAGCGCCGCTATGGCCAGAAAAGAAGCGGCGTTATGCAGCTTAGCGATGGGCTGCAAATCAAGCTACTCCAACCATGCGGCGCTATCCCCATAGCGCCGCTATCCCCCCGTTTTGTAACAACAGCTATTTTCTCGGGATTTCGAATTGGGGGGTTAAGAGATCGAATTTTGGTCACTTTTCGGGATTCCCAGACCTGGTTTTTCATAGTTTTTCATCTCTAGAACATTTCTTTCTCTTTCTTTGATCTTGGATTAGATTTTGGAGCATAAAAACTCCTTTTCTAGCTTTGGATCTTGGATTGCTCGTGTTTGTTCAACATTGGATTCAAATTAATCGTAAGCACTTCTTTTCTTATTTGATATGATGATGTTTGCTTGGGTTGATGAATGCGTTGATGTTGAATCGATTATGAGTAGCTAAATTCGATAACTAGGGTTAGGGGATAATTGTTCCGGTTCAATTTCATTGATGCGAATGTTGATTGCTCGATCTAGATGAGTCAGGCTAAACCTAGGGTTGAATGTCTGATCATCATTTAATCTACTTAATCGATTTTAGAACCGAAAGGGGAGAAATCGATCGACCTCAGCTTGTTTAGAATAGACTTGTTCGGAAACGTATTGTCTATGTGTTAATGAATTCGATAATTGCTCGTTTATGTTTATTCTCTTGTTTCGTGAGATATTGAGAATGAATCTTTAGATGAATTGGTTATTATTTGTTCATTAGCTGAGTAATTGATTGCCGGTTTAATGTATTGAGAACCGGATACGATTGTCCCCGATACCCTAGTCCCTTTAAACTATTGGAATTTGTGTTTTAATTGAGAGTTTGGAATTGATTGTTTTGCTTTAATAATTACTTGCTTTACAATTAGTAGTCGTTAAATCAAACTATCAATCTTGAATTAGAGTGTTTAGGACTTTCTTTTATCTTTTGTGTGATTGAATAACGTGCAAAATAATCTGACCGACCTTCCTTGTGAAACGACCCGGTGTCGAATCCTTCGATTCTACTCCGGTAAAAATACTTACAACAGCGGTCCTTGGCAACGTGTTCTCTTCCCGTTGAAAGAAGCCGAAAAGCAATATGGCGGTCAGCGACGTGGCCTCATCCTGGTCACAGAAAACTGTTGTTCTCTCTCATCCGCCGCAATTATCCTTTTTTTTCTCTTTCGATTTTTTTTTCAATGAGGTAGAAAGAAACCTTTGATCAAACCAAGCTCAATCCTTGATTTTAAGGCATCTGTATCGAATTTTTGAAAAGAACAGAGGGGTTGGGACCTTTTTTTTTTTTGGCATCAGGTTTTGCAAGATTTGGGAAGGAGACTTCTCTCTTTTTTTGTGTGAGAGGAAAAAAAGTGATGTGGGTCAACTGTATACAAACGGGAGTGGCCTTCTCACCGCTTGTTCTTTTGGCGTGATCGTTTCTTAGCAGAGATGCGGCCGTATTCTTGCAAAGGGTAACCCGAACAAATTACGGGCCCTCCTTCTAGCGCCAAACTGTTGTTAAACGAAATTGTAACAACATGGGAGTATCCGGAAAATTGTGTTTTTATAGGATTTTTGTGTGAAATTGATTGCAATGATTCAAGGAATTTGAGGAAACAGAAGTTGTATATCTTTTTTGTTTTCTTGATGGAGGGAAAATATGATTAGGAGAGGAGAGAGCCTCTTGGCTAAGGCACCCCCCCTTTTTTATCTGATAAGAAGAAAAAAATCTCCCCCTGCTCATGCCGCCTTCCTCTATCTTATAAAGGAAAAAGAAAAAGTCAAAAGCCCCTTAAGCCCATTCACATATACATACATGGGCTTTTACATTTAATGTGCCTTTGAATTGAAATAATAAACATGTAATAAATGTGACCACGCAGGGCTCATTAAATATAATAAATAATGGCATTGACTGGCACTTTGACTGGGATTTGTTTTGTTGGCAATTGACGGCAATTGACGTGTCTGTCAAAGTGGCTTCTTTGTGATATCTGGGTCGAGCTAGCGATATTGAATTATGATTGGTTTTGGATGTGGACCGTCTTCACTTCTGGGAACTCGGTCAATATAAATCAGATAAAAGAACCTGCTATTTTATATTTATTTAATATATATTCACATGTAATATCTTAACAGGCAAGGCCAAAATTGGGTATTCACAGTTTTAGAGAAGAAAAGAGGAATTTGAATTTTTAAACCTAAAGGTGTTCATTATTTCTTGTTTGGTATGGGCCTAGGGGGATGTTTTATTAAAGATTTTGTCTTTTGGTAAATAATTTATTTGGTGTGAATTCATTTTTGAATGGTAGATCATGACTTCATCAGTATAGAATGTAAAAATGATTAATTTAAATATTAATATTTCAACTCATATTTGGCTTAAATAAATGGGCATATTTAGCTTATATTGGTATTGTGAAATTTTCATAAATTCACATGAAGCACCAACATTCGGCCAAGAAAGGAAAAACCACATTGATATCATCGTTCTTTAAAAAACGAGATCGTCAAACTAGTGAAAGCACATCAAATACGGTGCAGAATGAGAATAATGATTCTCCTTCGTCGCACATCGCTCCAATTCTCCCAAAGCCAGACTCGAACACGACTACTTACATTGAGCAAGATCTGGGAAAAAGAAAGCAAATAGGTGAATATTTCGTTCACCTCAGAGATGGAATTAGACGGGAATATTTAAGAGCGGGACCTTATCAACCGAAAATGGAAACATATCCGACCACAAAATTTGGTGTCCAAAATCGCAGCTTTCAAAAAAGGTGGTTTGATAAGTTTCATTGGCTAGAATATTCACCCACCACGAATAGAGCCTATTGCTTTTACTGCTTTTTGTTCATGAGTGAAGTTAATATGCAAAATACTTCATCATTAGTAAAGGAAGGATTTCATAATTGGAAGCAAATAAGTCAAGGAGATAAATGTGCATTTCTTACTCACGTTGGTTCTACAGCTTTATCACCTCATACTATGTGTGTTAGAAGAGCGGAAGATTTGATGAGGCCCTCCGGTCATATAGACCAAGTCTTGTATGCCCAGTCGAAAATTAAAAAAGAGAGAAACCGTTTACGCTTCAAGAGTTCAATTATGAGCATCTGATGGTTAGCATCATATAGCAAATTTTATTTTTATTACCGAGCACCGAATCAAAAGATTCATTTCCCGGGTCGATCTCTCGAGGAAGACGGTTCGGAATCTAATATTGGTGTTGATAACACACAAAATGAAAATAAAACCTAAACACTCTAATCAAGATATGATGGGAAAATTATCAACTAAGATAGCAACTAAGAAATAACAATAATCTAAAAATATAAATGAAACAATGACAAAGAAACTAGGGAATGGGGAATAATCACTTCCGATTCTACACACATTTAACGACAATCAATAACTCAGTTAAATGGTTCGACTAACTAACTCATTTAGTGGTTTAACCTCACTAACTCTCGTGACATGAGGATAAACATAAAAGAGCAAATTAACGAAACAATTAACACATAAACAATACGTCTCCGAACATGTCTACTCTAAACAAGCCAAGTTCCATCATTTCTTCCCCTCTCAGTTTTGAAATCGATTATTTCTACGACTCCTCCCCTTTCGGTTCTAAAGTCGCAATTCGTAGAACGAACAAACTCTAACTCAACAAATCAAAATTCAATCACAAATTAAAGTGTCACTCTTTGATTATTTCAACAATTTAACCTAAGTGTCACTCTTAGGTTATAAAAATTTATCAAGTGTGATTTTATCAATTCATAATTAAAACAACTTGTCAAGATTGAGCTATCGTCATGCACATAATCAAGATTAAACCGAAAAGATCATTCCCTACCCCTAGCTATAGGCTTAGCTACTCATACTTGATTCAACATAGCCAAATATTTCTCCAAATTCAACCATTATCATGAATTAAACAAGAAGAAAAACTTATATTTAATCTCAATCCAAGTGTTGCATTCAAATACAAGCTTCCACTTTAATACAAAATAAAGAAAAATACAATAAGAGGAAAAGAAAATAAAAGAAGAAAAGAAAAAGAGGAAAGGAAGGGGAAGAACCCCTCCTTCTTCAATGCATGGAAGGTCAAAAATGAGGAAGAAAAGGATGATCTTCAAGATTGGAAATGCTCCCCTTTTATAGCCAAATGATCTCCCTTCTTGCTTAAGATTAATAGCTGAAAATGTCACTTTGTGGTGTCTTTCACGCCATTGAAGAAGATTGAAGAGATTGGGTACCAACCATCACTAAAAATGAGCTTAAATATCATAAGTTGGCAGAAAAAGGGGTAGTAGTGCCGCTACTAGGGAGTTAGCGCCGCTACTATGCCGACAAAGGAAAGGTTGCCCCCGGCGCTACTTAGCTAGCGTCACTACTGTGTCGGCAGCTTGCATGTTATCACGGTTTTCGCTCGTTCGGGCTCGTTTGGACTCGGAATTGAGCTTCGTTTTTTCCTACGCGTATCTAACGAAGCCCTCTATCCAATGATGCTTGAAACCACACTTTTGCCTAGAATACAAATTTTGTGGAATTTCCAACCTTTAAAGGGTCGGTAACTTGCTCAACTTTACATTTCGGCCCCCGTTTGGATTCATCCGAACTCGAAATCGAATTTTGCTTTTTCTCACTTGTCGCCAACTAACTTATCTAGTTAATTGTTCTTGAATGGTCGAGTTCCAAGCTTAATCAAATCCTCACGGAGTTTTCGACCTGCACACCAAAAACAAGAAGAAAACAGAAAAATACACGAAAAATACATAAAAACCCAAAATAGATCAAAACACATAACAAATCATAAAAATGAATAAAAACCAATAAATAGTCCTAAAATATGGGAAAACGAAGAACAATACAATAAGGAAAAATGCAACAAAAATAGTACAAACAACTCCCCCACACTTAACTCTTTGCTTGTCCTCAAGCAAACAAAACAACAAGCAATTCGAGAAGAAAGATCGAAAAGTCCAAAGTTAATAATCATGCGAAATGAAACTCTCGTCTTCCTCCGGTTATCCATAAGACTTAACTCAAATTTGGAAACACGGTTACCACAAAATGAGTTCAAACGAAACAAAAACTCGTCCCAAGTCATTCTACAAATGATTTACTTGATTCAAACTTCCTTTTTACACATACACGTGCAAAAAGCTAGAAACGGTTTACTTAATATGTAGAAAACAATAAGAACCAAACCAATAATTCCAATTCCCTCTTATTATTATTTTTATTTATTATGAGTCATTTTTTCTAAATGACAGTCGTTAGGACGATAATTACCTAGGTTTACCCTAAGGATTTGTCCCCGAGTGTCCTAGGCCGGTTTCCCGTACTCATTGACCATATCTATCTCGAGTGAGACTATTCGAATCAAGCGGAGTCTAATCCTTTCAACTCTCACGAGCTCATTTAATTACTATTTTTTTTTTCTGAGCTATATTTTTCCAACCAAGGTTTCCGGATGATTGTTATCTAGGTTTAGCCTCGAGGAAGTTTCCTCGAGTTTCCTAGACCGGTTTCCCAGGCTTATTATCTCATTCCATAAAATGGACCGAAACAATAGGAGTCTAATCCATACTTCCTTGCGAACTCACATCTTATTCATAATTTTTTTTTCTTTTTTTTTTAGAGGGATGGTAACACAAGGATACATCATGAATATAATAACATGAACATCACAATTCAATCAAGACGTAACACAAGTGTATAGCATAACACGTTAACAACAATCGAGCATAAGGCAAGATTGTTTCAAGATCACCAATCGCGAATAAACAAGGGACAAAACAATTTTACAAACACAATTGTGGTTGCCAATGTCAACAAATCTTCATTAAATTTTAATGGAACCGTCCAACTCATCAAGTACATTTAGCATGAGAATTATCAATGAGACCAAATGACAATCCAAACTAACCACTTAGTCGTTTTGACTTGAAATAAACATTAAGCTTCATATGGGGAAATTGACCCAAACACACACCTAAAAAGAAAACGACGCCTAAGCATGCATAATTATGAGATTACTCCCCCACACTTAACAAAACAATGTCCTCATTGCTTGACCAAAAAGCATAGAAAAGAACACACAATCACACAAACTCATGCGATGAACATGAACTAAGAAATCAAACACACAAGAACACAAATAAGAGAAAAAAGAAAAGGGTGTGCAAACCGAAGATGTATCAAGTCGAGTAAGTCTTTCCATATAAAACGTTTGCTCATGCTCAACCTGGGCGTTCAGCTCAGTCCATGCCGTAACGTGCAAGTTTGCTCCTGGCAAGAAAATCACAAAACTCCAAAACTCCCATTATTCAAAAATAAAAGAAAAAGCATCAACAAAACACACAAGAAAGAAATAAACGAAACTTGGGTTGCCTCCCAAGAAGCGCTTGCTTAACGTCATTAGCTTGACGAAACCTGTAAAAATTAGCCGGGGTCCAAAAAGAAGTGACGATCATGCCATGCCTTCGTATTCTCGAGAAACGGTAGCATGAAAATGGTGGCATGACCAAAAATATGGTGGGCTCGAGTGGCAATGTTCTTGTGAAACCGAGCATAAACACCAAGGATGGTAACGGAACGACCCAGAGCTCTTCTCGACAAACCTCCACATTCATTCTCCCGAAATACGAGAATGTCCATGGAGCATGTCGAGCTAAATGGGGCCTTCTCGACGGTGCGGAGAGATGGCTCGAGTGAGGGACTCTCGAATTCGGGCACAGGAGTTTCCTCCATCACAATATTACCCTCAATATCTGGGAGCGCATCCTCATCTTCTTCAGTCTCGCCCACGTGGATTTTGCATTCAATCTCGACGGACTGAACGCGTTCTATTATGCCGTCAAGCTTCACCACCAACCGAGTGCAAAAAACTTGCACATTCTCTAATCGATCTGTTTGAGCCGATATACAAGCAGAAATGAGATCGAATTTTTCATCATCCGTCAAGGCGTTCCCCCGAAGTTCAATTTGCATGAGGGAATCGGGGGAAAAATTGTAAGCTCGATCCTCCAAGACTCGAATGCGTTCTGCTAGGTTCTCGACTTCGGCCTCAAGATTTTTTGTTTGGGCGGCTTGGGAGTTCAAAAAATCGAGAACCCGATCAAGCTTAGCATCGTCATTCGAGGAGTCCACGGGGAAATCATATGGTTGCTTGAACAGTAACGGATACCACGGTTGCTCGTAAGAGTAGGCACATGGTTGGCCATACTCCCACACACCGTAGCTCGGCCCATTATTCCAGTGAAGGGTTTGAGAGGAGGGGAACATGTTGCTCCGGTTCATTGCCATTTCTGTTCAATATACTTGCACGCAAGAACAAAAGAACAAAAAAACCACGCGAAGCCATGAAAAGAAAGAAAAAGAAAAGAGAACAAAAACGAAAACAAAGAGAAAAACAAAGATGCGGCAAATAACACGAACACAAAAACACAAAATAAAGAGAAATACAGAAAATAAAATCAAACACCAACACTAATATCCTACTTGCCTTCCCCGGCAACGGCGCCAAATTTGTTGTAGCAAATTTTATTTTTATTATCGAGCACCGAATCAAAAGATTCATTTCCTAGGTCGATCTCTCGAGGAAGACGGTTCGGAATCTAATATTGGTGTTGATAACACACAAAATGAAAATAAAACCTAAACACTCTAATCAAGATATGATGGGAAAATTATCAACTAAGATAGCAACTAAGAAATAACAATAATCTAAAAATATAAATGAAACAATGACAAAGAAACTAGGGAATGGAGAATAATCACTTCCGATTCTACACACATTTAACGACAATCAATAACTCGGTTAAATGGTTCGACTAACTAACACATTTGGCGGTTTAACCTTACTAACTCTCGTGATATGAGGATAAACATAAAAGAAAAAAATAACGAAACAATTAACACATAGGCAATACGTCTCCAAACATGTCTACTCTAAACGAGCCAAGTTCCATCAATTTCTCCCCTCTCGGTTTCGAAATCGATTATTTCTACGACTCCTCCCCTTTCGGTTCTAAAAGTCGCAATTCGTAGAACGAACAAACTCTAACTCAACAAATCAAAATTCAATCACAAATCAAAGTGTCACTTTGATTATTTCAACAATTTAACCTAAGTGTCACTCTTAGGTTACAAAAATTTATCAAGTGTGATTTTATCAATTCATAATTAAAACAACTCGTCAAGATTGAGCTATTGATTCAACACAACAAAATATTTTTCCAAATTCAACAATTATTCATGAATTAAACAAGAAGAAAAACTTAAATTTAATCTCAATCCAAGTGTTGCATTCAAATACAAGCTTCCTCCTTAATACAAAATGAAGAAAAATACAATAAGAAGAAAAGAGAATAAAAGAAGAAAAGAAAAAGAGGGAAGGAAGAGGAAGAACCCCTCCTTCTTCAATGCATGGAAGGTGAAAAATGAGGATGAAAAGGATGATCTTCAAGCTTGGAAATGCTCCCCTTTTATAGCCAAATTAATGATCCCCCTTCTTGCTTAAGATTAATAGCTGAAAATATCACTTTGTGGTGTCTTTCACGCCATTGAAGAAGATTGAAGAGATTGGGTACCAACCATCACTAAAAATAAGCTTAAAAATCATAAGTTGACAGAAAAAGGGGTAGTAGCGCCGCTACTAGTGGGTTAGCGCCGCTACTATGCCGACAGAGGAAAGGTTGCCCTCGGCGCTACTTAGCTAGCGCCGCTACTGTGTCGGCAGCTTGCATATCATCACGGTTATTCGCTCGTTCGGGCTCGTTTGGACTCAGAATTGAGTTCTGTTTTTTCCTACGCGCAACTAACGAAGCCCTCTATCCAATGATGCTTGAAACCACACTTTTGACTAGAATACAAATTTTGTGGAATTTCCAACCATTAAAGGGTCGGTAACTTGCTCAACTTTACATTTCGGCCCCCGTTTGGATTCATCTGAATTCAAAATCAATTTTCGCTTTTTCTCACTTGTCGCCAACTAACTTATCTAGTTAGTTGTTCTTGAATAGTTGAATTCCGAGCTTAATCCAATCCTCACGGGGTTTTTGACCTGCACACCAAAAACAAAAAGAAAACAGAAAAAATACACGAAAAATACATAAAAACCCAAAATAGATCAAAACACATAATAAATCATAAAAATGAATAAAAACCAATAAATAGTCATAAAATAAGGGAATTCGAAGAACAAAACAATAAGGAAAAATGCAACAAAATTAGTACAAACATAGCACTTCAAGGTTGCTCGTTCAGAGGCAATGACGAGTCATTTTCTTCTTCAAATCGTGGAAATTTTATTGAATTTGATCAAGGCTTTAGCTAGTATGAATGATAAAGTTAATGAAGTTGTGTTGGAGAATGCACCAAAAAATGCTCAATACATTGCTCCAGAAATTCAAAAAGAGATTCTAAATATTATGGGCAATAGAGTACGCCAAATGATTCGTGAATAAGTTGGGGGTAAGCATTTTTGTTTTCTTGTTGATGAAGCACAAGATATATCAAAAAAAAAAAAAAAAGAGCAAATGACCATTATTTTGAGGTTTGTCAATGATAGTGGAACGTTGACCGGACGTTTCCTTTCAATCAAAAGTGTTGTCGTTACCACTTCATTAAATTTGAAAAAAGAGATTTGTTGCATTCTTTCTCATCATGATCTCCATGTTAAAAAAATGAGAGGATAAGGATATGATGGTGCTAGTAATATGCGTGGTTCGTGGAATGGTCTTCAAGCCTTATTTCTCAAAGATTGCCCATATGCTTATTACATTCATTGTTTTGCACATCAGTTACAATTGGCATTGGTTTCTGCTGCAAATGATGTTAGTGTTATTTGGGAGTTGTTTTCTCACTTGGATAATATTGTTAATATCATTACTTCTTCTTCAAAGCGTGTTTATGAGTTGCGAGCAGCTCAAATACAAGAAATTAAGAATTTATTAGCTAATGGAGAGCGAGACTCGGGATGTGGTGCCAACCAAATTAGTAACTTGCAACATGCCGAACCACTCGTTGGAGCTCTCATTATAACTCCGTGAAGAGCCTGATTGATATGTATGCCGCCACTTGCAAAGTGTTTGAATATCTCATGGAGCATTGTCCGAGTGGAAGATCTAAGGCTAAAATTCATGGGATTTATAGAAATATGGCAACCTTTGAATTTGTGTTTGTCTTGCATTTGATGCACAAAATTTTCCGAATCACTGATACTTTTTGCTAGGTACTTCAAAGAAAAACTCAAGATATAGTGTCGGCTATCACATTTGTGTCTACCACAAAAAGTATTCTTCAAGATTTAAGAGAATCTGGTTAGAAGGAATTTCTTGAGGATGTTAAAGTTTTTTGCTCGAAAAAAGGTATTGATGTTCCAAACTTAGATGATTTTTATAAGGTTGGTCGTTCTCGTTGACATACCACAATCGAACATCATTACCAATTTGACATCTTCAATGAAACAATCGATTTCATTTTGATGGAGTTGCACATACGGTTTAATGAAGTCTCTATAGAACTTCTTTCTCTCACTGTGGCTTTGGATCCTAAAAATTCTTTTGAATCATTTAATAGTGATGATATTTGCAAGCTTGCAAGAAAGTTCTATCCGGAAGATTTTACACCTCAAAATATTGTGACTTTGGACTATGAGTTAATTCATTATAAGCATGATGTGCTTAAGATTTTTCAGGCATCTACGCTCGTTGAATTATGCCAGAAATTAATAGAGTGGTAGATCGAAAGTGTACGTTATGTTAACTAGATTGATCCATCTAGTTCTGACGTTACCGGTTTCTACTGCTACAACCCAACGAGCATTTTCAGCCATGAAGCATGTGAAGACATCACTTCACAATAAGATGGGGATGGTTTTCTCGAAGATTGCTTGATTCTCTTCATCGAACGGGAGCTTACTAATAGCATTAATATAAATTCTACTATTGATGAATTTTATTCTGTAAAAACTCGTCGGGCACAACTTCAGTGAACATTTGAAGAAAAAATATTATGTGTTTTTTTTATTATAATGAGTATGTTATTCTAGCCCAGTCTATTTTTATTTTCTGGATCCATCCCTGATTCCTTAAATGAAGTATTCTATAAATTTTCAGACACTTCCCAATTAAAAACAATTAGTATTCACAATTTCAAAAATCTCGATTTTCATGTCATACAATAATATTTTTTTCATCTTATAAAAATCTCAGTTTCATATAATTCAATACAAATTTTTTATCTTACACGGCATTGGCTTGCATTTGGTAACTCTGACGCTACATTTAGTAACAGAATTTAATATATCTATGCATGTATTTGTCAAAATGTATTTTTAAGTTACAAGATACAATCGTGATCATAAAAACATATTTTACGGTGAACCATAATTAATATATATTTAAGATAATATCAAAATTTGTTGAATAGGAGACATGCATTATTAATATATATTTAAGATAATATCAAAATTTGTTGAATAGGAGACATGCAGTCAAAATTGGAAAAACTCTCAATTGTTGTAACGCCCCACTGTAATTTTAAAGTAATTACAGACTTTCAGAAAAATCTATAAAATTTTCAGAATTCAATTTAAAACATTGGCGGCGTTATTCATTAAAAAACCAAATCAATATCACCATAATAGTCATCATCATGACATTCAGCATAACTCAATATCCTAACCAGGGTTTCATTCAACATCAGCCATTACCCAAACCGGGTTTTTCCAAATTTATCACAGAGTCAAAGGGGTATCACCCCAGAATTATTTCAAGTCATCATCAAGGATCATAAATTCCAAGTTTATAAAATCATAAAAGTTCAGATAGCGGAAGCAAATAAATAACGGTCTGGTCATATAGACCGACAACCACTCACTCCCCTTCGTCGTGCCCGCACTGACTTAACCTGCAACCGTGAGGAAACGGGTGGGGTGAGCACAAATGGAAATCATGGTGATCACTACTAAGCCATAATCAATAATCAATATTCTTAAAATAAAATAGGTATGGTCGCAACATGTATACGAATCAATCATTTGTCCCAATTTCCCATCATAATATCACAGTGTCAAGACTCATGTGCACGCCTACGCATAGACTACTGCTGGTAGACGTATCGAATGCCCCTCGGGCTTCTACACCGAATGCCCCTCGGGCTTCTATCGATGCCAGCAGTAAGAGTAAACCCCACGGGTTTCGCTTTATGGTTACAGGGATAATCGTTCGGCGGCCGACACAGCTCACATCGAAGGCTACATGGTTCACATGCATACATTGATCATACCATGTTCAATAAGAGGAGGGACTAAAGCATCTTCATGCATTGGTTTATCCATCTTAATAGAACTGTCTTGAGGGACTGCATTGGCATGGTGAGTTGTTTACGGATCTCCCTTTCTTTGTTGTGCAACAATAGATTCCTTCACTTCTCGCCCGAGAGAAAGTAGGCCAAAAACGTTGGAACTCAATGATTCTGGCTCAGCATCCACAAAACCCACACTTCCTTCCCCATGTGGAATCTCCCCATATGTACACTGATTCTTCGCCCCGAAGGAGCTCTTAAGTTCGTGAGTTCTCCAGCGGTGAACAAGTAAGGCAACAATTTACTGAATAGTGATATAAGAATATAAAACCCACCTGGACAATTGCAAGAGATATCACGAAAGTACGTGTAGGCAGCGAGCTCGGCTCGTCAAACACCTACATTTATTAAAGGGGTTCTATCAATAACTATCTGACACATGGATTACAAAGATTAAGGCATCCAAGGCTCATACCATCAGCACTTAGTTCAACTCATCTCATATAAGTCACATAAGCATGCATTTCGAGAGTAAACACTATTTCCGAACATACAACATGAGTTTTTCAAAACTTAACCCACGTAGCGATTTTAAAACGAACACCACTTGCAACACATAAGTCATATAAACATGATTCTAGTTGCATATGAACCCTAAGACATGCTTTTACAATTCTTATAAAGACATCGAGAACAAATAAAGTCATCTACCAGGAGATTATTAATCAAACATTTAAAACCGAGTTGCAGACCATAATTTAAATTTAACAGCTGACAGGACCTCAGTAATTGCTAGATAAGTGAAGCTACAGACATGCTTTTAAGGAGATTCAAAAACTACAATGTAACTAACTCGATTATCTACAACTTTGCTAAGACCATATAATTTGCAAATAATTATGTAATCAATGAGTTCAAACAAAAAACATGCGATTCATAGAATCTGCCCGAAACTAATTCATGATACAAACAACACTTCAGTAAATTGACTCTAACTCATGCTACTGACCATCAAATGACTTGACTCAAAAACCAATGGATAGCCAAAAAGCAATGATATAATTTTTATGATGACCATATATCAGTTTAAGCACATCTTGACATATAAAACAAGACATACATAAAATAAATACAAGCTGTCGGGTTTTATTAAAAACTGTTTGCGCGACAATTTTGTAAAAATCATACCTCACTCGATTCAAATCGAATTTCCAAAATTCCAAAACTCACAGAAATACAACAGGATAAACTACATTTCATATGAAGATTACATCTTCATAAAATGAGTATTTCAAGGCCACTACCGCAGCACAACAGAGGCAGTAAAATCACGATTTACCATGACATATGTTATTCAAAAATCCGAAAAGGCCAACCAATCGCTTTTCAAAATTCACGAAACTTTCCAGATCACTTAAACACATCCCAGAGGGTCCAAATTCACAAGATTGCATGGATCCAACAAGGATCTATCTATATCTTACACAAATTGCATATATCAAATACATAGGCACATGGATTTAACTCATAACACATAAATCCACTTATAAAACACCAAAATGCCTAGGAGTCACATCATATCAGAGATGGACAGCCACTATTACCGTTCACCATGCAAAGGAAACAGAGTGGAGTGAAGGTTTGGGCAAGGGCTGGCTGCGGTTAGCCTTGGCGAGCGGTGCGGGCGCGAGAGGGGCTGGGGGCGGTCATTGGCGAACAAAGCTGAACGTGAGTTGCTTCTTCGGCCGGAACTCGCAGCAATGTTCGAACAGAGGTTGGGATGGATTGGGGATCTCGTGTGGTGGCTGATGGTTTAGCGGTGGTGTTTGTGGGTCGTCTTGCCAGAAGTTGCTCGCGGGAGGAGGAGGTCGTGGAGGTGTTGCGACTGCTTCTCCTTTATTTTCTTTCTCCTTTTTTTTTACGATGAGAGAGAGAGGGAGGGATCGAGAGGAACGGGACGAGAGATTTTTCTTTCTCTTCTTCCTTTGCGAACGAGAGCGACGATAGAATTGAGAGGAGAAAAGTTGCGGGTGATGAGAGAAGAGGGAGGAGAACACGTTTAAAAAATATACTTAGGGTTATTGTTCTTGCTCTCCAAGCCATTTAGGAAACGGTTCGGGTCGCGGGCGGTTCGGGTCGCATGGGCCTGTTCGGGCGGTTCATGGGTGCACAGGCTGGTTTCGCCTACCGGTTTCTCGGGCTTGATTTATACACTCCGATATTCATATAACACTCGGAAAAATAAAATGCGACGACTCGAAAATAAAATAAAATACGACATCCAGAAAAATTAAATAATTAATCCGGCAATATATATTTATTATGAACACAATAATAAATATATTATCAATCAATTATTTCACTTTGGCAATTAAACAAAATAATAATAATAATAATAATAATAATAATAATAATAATAATAATAATAATAATAATAATAATAATAATAATAATAATAATAATGCCAAAAATATCCGAAAAAATCCATAAACGAACGACTTAGATTCAAATTTCGCGATTAAATCGAAATCGCCGAAAGAAGAACGTTTTAAAATAAAATGATCGAGTACTACATCATAAAATTTTAGTCGACATAGCGACAAATACAATAAATATAACCATATAAATAAAATTTGATAAAATGAATAATCTAAGAAATTCTTTAAATCAAACGGGGCGCTACAATTGTACACGTGGAATTTAAATTTATGAGATAAATTTTCATTTGTATTAATTTTTAAATTCAAATAAAAGACACAATACAAATCCAAGAATTTATTTGGTATTTAGAAAAACAAGTGAAATTCGAACAAAAAAAATAAAATCAACCGTTTTTTACGTGATTTTCTGAAAATATGTATCGTAAATTGAAAATAGAAATATTTTATTCACAAGGTTAATTTGTGAATCATTCTTCATAATCGAACGGAATAGAGTTGAGGTAAAACAAAAAAATGTGCAGGTGGATCTTATGAAAACCCTAAAAAGTCAGAAAATTTTGCCTTTTATAGGAAAATTGTTCACGACCTTTAATCATTTTGACCGATTTAGATCGTCCAATCACCGATTTCGTGCATGTGGGTTGTGTTAGTGCATATACTAAAAGCGCGACTTATTGCGTTATTTATACTATTTTCTGTTGAATGAGAATTGCATTTAACATAGAATATTTTAGATACTTCTTACATGTAGGTATGTTACCCCATATATTTTAATTTATAATTATTAGTTAATATTGTTTACTCTCTTCTTTAATTTATAATTATTATTTAATAATATTTTCTCGTGCATCGCACGGGGTACATACTAGTTCGAGAGAAAAAGACGGGGATTGGATCCGGATCTTGATTTGTAATTTAGGATCCTTTTTCTCTCTCTCTTATACACGCACACGCGTATATACCACCCTAGAACACCAAAATGAGGAACAAAATAGTGAATGCAGAAAGTTAGAGTGAAGTATGAATAATCTTGCCAAACTCGAAGATGAAACTTGGAGATGTCTTTTTTTTTTTGTGGAGATGTGGCAGGCAAAAATTGACTCCGAGCAAATTACGGAGCTCTTCTTCTAGCGCCTAACTGTTGATATGTAAAATTTTATCAACAGCAAAATACACCCCTATTCTGTGAATAATATGTGTTGGATTAATATGCATTTTTATTGGTTTTTGGGAGATGAAGATCTATCCCTTTTTCTTTTGGTTTTTGTTGTGGGAGATGAATAGTCTCTCTCCCTTTTCTCTCTCATATATATATATATATATATATATATATATATATATATGATATGGGATATTATATACACAAGGCTAAACCGGTCCGCCGAACCGATTTAGAGGGTCATACCATGAAGGAATCGAGCCAGGCGAGGAGAAGACCGAGCAAAATAACTTGTCGACCAGTCAAACAGTCGACCAACCCATCGCTCGACCAAACAATCGATCGAGCAATCCTATCGACCTCAGCAGGTCGAACATCTCGCGGACTCAACGCTCAACAGATCGGCCTAGTCACAGGCGCGTGTAAGAGCTTCCAGCTGAATTCCAAGAGAATATTTACCCCATGTGCAGGAGGACACGTGTTGAGAATGTATTGGGGAATAACGATAACCACCTCTGACAGCTCCCAACGTCTTGCACCACCTCTGACATGTGCACGGCGTGTCAGAGTACGGACGGGCAGCTTGGGCAGCCAACTCATCCTTATCCGGGCAGCTATTAGGGCAGGTATCTCACCCTTATATAAAGGGGGTGAGCCTTTCTCCCTTGACACATTCTATTCATTCTTCACTTCAGTATACTCATGCACATACTGACTTAAGCATCAGAGGCTCTTCACCGGACACAACCCCCGGTGTGAGAGTTACTTGCAGGTTTCCGACGTTCTACCGGTGAGGACAAAGATCGATCCGCTCCAAACTGGACCAGGACGCTCACACTTGCATTAGACTCCCTATCAGGCCTCCTGCCTTCACCTCATCCGACGCCGAGTGCACCTCTAAGCACGTTTGATTATATCGAGCAACATACTTCTTCAAAGACTCCTTCTCTCCCTGCTTCATCGCCATCAAGGTAAAATATGTCTTCTCCTGAGCCGCCGCGCTCGAGTACTGATTGTTGAGATTATTGGTGAAATCCTCAAAGTCCGCGATCGAACCAGGTGGCAACTGATGAAACCAGTCAAGCACTCCCCCACGCAAGGTCGATAAAAACGCCCTGCAACATACAGAATCAGAAAACACAGCCATATTTTCAAAAGTCCTCACATGTCTCGACGGGTCAGATGACCAGTCATACACCAAGTTATTCTCCCTGGAATTATTAGGCAAAGGGGCCGCGAGAATCTCCCTCGAGAAAGGATGTCCTCGAGCTCTCCTCTCCGGCCTCCCTTCGACCTTGTCCTGCAACTGGCACAACTGCTCCGCTATCCTCTCCATCGCATGATCCTTTACGCCTCCTCCATCTCCATACCTAGACACCTCCTCATCCTGACTTCTTACCACCGTGGTCGGCGCTGTTGTGGCGTGAGACATGTGGCTTGTGACTTGCGGCACCGCCTGCGCCGCCGCGGCCGCCACCATCCTCTGCATCTCCTCCCTGGTCATTGCCACCATCTGTTGACCGGGGGCTTGCACACCCTCCTGCGATGGCACTTCTCCTTGCACCACCGCTCCTCCTGGTTGTGCCACCACTGGGTTTTGGGGCGGCGGCGGTGGCAGCGCCACCGCGGCTACTGCGCGAGCCTCCTAGGCACGATTGGAGCTTGCATCTCCTTCGGGAACCGCTGTCGATGCTCCCACACCTTGAAGGATGGGTGTAGGAGTAACCGGCATATGTGAAGGGCCAGAGAAACCCAGAGGAGGGCCTTGCCCTATCAGCCTGGCCGTCGTCCAAGCGTCGTTGAACGTCGACTACAAGTTGGTTCTGGAAATTCCGTCCGCCATAGCTGAGCTTCAAAACACAACCTTTCGAACAGTCCCACAGATGGCGCCAATAATGCAAGTGTGAGCGTCCTGGCCCAGTTTAGGATGGATCGAATCTCGCCTTTGCCGGTAGAACGCCGGAAACCTGCAAATAACTCTCACACCGGGGGTTGTGTCCAATGAAGAGCCTCTGATGCTTAAGTCAGTATGTGTATGAGTATACTAAAGAGAGTAATGGAAAAATCGTGCTTAGGAAGAAAGGCTCACCCCCTTTATATAGGAGTGAGATACGTGATCTAAGGCTTCCCGGATTTCGTGAGCTGGCTACCCAAGCTGCCCGTCCATACTCTGACACACCAATTGCATGTCAGAGGTGGCTCGAGACATTGAGCGCTGTCAGAGGTTATTGTCGCCATCAACCAATACGTTCTCGACACGTGTCCTTCTGCACATGAAGTGAATATTCTTCTGAAATTCCGTTAGAGGCTCTTACACGCGCCTGTGACTAGGCTGATCCATGAAGTGTTAAGTCCGTGAAGTGGTCGACCTGTTGAGGTCGACAAACCTGCTCGATCGTTTACCTGGTCGAATAATGGATTGGTCGACTACTTGACTGGTCGATCTTCCTGCCACTTGGCTTGGCGCCTCCTTAGTACAGCCCCATCGACCGGTTCAGCAGACCGGTTTAGCGATGTGGGTATAATATCCTATATCACACTTCAAATAAACAGGAACTGTCTGAACAAAAATGTTGACAAAGCTAATCATACGACAAAAGAAACCACAACAATAAGAAATTTATGATTATCAGCTATGAAGCTGCTAAAATCGTTGCTCATCTTCGACCAGCTCGCAAGAACGGAGAAGACAGGTTGAAAAACTTTAGATTATCAGCTATGAAGCTGCTAAAATCGTTGCTCGTCTTCGACCAGCTCGCAAGAACTATTGGGAGAAGACGGGTTGAAAAACCTTAGATTATCAGCTATGAAGCTGCTAAAATCAATGCTCGTCTTCGACTAGCTCGCAAGAACGATTAGGAGAAGACGGGTTGAAAAACTTCAGATTATCAGCTATGAAGCTGCTAAAATCATTGCTCGTCTTCGACCAGCTCGCAAAAATGGTTGGGAAAAGACGGGTTGTAAAACTTTAGATTATCAGCTATGAAGCTGCTAAAATCGTTGCTCGTCTTCGACCAGCTTGCAAGAGCGATTGGGTGAAGATGGGTTGAAAAACTTTAGATTATCAACTATGAAGCTGCTCAAATCATTGCTCGTCTTCGACCAGCTCGCAAGAACGATTGGGAGAAGACGGGTTGAAAAACTTCAGATTATCAGCTATGAAGCTGCTAAAATCGTTGCTCGTCTTTGACCAACTCGCAAGAACGATTGATAAAAGACGGGTTGAAAAACTTTAGATTATCAGCTATGAAGCTGCTAAAATCGTTGCTCGTCTTCGACCATCTCGCAAGAAAGGTTGGGAGAAGACGGGTTGAAAAACTTTAGATTATCAGCCATGAAGCTGCTAAAATCGTTGCTCGTCTTCGACCAGCTCACAAGAACGGTTGGAAACAAACGGGTTGAAAAACTTCAGATTATCAGCTATGAAGCTGCTAAAATCGTTGCTCGTCTTCGACTAGCTCGCAAGAACGGCTGGGAGAAGACGGGTTGAAAAAATTTAAATTATCAGCTATGAAGCTGCTAAAATCGTTGCTCGTCTTCGACCAGCTCGCAAGAATGATTGGGAGAAGACGGGTTGTAAAACTTCAGATTATCAGCAATGAAGCTGCTAAAATCGT
>CACSLK010018944.1:2844107-2855383 GCA_902706635.1 Striga hermonthica | reverse complement strand
CAGGCAAGGTATTGTTTAAGAAATTCCAGATGAAGTAATCATGGGATGTTGCTACAGATTGCTTACCATTTTTGCCACAATGCCACACCAATCTATCTTCTTCCCCTGGGTTAATGCTTTTGATTTTCAGGATTGCAGCTTGTTCATGTTCAGTGAACAATTCCTGCAGGATATGCATCTTCCAATGTCTCCCAGTCACATCAATTAAGTCACTCACCGTACTAATATCAGACTTGATTGGGGGTGTACTCAAAGGTTTGAATCCAGGAAGCTCAGGGATCTAAGGATGTTCAAATATTTTGATTCTAGTCCCTCTCTTAACTTCATATCTCAGTCCCAAATAGAAGGAATCTTTGTCTTTAAGCTAGCTATGCCATAGCCAAGATCCTGTCTGCTTTTGAGTAACAGTGAAGAAGTTGTCTCTAGGAATATACTTTGCCTTCAAGCATCTGCTGACTTACAGGTCGGGCAGGGTGAGAATTCTCCGGAGCTGCTTGGTGATCAAAGCCTTGTTCATCAACTGGATATCATGCAGCCCAATTCTTTCTTTGTCTTTAGGCAAAGTCATTAAGCTCCATGCTTTCCAGTGTATTTTCTTGCTCTCAGAATTACATGTGTGTTCCACCAAAAGGTTGCAAACAGTCTAGCAATATTTGTACAAACAGTTTTAGGGATGAGAAAACATGACATAGTGCACACATGAAGGGAATTAAGTACTGCTTTGAGAAGAACCTCTCTACCAGTTGTAGAGAGGAAGTTATTTTTTAGTTCATAATCTTCTTCTCCACAGCATCAGAGATAAAAGAAAAAGTGTCAATTTTGTTACTGCCAATGCCCAGAGGCAACCACAAATATCTAGAAGAATTTTGTGGGGTAATCCCCAATCAGAATGTTGCAAATTGAGGCTTTCAAGGAGATAGAGGAATTCCTGCTGAAAAAAATGGAAGATTTAGAGAGATTCACTTTTTTCCCAGTCATTTTTTGGTAAGCTGCAAGGATAGAAAGGATAAAATTGGCTTGAGCAGGCTCAGCTTTGGCAAATAACAGGGTGTCATCAGCAAAAAAATAAGTGGGAGATTTGGGGACCATTTTTAGAGAGTGGAATTCCAGAGATGTTACCTTTAATGGTTTGCATTTTAATCAGGTGAGAAAGGATTTCAAAGACCAGAATAAAGACATAAGGGGATAGAGGGTCCCCTTGTTTTATGCCTCTAAAAGGGGTGACATAGCTACAGACCTCACTGTTAATATTGAAGGAAAATGAGGCAGTGGAAATGCAGGAGAAAACCCAGTTAACAAACACCAAGCAAAACCCAAGTTTTAGCATGATTTGACTCACACTCGTCCACTTTATTGTATCAAATGCCTTCTCCATATCAAGTTTAAGAGCCATATAAAAGTGTTGGCCAGTTCTATGTCTGTTTAAGAAATCAATAATTTCATGGCCAAGAGTCATATTATCCATAATTTGTCTGTTAGACACAAATGCAGCCTGGTTATCACTAATACAGAGGGGAAGACAGGGTTTAAGTCTCTGAGCTACAATTTTGGATATGACTTTATAGAGCACACTACACAAACTGATAGGTCTATAGTGTGAGACGTGCTCATGGTTAAGAATTTTAGGGATGAGTGTAATCAAGGTATGATTTATGCTTTTGAGAAATTTACCAGAAGAAAAAAACTTTTGACCACAGTGCATAATTCATAGCAAATAAGGTACCAGAACGTTTGAAAAAACAGAGAGGTCATACCATCAATTCTAGGGGATTTTCTGTAGCGCCCCATTTGTTCTGGATTTAATTGGAGATATTTAATTATTTTAATTATTCGAATTATTTATGTTCGTGCTCGATTGTTTAATATTTGCGTGACTATATGCTCATAAATGCTTAAGTGTACTAATTTTACTATCGAGTCGAATAATTAAATTTATTTTTGAAGCAAGTATCGAATGAGCCGAGCATCGAACCGAGTCGGGTTTTTCATTTATATATTGAACGCTCGCATGTCAACCTGGGCCTCGACCCGCGCCCTCTCGGGTAACGCCCAAACCACCGTTGATTTCTCCCCATGCATGCTAGCATGATGTTTGAATTTCAAAAATTTGATTGTTACCTCTTATCTCCTCATTCTGGGGCACTATGACCAATTAATTAGGATTTAATTGCTGCTAATTGGTCATCAAAGTTATCTCCTCCAAAATTTAATCTCTCTCCCCCACGTACCGAGATAGCTGATTTCCTCTTCCCCTCACTCTCAATCTTTCTCTCCGGAAAATCTCGCTCAACTCACTGGAAATTCTTACCGCGCTGCTGCCGCATGTCACCCCCTCCGCGGGACGCCGACCATTCTCGCCGTTTTCTCTTGGATCATCGAGCCACGTTTGCGTGAGGAGCTGTGATTAGTGTGATGTCGAGCGAGCAACATCTTCAGTCCATCCACACCAAAAAGCTTCGTGCAGCAACCTGGTCGCAAGGAGCCTCTGCCCATCTAGCCACGCAGCAACACTGTTCGAGTGAAGCAGCGGTCGTTCGTCAAGGTTTCGGTCCTTTGGAGCCCTTCCCGGCGAGCCGTGAGTGAGAATTGGTAATCGAGCGCCAATGGGGGATAGCCGAGAAGCCACCTGTCGTTTTTCGAGCTGAGTACCAGGCCGGGGAAGAAGAAGAAGCGGGCAACAGGTTTATCTTTCCCCATTTTTCAATATATATAAGCTTATCTTCATGTCGACTTCGGGTATTCCGTCTGGCCTCGATAAGCGAGTCGAGTATTAGCGAAAAGTGCTTTCCAGAAAGCACGAGAAGAGGAAAAGCTGTATGTGGTGTTGATTTATTATTTCGAGGTCCCGATCATTTATTTTGAGCTCACCTTCGTCGTCTCGTGAAGTATTCCGGCCGTCTTTCCCGGCAGAACTCCATTCTTGTCTTTTCATTCGATTCCTTTAACCGAGCTCATAGTTTATCGAAGACGGGTAACATTTTCGAATCTACTCGTTATTCCGGTCGTACTCATTTATCACATGTTAGATATATATATCGTTCCTATTACCGAATTCTTGTTTGAAGTTAGATTTTTTTCAATTTGTTAACGGCTCGTATATGTCATTTCGTTTATCGGATTATGTTCGTGACTTCGTTAAATCGAGTATAGTTGGAATTGCTGTGAATATATGTGTATGTTTATTTGCTGATCATATTATATTACATGATTTATTTGAATTAAATCGTGTAGATATTGTATTTTACGTATTTACTAGAATTAGATCTATAGGGTTTGAAGTGAAACCCTTAGGATCTGGTTTAATCTCGTGGAAACATCTTGGAATATGCAACATTTTTGTGTTCTGGTCACAATGGTTTTGACCTTGTGCAATTTGGATTTATATTTGTCAAGTTATGAATTTTTGAATTATACGTGTTTGCTGAAATTTGTTAAAGGCATGATAAATTGTATTGTAGTTCAAAACTTATGATATTTTGGATACGTTTCTCCTTAGATGTGTAGTGACCTTGTGTTAAATTTTCATAATTTTTGGAGTTAAATTGCTAGGGTAAATAATTTATTGTTTGTTTCTGCAGAATCTTTGAAAAATCGTATAAAATTGAATCCTGGGTGAAAATGCATGAAACTTGGTCATTATTCTTATTTGATATGATATATGGTGTGGTAAAAATCTCAAAAATTGTTGGACTCGTTTTGTTATGTTTCTGTTCAAATCATGTTATATGCTGCTAAAACTTGTTATAATTTTCATAATTCACATGTTTATTGTTTATACTTGAAATTTTTTTCACATGTTTATTGTCTATACTTGAAATTTTTATATGTTATTCCCAGCATGTTGTAGTTGTTGTCCTAAAATTTCTAAGTCTTGAATCATCTTTTTGGTCAGTCATTAAATCCATGCTCGTTTATGCTGAAAACTTTTTTTAATTTTGCAAAATCGCATGCTTAAGTGGTGAGGCTGAAACTTGGTGATTGTGCTATGTTCAGTAAATTCTATTATGTGTTCAAATTTTAGATTAAAACTTATCCGTTTGCCTGGTCCTCTTAAATATGTGTTTCACTGTCATATTTTACATTCATTGGTTCATTATGTTCAGTATGAGATTTTATGTGATTTTCATGAATGTTGCTCCCTATTGATGTGTTGCATGTGTTCTATATATGGAATCGAACCCTCGGGTGGATTTTGGGAATAACCCGATTAGTACCCTGGTTTTCGGACTTTTTCCCGAACTGTTGACCCCAGTCAACCCCTATTTGACTTTTATGTGACTTTCCTATACTTGGTTCCGAGTCGAGTCAAATGTTCCATAACTCCACGAGAATCTTCCACGAGCCACTTAGTGGACGTGTTTCGAGTAATTTTGTGTGTTCGTTTGATTTGATTGTAATCGAGAAGCTATCTTGATTTTCCTGTAGGTCTTTTGAGGTGTTGACCTCACCACTTACGCGAGCCTCGCTTTTGTGTTTGTCGCTGCTTTCAGGTGGGTACAATTGTTGTATCTATATTTATCGCACTTGTTATTTAGTATAAATGTTCATTTCGATAGTTTATGTATGCGTGAGAACCCTAGTCTAGGTTTTCCATTGATAGTGCCTTTGATGAATGCATAAACAGTGAGAGGTCGTCTGCCCGTTTGCCTAGTGAGAAGGTGGACGCCCTGAACCATTTGTCTAGTCGGGAGGGGAAAAACAGCTCCACTGTCTCCTGGAAAGGATCCCTTTGCCCATGTCAAGCTAGGGAGGGAAGGTTTACGGTTACTTCCTTGCCGATGTCTGATCGAAAGGTTGTTGTATGTACATAGGTGGTTTGCGATAGGGCCGTATAGGGAGTAGACATGGATACTATGCATACTTTACTTATGGTTTTGGATCTTTATGCGAAATACACTATGCGGTATTGGTGAGCATGGTGGTTTTGCTCACCCCAATTGTTAGTTCTGTCCTCTTGTTTCCTCTTTCTATCTCTAGGTTGAGCACGGTTGGCGGCGGAAGCGAGGGATGAACGAGTAGTGGTCATGGACATATTGTGTCTTTTGCTTCTTTTGCTTCCGCTATTATCTATGTTGGATTGTTGGCTTTCCATCGAACTATTATGCTTCCGCTTTCATTAGAAACATGTTGGTTTGAACTTTTGGGTCATTGTTAAACCTTTTAATGTTTTCTGAGACTTATAATAAATTGGTTTGATTGTTATGATCGTTAGTATGCATGTGTAGATTCTTTGTGGTTGAACTTAATTGTTTATTTTGTTAGTGGATAAGTAGCGTCGGTTAATGATTAAAGTTTAAAATTGGAATTTTGGGAAAAATTTACTATGGTTTTTTATATATAAATTTGGTAAACTCTTTAAAATAAAACGGGTCGTTACAGTATGGTATCAGAGCTAGTTTGCGTTTCTATAGACTATCTCTAGTGTTAGTACGTTTAATGACCATTGACCACTTGCTTTCGTCTTGCTGCGCCAGCTCGAGGTATGAGTTTGTTGTTTTGCTTATTTTATATGGGGCTTAGGACTATCCACCTTTGTTATAATTCGAATTCTACTGTTTGGTGATGACTCTAGTAATTTTCTCGCAATATGTTTCGAGTTAGAATTTTGAGCGAGCTATCTCGATCATAGTTGAGATTTGCATATTTGCACCATAGCTCTTCTTGTGACCAGCGTCAGGATACCTTATTGAGATTAGACAACCGGGAAATTCTGAATGTACGGAATCACTCGAACGTCTGAAGCAGTTGACAAGTGAACCGGAGGATCAATAGTGGAATCCAATCATTTGAGTGCGATGATTGGGATTTAAAGCTTCGAATGAGTTGTCAACCGATGCCGAAGAGTTCTGTTGATCGATGGAGTATTTCTTACGCGACTCCCGAGGATGGCAAAACCTCAAGGAAAACAATGGCTACCTTTTATTGCATAGGTTATGAACATTACTAGCGATGACTGACGGATCTGACGAAATGACTCTGTAAAGCTCAAAGAGATTGTGTCTTTTCATTTCAATTGCGAATGAAGTAGAATCATCACCGAGGAATACTTTCCTTGGAGCTGCCGTGATTTCATGTAGTGGATAACTGGCCGAGAAATCGAGATCGTGTGTTGGTTGTTAACTTTCCATTTATGTGCGTCATCTTTTAATCCATTTTGCAATTTTTGTGTTTTATGTGTGGAGCTAACTTTGTTTAGAGGCCTTGTGTATAAATAAGGATAAGTATATTCGTTTCTGCTAAACTTTATTCGTCGTAAGGTTTGTGATTTTTGTTTGTGATAACTCTAAGTCCATGCGCTAGAGAACGTAAAGGTATCTTGACCTGGAGGCCAGCGACGATCATTTATCTTGTTGTGATTGAATCGTTTGTTGCATAGAAAATAGTTTTCCCCAATCGAGAGTCGTCGACTAATACATGGAAGGTGTCTTACCTTAAAGGATTATGAAGGATCTTTCAAGGAGGGTAGTCGAGCCTGGAGAATGTGCATTGTAAAGCGTAGAACCGCCTGTATTCTCAAACTTACGTTTCGTTGTAAACTTTGACAAGTTTTCGTTCTTTTATTTCTTTTTGGCCTTCGGGAGAAATCTTTCACTTCCTTGGACTTTTGCAAAACCTTTGAAAACTCTTGTGTTTGTTTTTTTGTTCGCTTGGAGTTTCAAGATCAAGTTTTGCGATCTGATGTACCAATTAAGACAAGTGTTTCCGGCTTTCAGCTTGTCTTATATTATTCTTTCAGTTGTGTTTGGGTATTCCATTCATCCGAACCAATTAATTTTTATCGTTGTCGAGAACGAGTTGGACCATTTCTGAATCGCGCCAATCATCTGGGTGCACCTAGGAGTAGTCCGGAGAATCAGCAAAGAAGGCCACCAGACGAGCAAGGTGAGTTACAACCAACCTGAATTTCGGAGGAGCGGATTTATTTCATGGCAGAGAATGTTGAACATCGACAATCGTAAACCTAACTGATGGACAAGGAAGGATGATCAACTACTATCACAAAGTGAAGACTTGTTCAATCACTAAAGAAAACTACAAAATCATTGAAGACCTATCTAAGACCCGATGTACCATTAGCAGAAGATCGAGGAATCGACATATCAAAATGGGCTATGGAACCCGATGAGAAAATCCGTAGTCGGAGAGTGATTCTTTTCGTGCTAAGTAGCGCAATGGCGACTACGACGGAATGTCTGGTTGTAATTCTGCAGCGATGTCATAGTCTATCTCTAAGAACGCCGAGGCGTAGCGGAAATACCCAAAGACGTGATCGTGGTCATTTAGATGAAAAAAGCCTCTCGCCTTGACCTTGAGGTGTGAACTCTGGGAAGTACAGATATGTGGAGCTCATTCAGGACTGCTGGCACGATTAGCTACCGGAGGAAGAGCAGATATGACGACCCACGCTGTTAGTCGGAAGAGCCGAAGTGAGCTAGCTAGTTGGTGTCTCGAATAGAGCCACTGACCTAGTACCATTCTCGATTGGAGAGCCGCATTAGATTTTCCTTTGCGAATTTTTACCTATTTCTAGCATTGGGTCTTTTTGCGTATTAGAGTGTGTTGTTGGAATACGGTAGTGGACTTGAAACTCGGTTTTATGCCCTGTTATATTTTTGAGACCTTGAAACTTTTGAATTCTTGTAAACCAAAAAGCTTGTTGAAATAAACCCCATTTGTACACATTCTTGTGGAAAAACCCATCTCTTGCGATTGCCTTAGCCTATGTGAAATTCCAAGTCAAAAAAATTTTCGTATTGAGAAAAACCATGGATTAAATTTTCTTGTCGAAATCTTGAACCGAAAACTGACTCTGGCTGGGTATACACGAAGTGGTGGTCAAGTGTGTACGCCCGTGCTAATAGACGATAGGCTTGCGTGGCCGATCATTGACTCACACGCAAGCTGTAGCTGCCATCACCAGACACACAGAACTCCCAAGCCAGCTTGATCGGCCCAAACTTTGACCTTGTAGCTGGTCTCTGAACAGGTGCACGTGAGCGTCCTGGCACCCCGCATATGCAGCGCCTGCGAGCGTGCAGCCTCTCGGAGGACAATGCATTAAAAATTCAAACGTCCACATTATTTTTCTTTTGGACGGTTTGACCACCGAGAGTTCCAAGTTCCATCGAACCACGATTGCATCCTAGATCGATGGTTTTGATAAGGAAGCATGGTCAGTAAGTTTCTTATGCCTATGCGAGAAGTCCTTGAGATGGCAAGATACGAGACTTGTGTTGCCAGCAAATGGAGCCAAGAGGGGCTACGTTTGTGTCGTAGAATCGTGTGTTGTAAGTATGAGTATAGCGGGGCTATACTGCTGTAGCGCCCCATTTGTTTCGGATTATTTTGAGATTGTTATTTATTTTATTTTGTCCGATATTATTTATTTCGTGCTCGATTAGTATTTTTTTCGATTATGTAAAAATAATTGTCTAATTGTTTTAGTAGTATATTTAACCGAGATGAAATTATTTATCGATTGAACCGGATAATCGAACGACGCATTAAACGAGAATTTTGAAACCGAGCGCACGCCATCGACCCGCGCCTTTCTCGCGCCCGCGGCCCGCGTCCGCAAAGCCCTAAGCCCACGCCCGAGGAGCGCCCGCCCGGCCCGTCGCCCTCTCCCCTCTTGCATGCATGGGAGTTTAATTAAAATTTTGAATTAAATGTTATCCCCTTAAATCAGCCCCAATCCCCCTTATCTATCCCTTGACCAAATTCAAATTGGGAGGTTACTAATTTAAATAAAGAAAGACGCTTCACTCCCCTCATTCACTCTCTTCTCTCCCTCCCGTCTCTCTCCTCTCCCTCTTCTCTGTTGCTTGAAATTTTTAGAGGTCCTTTCCTCTCTTTTTCTCTCCTAAGTTCGCTGGAAAAATCTCGGAGATATCCCCCGCACGCGCACCTTCCCCCACTGCCGATCGCCACTCGCACGCCGCGCCTACGAACGCCGAGCCCCGCGCGCGATACTCGCCAACGAGCAATGACCGCGACCTGCCACCTTCTCGATCATCGAAGGACGCCTCATTCGACAAGTGTGCCGCCATTGGACGCCGAGCACGCGGACGATTTCCCCTCAGATCGAACCGTTCGTCAACCTCTCTTTAGGTGTTTTGTAATTTTTACTAACCTCCTACGTTATATCTTGTTATGTGCTCTTGTTTGCTGTATATGTAAATTTTACTAATTGATTGATCATTATATGACTTGTTATGTTAATTATACGAATGTTCAATATTGGATCCATAAGGTTTAGTAGTGAACCTTTAAGATATGATCAAAACCTGTGTCCAACTCTTGGATTATGGAACATATTTTTGTCCTGAACACAATGGCTTTGGCCTTGTGTAATTTGGACTTGTATTTTAAGAGATATGCATTTTTGAATATTATGTGTTTGCTGAAACTTTTAAAATATGTGATAAATCGCTCAGTTGTCCAAAAATTCTGGATTTTTATTATGTTTTTTCTGTGACGTATATTTACCTTTTGTTTAAATTTCATAATTTTTGGAGTTGAATTGCTAGGGTAAATAATTAAATATTTATTTCTGCTGAATCTTTGAAAAACCATATAAAACTGGCTTTTTATTATAAATGCATGAAACTTGGTTATTGTGATTATTGTATGTGATATTTGATACGGTAATAATCTTAGAAAAATTTGGATTCAATAAGTTGTGTTTTTGTTAGTATCATATTTTTGACTGAAACTTGTAACAATTTTCAAATCAATTGTCTATTGTTTAAGGGGTAAATTGCACAAATCCTCCTGTAATATACTAAATCTGCGCGTTATCCCCCTCTAATTTTAAAAATACGTCTGTTATCATCCGATTCGGTAATTCGAAATTACCAACCTCAAACTGCATTTTGGAGGGATTAATTACACGCACCTTCATAGCCCACAATAATCCCGGTTTGCCTACTAAACCGGCCTGGTCACCTAAAACCAGGTGATCATCGAACCGAGGTCATCCCGAGCCGAGGCTATCTTATACCGAAGTCCCCACAAACCGAGGTCACTATTCCCGAAGCTGGTGACAAGACGCCTACGCGCAAACCTCACACATCACGAGATCCTTCATCATTCAAGCGGGACCCACTCATATGACCGCCCATCAAAAGCTACTTTACAAGAAAAAGTTACCGTACACCCGGACCTACGAGCACGAAAAGCTACTATAAATAGCACATTCATGCCCTTGTACAAGGATCGCACTCTGAACATTCAGTACGCATATATAAAAACTGCGCCACCTTTCACCTCGGTTCACCTCGGACCGGGGCCATTGTTGAGTTTCGATTGCATGTCTTACGTTCACGATTATTCAAACTACTTAACTAAACATCTACGTAATCGTTGTTAACAATCACATAACAACAGTTTGGCGCTAGAGGAAGGACCTCATAAGTTATTTGAGGTTAATCTTCAACCCTTGGCTCTTTAGCCACAGCAAACACTGCAAATATGTCTTATTCAGATCACCATGGACATACGTCGCGTGAAGAGCACAATCGCAGCAATCACTCTGCTAGGCGTCCTACGGCTATACCCAACCTGCCTGATTACACCACTATATTTTTAAATCTGGAGTTCGCGCGTGGGTTTGCCGCCTTGATGGCTCAAACTGCTCCCGGGATGTCAACGACGGCGCTGGGACAATCTATCATCCCTACTACCCCTGCAAACCCAATAAATCCGTCTATACGAGGAGATGGCGGTGGAACTACTTCTCACGCCACGTCTCAGCCTCGTAGTCGAACATCGCCTCCGCACCCAGATCGTGTAGTGCGACACGCCGAGACAGCGCGCACTCCTCCGATGGTCCCTCATGAAGAAACCGCTGACAGTCAATCGGGACAACTACGGCGTTCTCCACCAACTGCGCAGCCTCAGGCTCATTCCCATCTGGCTCGAACAGACCTCCGTCAGCAAATTGAAAGAAATCGGTCAGATCGGCAAGAATTTACAGAATTAGAAGTGTTACGGCGAAGAATCGCCGAGTTGGAAAGTCGACAGAGGGCACAGGAAGATCCTCCACGACGAGCCTCCACTTCGGCGCATGTATATAGAATCCCCCCTTAACACCCAAGCTCACCTCGGAACTTGTACCGGGAAAAGTCAATGTCCCTCAAATCGGATTATATGATGGAACATCGGATCCTGACTCACACCTCGGTCACTACACATCATTGATGGATCTCCATGGGGCCTCGGACGTACTTCGGTGTCGTATGTTTTCTCTCACTTTGGGGCCTCGAGGTCAAAAA
>CACSLK010018944.1:2786791-2796942 GCA_902706635.1 Striga hermonthica | reverse complement strand
TTGTTTGCACAAACTTCAAGTCACATACATCAGTATGGATTAAACCCAACGGTTCAGTATTTCTTTCCACCGAGTGAAAAGGTAATTTAGCCATTTTGGCTTCAACACAAACTTCACATTTTTTATGTGATTCAATTTTAGAATTAGGAATTAATTCTAAGTTCATCAACCGTTTAATTGCATATTGATTCACATGTCCTAATCTAATATGCTATAAATCAGACACTCCACGATATAAACAGAAGTACGATTTTCATTATCAGTAGAAACGGTTACACGGCTCATAACCATTACATTCATTTTAAATAAACCCTTGTCGAGATAGCCACGACCAAGGAAAGTACCATACTTGCTAAGAATAAACTTCTTAGCTTCAAACACTAACTTAAACCATGCTCTACAAGAAAAGATCCGGAGACCAAATTCTTGCGGATGTCTGGGACATGCAGCACATCCTTAAGCTTTAACTCCTTTCCAGAAGTCAGCTTCAGCACCACGTGCCAACTCCAGCCACATCAGACGAGGAAGAGTTGCCCATGTGGACTTCCGACCAGTTGAATGAGTGTAGTCAGAAAACAACCCCTTGTCGGAACACACGTGGCGAGTGGCACCAGTATCAATATACCACGCCCTTGGGTTATCCACCAAATTGGCTTCAAACACCACAGCCCACATATCCATGTCGGTTAGTTCACTCGGCACAGGGCCGTGTTCATCAACGAGGGCACTATGTTGTGCCTTCTTCAGTCCAGCCTTTTTAGGCTTCTTGCAGTCCTTTGCCATATGGTTCAGCTTTCCACAGTTGTGGCAATTGCCGGTAAACTTCCAAACTTTGGCAGGCTGCTGCTTCCCTTTGTTAAGGGGCTTACTTTTGCTCGAGTTCCCTTGCTCCAACAAGTTTGCACGAGCTTCCATCATCGGGGCATTCCCCGAAGACTTCCGATTGTTCTCTTCAATACAAAGACGAACAACCAGATCTTCAAGACTCATCTCTTTCCTCTTATGCTTGAGGTAGTTCTTGAAGTCTTTCCAACCCGGTGGCAGTTTCTCGATCACAGCCGCAACTTGGAATGACTCGCTCAGAGACATTCCTTCAACATGAATGTCGTGCAAGATGAATTGGAACTCTTGCACTTGAGACACGACGGTCTTAGTGTCGACCATCTTGGATTCAAGGAATTTGCCAACGACGAATTTCTTCACTCCGGCATCCTCAGTCTTATATTTTTTTCTCCAAGGCAGCCTAAAGCTCCTTGGTAGAACCAACCGAGCTATAAACATTGTACAACTCATTACTCAGTCCGTTGAGGCATAGTTCCGGCAAAGGTAATCACCTTGCCCCCAAGCATCATATGCAGCTCGCAGCTCAGCATTCGATTCATTTTCAACCACGACAGGAGGGTCGTCTTTCAAGTACTTCACCAAACCCAAAGTGGTCTGGTAGAAGTGCATCTTCTGTTGCCACCTCTTGAAATCAATCCCGTTGAATTTTTAGGGCTTCTCAGCAGTGGGAGCATGAACAGCAGGTTGGGGATGATGAACAACGGGGGTGACAGGTGGTTGAGTTTTCTATCCTTCTCCAGTAGATGCCATCAGTTCAGTAGGTGTCGAAATTTTCGTCTTGCGATTGTTACACAATGTAGTGTTTGAATTACAATGGGAACCTATGAACTGAAGATGATGATTTCAGTTCTTACAAAGTGAACTAAAACAGAATCGAAATTACAAAAGAGAAGCAAAAAAAAAAATGCCGAGGCGATTGCTCTTTCCTCAAGACGAAAACGCCCCGTATAGTGCTGACGGGTACAGGCGTCTCGTCCCCAAAGATACAACGGCTTACGTCTCGAACGCTGTAGCACACAATAATTTGAGCTCCGACGAACTAAAATGAAGTCGAGAACAGAGCAGTATGATATGATGCGTGAGGCTTTGAGAGTAATCAGAGTGCATGCATTGTTGTGTATTTTTCTCTGCAGCTCTAAGTCCTATTTATAGGACTTCCACCTCTGAGGGAGAACCAGAAGTTACATCAGCCACTTAAGGCTGAGATAAATGGGCACCATTAACCTGAAAACGTTTCAGGTGTTAAAACACCATTAACCAGGAGGAGTTAACACCATTAACCCCATTAACCCTTCATCACCTGAGCTGTTACATTTAACATGAAGAGTCAGGTGTCCAGATTCATTGTACATAGAGAGGTCTCACTCGGGTTGGGTCAAAACCCAAGTCCAAATCCAAATTGGATTTTTCAGTTGGGCCTAAAATTGCAAATAAATTTGCAGCAAAAAGATATATAGTGATTGGGCCCAAGGCCCAAGCCCAACCGCCTAAGGCCGCCCAAGTCCAGCCCAAAGTCCAATTGCCAAGAACCAAGTACCAAGGACCAGTCCCAGTCCTAAGCCCAGGCCCGGGCCCGAGCCCGAGCCGGCAAACAACACTAACACTTGGTGCATAGCTTTGTGCTTGTTGTAACCTCTCCAACTCTGTTTATTATAATAAAGAGAGTTAAACTCATTTAAGAGTCCAATGTGGGAGTGACTCTTGACCCTTCAAATCCCACAACCAACGTTTTACGTGTCCTTTTATGGCTAACTTTAACAATTTATTTCTCACTCATTGAAAATTAGTTTTGAGAAAATAAATATACCACGAGTATCTACTCGGAACGTAAAATTTTTCTACAATATTAAATTCAACTCAAATTAAATATTTAGCCATAAAAAATTCAGTCAAACCAGGTCAAACCCAAGTCTTATAACTGATTTTTTCAACAATTTATAACATAATAATTCTATATATATATATATATAGAGAAAGGATCATATGAGAATGGTAGATAGTGAAAGAAATAAGAATGAATCTTAACCATTAGATCCAACATATCAAAGGTCATGATCAAGTCAAAATTTAAATATGACAGTCAAACACTAATGGCAATTTCGTAAATAATATATATACTATGGTCAAATGTACATATTTGACTAATAATTAAGGGTAATTTGGACTATGCACATTTACCACACATGGCAGTAGGCCCCACAGACTTAAATACATATCAGCTCTCTCTCTCTCTCTTTTATCGATTCAACGTCTCTCTCTCTCTCTCTCTCTCTCTCTCTCTCTCTCTCTGTATCTAATTTATATGTATCTATCGCAGATCTCTCTCCCTCTCTCGCGCCGCCGCTCCCACACTCTCAGGGCGGTGGTTGTTGGCCGGAATCACGCACATCGCGGCGGAAAAAAAGCTCCAGATCACCGTCGCCGTCATACTCTCCTTGGAGACGTCGGCGTCACGACCTCCACGGAGTATCTCAGCACCTCCGACGAACCATCGTTTCTGGTGATTTCTTCGCCTCCGGCTGTTGTCGCCGGAGTCTGCCTGCGCCATGCCATCGCTTCATCTTTTTGATACCCGAACTGAAGACGAGGAAGAGGCTCCTGTGGAGAATCCGACCTGTCATCCGTCGCTGCATCTTCCTAGATGTCGGGCCGCTGGCCGGTTGAGGATGGTCATGCTACGTCGCGCCGGTGTCCTCAACATCTCTGGGAACGGAAGACATTGAATAACTCTGACATGGTGGTGGCGGCACCTTCGAGGGCGGTGGTGGGTAGTGGCGCGGCCGTGGATGGACGGCCGTCGATCTGTCGGAGGTTGGTGGTCACAGGCGGGGGATGGTGTGGGAGGGAGGTGGTTGGTCTTTGGGTTTGTTTGTGAGAATTTGATATGTTAGAAGGGTTTAATAGCAATTTTATTAACTTCGGTATATTGCAATTGAGTCCAATGGTTGAATTGTAGTTAAATAAAACAATATTAGTATTTTAACAATTAATATTTAAATGTTTTCCATCTGAAAATAAATATTATTTTGACTAAAAACTTAAAATAATAATAATAATAATAATAATAATAATAATAATAATTTTTACTAAAGGTATATATATAAAAAAATATATTTTTTACGAAAGCAAATATATTTGTAGCATTTTTTATGTTGACAAAATAATAAAAATTTAAAAAAATAAATTATTTGAACTAGAATAACCAATTTTATTAAAAGTAAATAAACACAACTAAAAAAATAAAAGTGAACCGAAATATAAAATTTTGAACTAATCAGCTTCGTTTGATAGTTCGCAATCAAATAGTCATTAATGTGCAATTCATACAACTCAAATGTGCTTCCGCAACACATAGACATTATTTTATAATTAATAATAATAATAACATATTTTCGAATTGTTCGATTGGTTCGATTATTTAAGTTATTTTTATAAAATAAAGTTAACATTGAACTGAAATAAATGTGATTTAAAAGTAAACAAAGTACCCGAACTGAAATATGCAATCGGATAGTCATTAAAGTGCAATTCGTATAATACTATTGTGCACGTAACCGCATACATTTTTAATGGTTTGATCCACACCAACTTAAAACCGATTTAATTATTTATTCGATCGATTAACCGAATTATTCTAAATAATATGTATAATTTATTATTCAAATTGTAAAGATATATTTATTATTTCAATGTTTATATTCAGTATTTTATATTTAATTTTGGTTTAAGAGACTTTATTTTATACAAATTTAGATCGATATCGATAATTTTATAATGTGCATTTCTACAAACAATAAAGTGCATGTAGTTTAACATTATTGTGCAATTTATTGATGGTGTATTTTATAATGTGGAAAATTGATGTGATATATATCATATTATAAAGTGCAATGTGTTGTTTTATAAAATGCAATGCCTTTTCTTATAAAGTGCGACATTCCGCTATATAAAGTGCATTAATTTATACCTTCCTAGATAGATTATGTGTATTCGAAAATTAGTTTTTATTAAATATAAGTGTACATCGAACTAACCTAAATAATTAAAATATCTTTTTATTTAGTATTTTTATCACATAATTTATTTATTACTATAAAGATGACATCGAACATAATTAACTAAAATTTTAAAGGTAAACACATATAATCGATCCGAGATGACTTTCGAAAAAAAAAAAATAATTCAGTCGTTAAAGTGCAATCCGACAGTCACTAACGTGCCTCATGTGTAACGTTAAAGTGCAATCTGGAAGACATTAATGTGCATCAGTTTTAAGTATAATGTGAATTCGAAGTGCAATTAGTTTTTTTTTTTTATAAGAAAGGTCGCTAAAGTGCAGTCCCTCATCTACTAACGTGCATCATGTCTAACGCTAAAGTGCAATCAGACTAACACTAATGTGAATTGATAGTGTAATTTTTTTTAAAAACACAATATAGTAACAGTATTTATATTAGAATGCACAACGTATTACTATATAAAGTACAATGATTAATTTCTGGCATGTTAACATGCTTGTTTTTTTGTAGACGGGTGTGATAAAGTGCAATTATTATTTTATAAAGTGCAACATGTTATTATATAAAGTGCGACATTTCCCTAAACAAATTGCACTAGCTAATTTATACTTCCCATATAAATTATGTGTATATTTGCACATCAAATTAACATAAATAACTAGAATAACTTTTGATTTATTATTTTTTACTATATAATTTTGTTATTATTACAAAATATTTTTATGTTATTTTAATATCTTATATTATTTTTATTTAATATTTATTTATTATTTAATATAATACATGTATAACAAAATATGCAAATGCTTTGTACAAGTCAAATCTCTATCCACTTAATTCTTCGGTTCACGTGCGCTGTCCAACTTTAATGTGCATTTATTAGCACCCTAATTAATTATATTTAGGCCATTAATTATATTTTAAATATATTAATATATTTATATTTGCACTAAGGCCCCTGGGAAGTATCAAATTCTCAGTTCAAAACCCCAAACACAAATCTGATTTTCTCACGCATCAATCATTCACGTCCCTCTCCCTCCTTTGGTTTTAGATGTCGTCGGAGCACCTCTGAATCGTGACTGGTTTCCGATTTGGATGAAATCGACGGCCCTATAGTTCAGTCGTTGAGCGTGACATCTGCGACCGCCATTAATGGCTCGAGGTTCGAGCTTGAAGCTCAATTTTCCGATGCAACGGAGGTAAGGGTGAGGACGACGGTGGAATTGGTGGACCAGCAGGATGAGTCAGGGAGGTGGGAGAGGAGGTGGCCGTGGAAGAAGATGTCCGCCGGAGGAATTTCCACAGCAGCGGCGTGCAGTGGAGAAGGGACTAAACCGGAGATCGGCAACGTTCAGCAGCACGTATGGTCAGGGCGGAGTTGCGTCGGTGCCTAAGCCTTCGGTCGGGAAATGGTCGGTCGTGGAAGAAGATGTTCGTCGGACGGTGCATGTGTGTGAGCCGGCAGCTGTGTGTGTTTGTGTGTGTGTGTGTGTGTGTGTGTGTGTGAGAGAGAGAGAGAGAGAGAGAGAGAGAGAGAGAGAGAGCTGGGATGGGTTGGTGTAGTGGGCCACGTGGCATGTACTTATTGGATGTGTGTGAATGGGTAATTGGTATGGGTCGAATAATTGATAATAAAATGTCTAATATACCCTTAATAAGCATACAACTGCTGAATTTTTTGTCACCGTTGGATCTTCTGATCGGATGGCTAAAATTTATTCTCATTTCTTTCGTTGAGAACCATTCTCATGTGAACCCAACCCTATATATATATATATATATATATATATATATATTATACAGTTCTCTGTGCGAATTATACACTAATGTGCTATCTCACATGTATTAATGTGCAATCCAACTAACTGCAATGTGCATTCTACATTATTATTTATTTTAATTTTAATTTTTATACTAAATGATGTGCATCTATTTTATAATAGTTAATGATTTATTAAACATTTTCTAAAATTACAGATATGCCACTTGGACTAAATTGAAAAATAATTAACAATCTTAAATTACATAAAATCCTCCATAGCTATCAAATTTACAAAATCTTGCCCTTAGCACTAAATGTATGAACTCAACCAAATCTGATACCCAATTTCAGAAATTTGGAGTAAATTTTCGCACTTCCAGGTCCCGACGGATGGCGCCGACAACGATGTGTTCTTATTTATTTCACTAAGACTCTTTCTCACTGGAACTCAACCCTTATATTATATTTATACCATAACATTATAATATACATTATATAGAATATTTTTTAATATATAATATAAACATTATATATTATAATATATTATATATACATTTTTTTACTATCCCTCCCCGCCTCGGCATGCGGCCCCTGCGGGTTGGCCCGTTTAAGCCCGCTACCTGGCGGGTCTAGAAAAACTAGGCCTAGCCCGCGGGCCGCGGGCCTTTTTTGTGGCTCTAGGTAGAAACGACGTTTCTACTTACAAAGACGCAAGTGTTTATGTTCGGGCCGTCATGGCATGCGTTACTTCGACAACTATGAAGCTCCTGGATTGGAGGGGTTAGTGAGGAGTTCGTCCCGACTCGAGGGGTTCGCCAAGGAGACCCATCTCACCCTATTTATTCGTCCTCTGCATGGAGAGGCTGGCCCACATGATTGTTGGTTTAGTAGCCTCGGGGGCGTGGAGACCGATTGTGGTGGGCCAAGACAAGGTGTCGGTGCCGTATTTGATGTTTGCTGATGATATATTGTTATTCATCTAGGCGAACCTGGACCAAGCAGCGTGCTTGTAGTCTACGTTTATTAATTTTTGTGAGGCCTCGGGCCTTAAAGTAAGTGACCCTAAGACGCAGGTGTTCTTCTCCCCTAATGGTGTGAAATCGGACCGCCTCTTGTTGGCCCATCGGCTGGGATTCCAGGTCGTGGATAACTTGGGGAAATATTTGGCAACGCCAATTATTCATAGCTGTGTCAATAAACAAACTTATACTGAACTCTTGGAGCGAGCTGAGAAACGCTTCGCCGGATGGCAAGCCTCGTCACTTTCTAGGGCGGGTCGGGTTACTTTGGTACAGTCTACGTTGAGCGCCTTGCCGTACTTCTCCATGCAGACCGCCTCATTGCCGCATGGTGTATGTGATAGTCTGCAGAGGAAGTGCAGAAAATTTATTTGTGGCGTTACGACCTCGTCTCGCAAAGTTAGCTTGGTGTCTTGGTACGAAGTGTATTGCCTGAAGTCGGAGGGTGGTTTGGGGATGAAGGAACAGAGGCTTATGAACAAGGCTCTTTTAATGAAGATGGCCTAGACCTTATTAACCAAACCGAATGTTCTATGGTGTCGAGTGCTTTGTGCGAAGTACAAACTGAGGTCGTTGGAGATAGGTGCCGATTATGAGTTTCCCAGGCGATCGACGATTTTACGGGCTATCTGGAATGTGTGGAGAGAGACGATTGCTGCAAGTCGGTGGTCCGTGGGTAATGGCCATCGAGCCCAGTTTTGGTGGGATAGATGACTACCTTTCGCCGATCCTTTGATTAAGTTGGCGACGGGTCCGGTGCCCAAAATGCTTCTTTTCTCGTCTGTCTCCAGCTTTGTGAATTGCTTCCGGCGAGTGCTCTTTTGCGGATCTCTGCTGTTCTGCCGCCCCGTGGGATGTGTTGTTCTGGGGCTTGTCGCCGGATGGCAAATTTTCGACGAAGTCGGCTTACTAGGGCTTACGGCAGCCTAGCGGTCGCGGGACCAATGGTTAATGGAAACTTATTTTGCAATGTACGAGCCCACAACGGGTTCGACACTTTCTATGGTTGGCCGCCCGTTTTAGCTTGTTGATGAATGAAACATGACGGCGCCGGCACATGTCCTCGTCCTCGACCTCTTTGGTTTGCGCAGGGGCGTCTGAATCCACGTTGCATGCTCTTCGCGATTGCATTGCCGCGGTGGAGGTCTGGCGTCGGTTGGTGCCGCGAAGAGTGTGGGCTGGTTACTTTTCCATGGACCTTCGTAGTTGGCTTATTCAGAATTTTTCTGGTCGGTTGGTTTAGGACGTAGAGGATTGGGGTGCGAATTTTGGTGTTACTGCTTGGAGGTTGTGGCACTGGGGAAACCTCTGGATTTTCGAAGGGGTAGAGAATCCTTTGGACCGGCGCGTGGAAGAGGTTCGGTCATTTACCGGGCAAATTGGGAGTATTTTGTTAGGTGGTCGCAAGCTTGGGTCGTGTGGGCTCCGCATTTCGCGTTGGTTGGCTTGGTCCTTTACGGTGGAGGGGAGTCTCAAAGTTAATACGGACGGGAGTTCTGACCCTTCCACGGGGATGGCTAGTGCCAGAGGAGTTATCCGAGACCATCTCGGGTCTTGGGTTAGTGGATTTGTGATGAATATCAGATTTTGTTCCATCGTGGGCGCCGAATTATGGGGGTTATTCTAGGGACTGCAGTTAGCATGGGATATCGGGGCCCGACATATTGTGGTGGAGGTCGATAGTCAGAGCATTATTTCGATGGTCCAATTCGGGGATACTACTGGCCCGCAAGGAAATATTTTGCATGGTATTACAGACCTCTTGAGTCATTTATGGACGGTGGAGCTATAACATGGTTACCGTGAAACAAATTGTTGCGGGTTATCTTGTGTTTTTGGCGGCTAAGGGGCCGGGGGGTTTGCATAGATTTGATTGACCGCCGATCGGGACAGGTGTCTGGTTGCAGCATGATCTTGGCGGGGTTTCACATCTACGACATATAGTGATTTAGCGTTATTCTAGGCTTTGTCCTCCTTTTTTTTACCAAAAAAAAACACCAAACATAAAATGTGATTTAGGGCAAACGTAACCGAGAGAAAACGAGCAATGACCACAACACACTATTCACACATGCACATGCATAAAATATGCAACTCAACTCAAATGCGACACGTATACTCGGCTGAATAGCTGTGATGTGGTCGTAAGAAATGGTTCATGAAGGACCAGTTGTGATCCGAGTTTCAGTCGTACTCAGTCGGGTGGTTCAATTTGGTAGGCGTAGCCCATGGTACCCTTGCACATGGGTGGTAGGCGAAGGCTCTGGTAGACGTAGCCCATGGTACCCTTGTACATGGGTGGTAGGCGAAGGCTCTGGTAGGAGAAGGCTCTGGTAGACGTAGCCCATGATACCCTTGTACATGGGTGGTAGGCGAAGGCTCTGGTAGGCGGAGCACATGGGTGGTAGGCGGAGGCTAGCTCTACGTGAGCTAGACGGGGCACCTTGGCACCTAGGTAGCTGGACGTTCCACTGAGGGGACCAGAGCCCAGAGGGGGTATCGTGC
>CACSLK010018944.1:2769158-2782868 GCA_902706635.1 Striga hermonthica | reverse complement strand
TGTACATGGGTGGTAGGCGAAGGCTCTGGTAGGCGGAGGCTCTGGTAGGCGTAGCCCATGGTACCTTTGGAGCACATGGGTGGTAGGCGGAGGCTAGCTCTACGTGAGCTAGACGGGGCACCTTGGAACCTAGGTAGCTGGACGTTCCACTGAGGGGACCAGAGCCCAGAGGGGGTATCGTGCTCAAGTCATGGAGAGGTTCGCAACCTAAAGGACTCTTAGGACTTTGACCTAATCTGAGGGGAAGACTCATGGTATGATAAGAACTCTTCAACCTCTAGATGACTTCGTCTTTAAAAGGGGACAGGTTATTTCATTCACACAACACACACATACTTATTGCCTCGTTACTCTGTCGTTTCTCTTTGGACCGCCACTGACTTGAGCGTCGGAGTGTTCGCGCCGGGACTACCCCCGGCGTGTTTTGCAGGTACCGGCGATCGAGGAGACGCAACCTGGTTCGGAGAGAAGCGGTCCAGCGGTTCAAGTATTTGTGGTATAACAAGCTGATTTCTCATTTCGGCATGTTGTGAATATTAGTACTTCCTATTGTTCTGTTAAAAAAAGAAAAAAAGCTCAAATTCGACACATATACATCTATATTTTGGTTTCAATATGAACCAAAATTAGTTTTGAACGAATTGGCAATCATATCTTAACTTTTTAGAGGAATTTACACCCCATATTAACATATTTAATCTATTTAAAACTTTTTAACCCCATATATTCTTATTTATAAAATTACCTAAAGAAGCTAAAAGTATTTCAATTATACCTAACGTACATTGTTTAACCGCTACTATCTTTTTATCTGCATATCAAATGCTAATGAAATATTTAATTGAAATTGAAGATGCACTTACCTAAAAAATAAAAAGATAGGAATCATCACCAAGAAGGAAAATTGAATCCCATTTTGTGGACTCCTTTTCATGCAACTTTTATTCTCCAAGAGACCAACTTACATCAAACTCTTTACCTATCTCTCTTCTTTCTCAAAAATCCGCGATGAAAAATCAGATTTTGTTCTCCATTTATCTGACAATCAAACAGAGAAGAGAACTCCATACTTTCTCAAAGAAACTCTCTAGTTAAAAAAAAGGCTCGTACGTTGATCTGCATCGTTTAATTGCTAATCTTCAACCCTCTTTTTTGTTTGTGGGAATTTCTGATCTCATTTTTTGTTCGCCACTTTTTTATTTGTGGGATATGCTTATACTTGGTTCTGATCTGAAAAAGTTGTATATAAGTATCATGTTTGAAAGTGACGATATGGGGAAGGGTTTCGGATTCTGCACACAATTAGGTGAAGCTTTGTTTTTATATAAAAAGTGAGGTGATTGCCGTTGAGAATCTGCCGACACCGGCGGCGATGAATTAGTGACGGGGAAGATGAAGAAGACGATCGGCGAGGCGGTTTTCTGGTTTCCCGCATGTGTAAAGGTTTCAGACTCTGGGGAGATATACTGAAAATATACTGAATATATTAGTTATTGTAGATCTAGTTTAGGTTTGGTATATTAGTTTATGTACAAATTAGTTTGCGAATGGAACTTTTTTTTTTTCAATGTTTATTCATATTGTTGAAAACAAAATTGGCAAATGAGCAATTTGTTGTTTTTTGTTGTTTTGGTATATTAGAAGATTATTGCAACATTCATTGTATAATATGTTTATAAACTATATATATACTCTTATGTTTTATTTATGGTTTATATTAAGTATATTTTTAGTATATGATAAAGAAATTTATCGCGAGACAAAGCATAAACTGATTTTTTTTTTCTCTTTTTTTCTAAATGTATTGTATATATTCAGTATATTTTCGATACATGCTAAAAAAAATTATCGCGAGACATAATTTTATGTATAAAATCAGTTTATATTTAGCATAAACTGATTGTTGTTGTTGTTGTTGTTGTTGTTGTGTATATATATGTGTAGACAATTAAATTTTGAGCCAATAAAATGGCGACAAGTGTCAAATTTTATGTCAAAATCAATTTAATAATTTTCTATTTTATTTGGGAAATTAATCAAATTTAATTCCTAAATTAAAATAGTTAATTAATTGATTTTTAAATATACATTGTTGGCCAATTAAAGAATCCCACATGTATATTTTAAAGGCCAATTAAAGAATGACACATGTCATTTTCTTGGAGAGTAAAATAAATAATTATTTCTTTAATAATTATTAAAAAGATAAATAAGTGGAAATTCATGGTCCAATCAAATTGAAGTTTTCTTTTTCAAGACATTATCTCCTAATTATCTCTTTAACTAATTATTAAGAGATAAATATTAGAAATTATGGACCAATCATATTGAAGTCTTCTTTTTCAAGACTCTCTCTCCCAACACCTATAAATAGGGACCCTCCCTAAGGTGAAAAATCACAATTCATATATTCAAGTTTCAAGTTCAAGAGCTCTAAAGAATTCTCTCAACGAAATTCAAGTGTTCTTGAAGATCCAAAGGCGTTATTGAAGATCCGAAGGAAGATTCAAGTGCATTCAAGCCCAAAGCTATCAAGCCTCCGAATTGCGTTATTAAAGTCAAAGTTTTTTGAAGATTCAAAGGCGTTCTTGAAGACCCGAAGGAAGATTCAAGTGCGTTCAAGCCCAAAACTGACGTTCAATCCGGAATCAAGCTGCCAAGCCTCTGAATTACGTTATTGAAGTCAAGACCGACGTGAAAAAGATCAAAATCAACTTTGCGGCGAAGACCAAGGACTCGTGTTCTTCAGGTTCTTTGGAAATCACGGTGTTCGATTCGAGATCACGCTGTCAAGCCCTCGAAGAAACGTTAATTAAATCTAAATTCAAGACCAGCGGAGATTAAACTGAAGATTCATCTCCAAAAGTCTCAAGTCTATTTGAAGATTGTTCTTGAAGATATTAATCAGAGGAATAATAGAGATTTGTAATCCACTATATTTCATTTGATTCGTTGAAAATTCATTTGTACGAAGTTCTCGTGTTTATTAATCAATAATACGAAATTTTGCATTACAACTTTTGGAATGCCCAGTGGGACAATCTCTACCTCTCATCTCTTTTCTTCAAGATATCTAAGTGCAACGATGACTCCTCCCAAGTCAACTTCTTCAAGTTCTGCAAGTGAAAGTGTTGGTGTCGTAACAAGAAGCATGGCGAAAAACAAAAGTGTATCTCTGGAAGGAAATTCTCACCAAGTTGAAGGAAATCGGCCGCCTTTGATGAACCAAGAGGAAGATTTGAGAGACGATGCTTTATCGACACCTTTCTCAATAGAGGAACATGTCATGATGACGAACGCATCAACCATTGAAGTGCAACTTGCAACCATTGCAAAAACAATGGAGTCACTGATGAAACACGTCCAAAATCAAGACTCCACAATTTTAAAGTTGCTAGAAAGGGTCGATAAAGCTGAGACTAACCGAGCTGGGGGCAAGCAAGGTGAAACACATGAGAATGAAGAAACTTCTAAAGAAGATAAGGTGAAACAAACTGAAAAAGAGAAGTCTTCATCAGAAATCCATGTTTCTTCAAATGGACTCATACCAGCTGACCAACTCAAAGAATTTATCATGGGAAGCCTCAAGGACAAATTTGATGGAGGCTCTAAGTCATCTTGACTTATTCGAAGCAATACACCCGAAGAATTGATAGCTTGAAGATGCCTAATGGATATCAACCACCGAAATTCCAATAGTTCGATGGTAAAGGTAGCCCGAAACAGCACATAGCTCACTTCATTGAGACTTGCAATGATGCTGGAACATATGGAGATCGTCTGGTGAAGTAGTTTGTTAGATCATTGAAGGGAAATGCGCTTGAGTGGTACACCGTCTTGGAGGCAAATTCTATTGATAGCTTGGAGCAACTAGAGCAAGAGTTTCTCAATCGTTTCTACAACACACGAAGGACAGTAAGCATGATTGAACTCACCCATACAAAACAGTGGGATGAAGAGCCTGTTATTGACTACATCAACCGATGGAGAAATCTAAGCCTCAATTGTAAGAATTGACTGTTTGAAGCTTTGGCAATTTAAATGTGTACTCAAAGGATGCACTGGTGTCTTCGATACATTCTTCAAGGGATTCAACAGAAGTCATTTGAAGGACTAGCCACTCGAGCACATGATATGGATTTAAGCATGTCTGCAAGCGGGTTCAAGAATCCACCTGTCCATGAGCCTCAAAGATTTAATAAGGACCTAAATTAAGCCAAGAAAGAGGGAAGTTTTCCTCTAGAGCACCTAACAAAGAAGTAAAGGAAGCAATGGAGGTCAATGCAAGACCCATCAAACTCAAGGGAAACACAAGCGAGAAAGCTGTGGAAAAGAAAAAATTTCCTCAAGAAAGGGGCAAAGAAAATTAACCCTGAAGGAGATACAAGCCAAACAATATCCTTTCCTTGACTCTGATGTTTCTGGAATTTTCGACGATTTGATTCGGGAACAACTTATTGAACTGCCGGAGATGAAACGACCTGAAGAAGTAGGACAAGTTGACAACCCATAATACTGCAAGTATCATCGTCTCGTGAGTCACTCCATCGAAGGTTGTTTTGTCTTCAAAGATAGAGGTATGCAACTGGCACTACAATGCAAGATATCGCTTGAAGAAGACAAACGGACTGCGAACTTTTCTTCAATCGTGACCTGCGAGGAAGGATATGAAAGTTTCGCTTGTAATGTGACGAGCGAGCAAGAGACGTCCCAAATGATGAGGAGTCGACTGATGACAAAGAACGATGCGAACATGAAGATAACGATGCAGCAGTCACCTTCACGAATGAAGACTTGATGTTGGGCTCGAAACCTCACAGTAGACCTTTATTCGTAACTGGTTACACTCACGAGAGAAAGGTGAATCGCATATTGATAGATGGAGGTTCTACTGTGAACATTTTGTATCTGCGTACTCTAAAAGAGCTGGAGGTCCTGACAGATGAACTCTCAAATAGTCGGTTGATGATTCAAGGCTTTAACTAAGGGGGGCAACGAGCTCTAGGCATAATTAGATTGAAGTTAGTAATCGAGAGATGACTTCAAATGCTCTTTTCCATGTGATAGATGCCAAAACCTCTTATAACATGTTGCTGGGACGTCCTTGGTTGCATGAATATGGAGTTGTGCCTTCTACCTGGCATAAATGTTTTATATACTGCCGAGATGGTGTAGTAAGAAAATTTCTAGGAGATGATAAGCCTTTTACTAAAGCAGAGTCTTATTTTGCTTATGCTAAGTATTATTTTGAAGAAGTTAAGGCTGTTGGCACTAAAGACGTTCCCATCAAACAACAAAATGGAGCCAAAGAGAAGAAAGCCAAGAATCTTGTTGGGAAACGACCCTCTTGGATGGGCTGGTGTTGCCGTTACCTAGTCTCGGTGCCAAGAAACCAACCACGCAACCCCTAGGAAAGTTTGTCCGCCCAATCGAATGAGCTAAGACGGAACACGGGGGGGAGCTTCAAAACTCTAAGTATTACGATCCAAAAGCATATAAACTTCTTGTCAAATATGGATACGATCCAAAAGAAGTGAGTACTTTGGGAACACTTATTCCGCAAGCAGCAAAAACTCAAAAGAGGGATTCTGGAGATGCAAAAACTAGAGTTGGTCTCGGATTTTCAGCACCAAATCCAGTTCGTATTGCCATAAAAACGAGTCAATTCTAATCTTGTGTCGAAGAAGGATTTTCATCCAATGATCATTTGAAGCATGGAGAAAGAATATCGGTATTTGAAAGGCTCGGACCCATTCAAGAGTTAAAATCCAAAAGAACTAGTCATCAAAGACTTGGTATTCAAAGGATGGTAAGATACGAGAAGAGAGAGAGAAAGTTCCACGAGCTTCGAAACTTGATACCGTCACGAATGAAGAGACAAACTATTTTGATTGTTTCATGTGATAATGTCTTGCAGGTGAAGATTCAAACAATCGTGCACACAAGAGTAAAGGGTGAAGAAGAAAGTGATGGAGAAAGCGTCGCTTCGTCTAATCAAGTGAGTATTGTTGTCTCGAGAGCAAATCCTCAAAACATCAGAAGCTCCTTGCGTCAAAGAATTGCTGCATTGGTGAGAAAAGGGTTTATTAATAAAGACAATACCACTTTGCATTTGCCTCGTGTCGTGAGAAGAGACGGACGAGTTAGAACATCTATTGATTTCAAGAGCCTTGATAGCCCTGTTGAAGATGTTGCATATGTAAACCATATCACCACACGTGAAGATACCCAAGAAAGTGAAGAAGACGCTGAGGATGCCCCTCCTAAGCTTGAAGAAGGAGTTGAGGCTACGGTTGATGAGTTGAAAGAGATCAACCTAGGAGATGTAGAAAATCCTCGGCCAACTTATATCAGTGCCCTATTGACTAGTGTTGAGGAGGAGGCTTTTGTCGAGTTGCTTCGGGAATATAAAGATTTGTTTGCTTGGTCATACAAAGAATGACTGGGCTAGATCCGAAAGTGGCGGTGCACAATTTGTCCATGAGAAAGGGGGCACGACCTGTTAAGCAAGCTCAACGACGCTTTCGGCCCGATTTAGTTCCATTGATTGAAGTTGAAGTGAACAAGCTCATCGAGGTCGTGGTCATTCGAGAAGTCAAGTATCCCACATGGATCTCAAGCATTGTTCCTGTGAGAAAGAAGAATTGTTAGGTTAGAGTTTGCATTGACTTTTGAGATTTAAATGAAGCATGCCCAAAAGACGATTTTCCGTTGCCCATTACTGAACTTATGATTGACGCCACCACGGGCCATGAGGCATTGTCTTTAATGGATGGGTCGTCCTGGTACAACCAAATACGCATGTCGCCTAGAGATGAAGAATTGACTGCATTCTTCACGCCGAAAGGGTTATACTGCTACAAGGTGATGCCATTTGGGTTGAAAAATGCTGAAGCCACATATCAATGAGCTATGTAAAGGATTTTTGATGATATGTCTGGATTTAATCTTTGCAATCCAAAAGTTAAAGCATTACTTTCAAGCTCATACAGTTCGTCTTGTCTCAAAAGCTAACCCACTTAAGTATGTTATGAGGAGGCCGGTAGTCTCTGATAGACTTGCAAGGTGGTACCTTCAATTGCAGCAATTTGATATCATCTATGTCCATCAAAAGGCTGTAAAAGGTCAAATATTAGCGGACTTCTTGGCTGATCACCCAATCCCTACTGAGTGGGAACTTTCTGATGAGTTACCCGATGAAGATATGCTTGTAATGCCCCGTTTATCTACGAATAATTGGGATTATTATTATTATTATTATTATTATTATTATTATTATTATTATTATTATTATTATTATTATTATTATTATTATTATTATTATTATTATTATTATTATTATTGTCATTAAATATCTAATTGTTATAAATATTATTATTATTATTTTTAATATTGTGTGTATTATAAATATAAATAATCCGGTTTTATTTATTTATTTCGAGTCGTATTTGATTAAATCGAATCGAGCGAAAATTCTTGTTATTGCGTTGTTTATTATATTCTCGGCCCAATTGGGTGTAAATCCAGCTCTTTTTAATTTACTCTAGCCCAATTAGAGAGTTTGTTATTGGTCCAATGTGGATGATTGATTAGATCCAATCGAGAGGTTTAAATAATTGGCCCATATTAGTATTGGGATACGAATTGTGAGCAGAACGGATATTCCTTTCTTCCAGCGACCATGTCTTCCTAGTCAGTTTCTGGTTGCGATTCTTGTGCGAAGTATCCCAGCACGTTTTCTATCTCGCTCGTCTATATCTTATCGGTAGAGGAATTCTCGACGTTCAAAAATCATATTCTCTTTCTCTCTCTCGCATAGCAGTTGCTAAAAAAAAAAAATTCAATCGCACCTTCTTCTCAGGCGACCATCCCTACCTCCGTCGACCGCCGTTCCGAGCAGCAGCGCCATTCCACGTCGAGAAGTCCTCATTGTTCACGCTGCAACCCCGGGACAGTTCACCATCAAACCCATCGCAGAAGCCCCGTTCACCATTAATTTCGGTGACCACGTCTCTCCGCGTGTTCGAACCTCCGACCAGCAGCCGTGAGCCGTCGCCATCGTCTGTTTCGACTGCGAGATGATTGACCGCACGTTGCCGGAGGAACCACAGCAGTAGCCCGACAGTCCTTGAGTCCACGCTGAGCCGTCCCCGAGCTGTGTCGTTTCGAGCTTTCGAGGTTCTGTTTCGTCTCGATCGCTTTCCAACTGAGCTCATAAATTCCAGAGATAAGGTAATCGGCAAACCTCCTTATTACTTGTTGCTCATAGTGATATCATTCGATTATTGTCGTGCTCGTTAAAGCGATATTCGATGATTTGTCGGTTTAGTTATATTCGCTCATACGTTGATATTCGTGAATCAATGGGGACATATTGGAACTCTCGTTTATTTAAAACTCGAGTATCTTTGTTATTGCTGTGGATTTATCGTATTTCTGAGCTCCGTTTTGTTGTTTGGGTGTCTCGTTATACTTACCCGAGCCGTTGCCTTGTTGTTCGCCGTTTGTATAACTTTCGAGCCATTATGTGTCGTTTCGTTTCCCGAGAAAACCCAATGTTATAAATTTTCGAATTCTGTTAAAATTGTTATTTTCGAAAATGCTTTATATGCTCGAATCTGTGAGATATTGCTGTTGAAATTCGGTGAACCTATATTGCAGTTCTGTTCGACTTTTTTTTTCCTCTGTCTCTGTTTCTGTTACAAGTTGCACATAATTGTTATTAGTTCGGGGTTTCATTATCAATATAACCAAACGCCTGGCGCAGTGGTCTCCTTTGCGCTTTTCCGTGTGTGATGTCGCGGGTTCAATCCCAGCCCTTGTTGTGTTCTAGCCATTTTTTTTAGTAAACAACTCCAGCAGCGCGGGCCTTATGGCCCGCATGCGGCCCGCGATCAGCCCGAAGCTATCTCAGCTAGTCAGCCCGCGAGCAGCCATCGGCCCGCGCCCCAGCCCACCTCTGGCCCACGTGGCCCCAGCCCTTTTGAACTTTGGGCCAAGTTTTTCGGCCCAACAGCATTTCAAACCTGTCCCAATGCGGCCCAATTCGGTTTTTAAGCCATTTTTGTGTTCTGGAAGCCCATTTTTAGTACCGATTTCAATTCTAAAAGTATTTTCAAATGATATAAATTAGAGAAAAATTATTTTAAGTCCCGAGACTCCAATTTTAGTTCTCCGAGTCATATTTTTTCGAAAACGAGAGAGTTCCAAGTCCACGAAAAATCCGATTACAACCCTTAAGTCTTAATTTGTATTAAGTAGGGGTTTTATGTAAAATTCGAGTAGTCAGATAGGTTATTGATTTATTGTCTCACTAAATGTAGGTGTTTGAGGAGTCGAGCCTCATCCTTCGTACTTGCTATTATGTGCGATATTCTACAGCAAATTTCCAGGTGGGTTTACTTATAAAATTGTCTATGTCATACGTGTTATTTAATGTTTAGTTGGTATGACCAATGTATGAATGTGAACCATGTGGCCTACCGGTGTGAGCTGTTACTGCCGTCGATACGATTGTCCCCGTCGAGTTACGGTACGGTTGCCCGTGCGAGGCAAGTCTTCTTACGACCTAATGAAAGGCAGTGTCCGTTACAGTGGCACGCACTCCCGTCGTTAGGGTTTATGCATCCCCTTTCCGCGGCTAATGATAGATGTGCACATGAGTGAGTTATTGTTACGATTGTTAAGAGATAAGACATGATGATGATTGATTTATATTCATGCTGCGACCATACCTCTTTACATGTTATTATGTGCATAGTAGTGAGCACTACTTTATCATTTGTGCTCATTCCCACCTGCTCTTCACGGACGCAGGTTAACCAGTGGCCGGGTGACGGGACAAAGGACGAGTGGTGGTCTATTATTTGTTTCGTTTTACTTCCGCTTTAATAATATGGTCGTTCACTTCCTATGTTTTGGACATGTAAAAACTGTTTTCGAACTATGTTTTGATGTTTGAAAATATTTTTTTAAACCCTTTTATGAACCTTGAATAATCATGGTGTTTGATTTATGAAGTTTCAATTGTTCATATTGGATATTATGTTGAGGTGTGAATCAGGTTAATGAAAACCTTGTGAAAAATCGGGTTTATGAATCCCCGTGAGTCCAGATAAGACTTGGACTAAGTAAATTGTGTTGTTTAATGCCCTTGATTTCGAAAATGAATTCAAAAAAAATTGTTCTGAATTTTTAGAAAGTCCGGAATTTCTTTAAAATCAAAGTGGGGTGTTACAGTTTGGTATTAGAGCCAGTTTGCGTTTCTGTAGACTGGTTTATATGTGAGTATGTGTTTAGACCTTGTAATATGACCACTCGTCACCGTCACTCCGTGCTACTTAAGGTATGTTTTATATAAGTATCAATGAAAATACTTATAATGTGAATTGTTATTTTGCACGAGTATCAATGAAACTGCTTGTGATGTTTTACATGAGTAGCAATGAAACTACTTATGAGGTTTTGCATGAGAGCAATGAGACTACTCATGAAGTTATATATATATATATATATGTGTTTTTTTGGGGCTTAGGAAATCTATCCACCTCAGGTTATGTGAATTCTAGTGTTTGACATTGAACTCTAGTGATATAGCGTTAAGTTCGGACTCTAGAGATTCTTAGTTGTGACTTTCAGTATATTATTACTGAGATAAGTGATGTTTATAGCAGTTTCTCGCTATAAGATTCGTTCAGTGTCCTTACAGTAGGACCATTCGTGACCCATCTCGAAAGAGAAAGGTTAAGTACCGAGTGAATCTCTAGTGTATGAGATCACTCGGGAAATTAGAACCTCAGTCGTCGAGGTCTGGGAGTGTCGTTTAGATGTCGCGAATTGGTTACTAATCGAACCCCATAGTTTAGGAGAATCTAATGCATATCACCGTCGTAAATCTTGAGAGTGGCTAAGCCTCGAGAGGGACGATGGTTGATAATTCTCGTACGTTAGATCGAGCGTAAGCCCTGAAGACTGATGCATGGATGAAAGACGACGACGTCGCCCATAGGACGAGTGGATTGCTCCGACATTGCGTGAATATCCTGTGCGTTGGCTGCGAGGCACGCAGTTGAAAAAGGTATGAATTTTTAGTTAAGCATGATGTTGTGGCTCAATATGACTCGAGATGTTAAAGTTTATGTTATGAAAAGCATGCTTATGTGATTGAACTTGACGATTATTGCACGACTGGGATTCTTTAAAACGTGTTACGTAGTGATCGTATGAGTTTATGTGAATTTGTGTTAAAATCATGTTAGGACTGACCTCGTCATAGTTTATATGCGCGTAATTGAGTTGTATGTTGCGATTATATGTGACTTGTTGATGCTATGTACATGAAATTACGTTTTTATGCTTAAAATCGTATGAGAACTTCTCGTTATAGTCTCTGTTTGTGATCAGATCCTCGTGGCCTAAAAGCTGTTTTTTTTGTTATGAGTTCTTCATAAATTTGTAGTTCTTTGAGTTATGTTTCTCCGAGTTTTGAAATTTCATGATTCGGAGTTGAATTGAATTTATTATGAATTTTTGAAGTTGTGACTGCGAGCAGTTTTTGAAATTCTGGGTAGAATTGTGAATCATGATGTTGGGCTATTTTTGACAATGTTAATGTGACTATGTGAAAATATAATCAACATGAAACTTGTAGGAAATGTTATAAGCTTTCTCTGAGAGTTGAAATCATGTTAGTTGGGATTCTGGTTGATTTTATATGAATTTCCAAAAATAGGGTTATGCCCAAAATTTTTGAAATAGTGGCAGTGTATATGACTGAAATGTTTGTTCTGAAATGGGGCCTTAAACGTGATTATTCTTAAAAATTCTCTTCTTGAAACTTGTAGCTTTTCTAGTGTAGTTTCTGTAAGTTTTGAGTTTGTTTGATTTAAAGTGTTATAACATGAGATACTGTTGTTTTAGTGAACTGCTGCAAATTTATAAATAGTTTCGTTGGCAGATTTCTTGACCTAAATGTTTTAAAGTTACTTTTGGCTTAAGTGATCAACATGAAAGTTGTAGATAATTGAGTTAGCTATCTTGGAGATTTTGAATTTCAGTGATATAATGTTTGTAGCTTTGGTTATTGTGCATACACTGAGAACCTGTCAAGTTGTATGTCTTCATTTATCCACTGCACCTATGTTTTGTATGTTTGTTGTATTATGTGCATTTCAATGATTTTATCTGACTGATTGTTCTTCATAAAAGTGTTGGGCCAAGTTTTTCGGCCCAACAGCATTTCAAACCTGTCCCAATGCGGCCCAATTCGGTTTTTAAGCCATTTTTGTGTTCTGGAAGCCCATTTTTAGTACCGATTTCAATTCTAAAAGTATTTTCAAATGATACAAATTAGAGAAAAATTATTTTAAGTCCCGAGACTCCAATTTTAGTTCTTCAAGTCATATTTTTTCGAAAACGAGAGAGTTCCAAGTCCACGAAAAATCCGATTACAACCCTTAAGTCTTAATTTTTATTAAGTAGGGGTTTTATGTAAAATTCGAGTAGTGAGATAGGTTATTGATTTATTGTCTCACTAAATGTAGGTGTTTGAGGAGTCGAGCCTCATCCTTCGTACTTGCTATTGTGTGCGATATTCTACAGCAAATTTCCAGGTGGGTTTACTTATAAATTTGTCTATGTCATACGTGTTATTTAATGTTTAGTTGGTATGACCAATGTATGAATGTGAACCATGTGGCCTACCGATGTGAGCTGTTACGGCTGTCGATACGATTGTCCCCGTCGAGTTACAGTACGGTTGCCCGTGCGAGGCAAGTCTTCTTAAGACCTAATGAAAGGCAGTGTCCGTTACAGTGGCACGCACTCCCGTCGTTAGGGTTTATGCATCCCCTTTCCGCGGCTAATGATAGATGTGCACATGAGTGAGTTATTGTTACGATTGTTAAGAGATAAGACATGATGATGATTGATTTATATTCATGCTGCGACCATACCTCTTTACATGTTATTATGTGCATAGTAGTGAGCACTACTTTATCATTTGTGCTCATTCCCACCTGCTCTTCACGGACGCAGGTTAAGCAGTGGCCGGGTGACGGGACGAAGGACGAGTGGTGGTCTATTATTTGTTTCGTTATGCTTCTGCTTTAATAATATGGTCGTTATGAACCTTCCTATGTTTTGGACATGTGAAAACTGTTTTCGGACTATGTTTTGATGTTTGAAAATATTTTGGAAAACCCTTTTATGAACCTTGAATAATCATGGTGTTTGATTTATGAAGTTTCAATTGTTCATATTGGATATTATGTTGAGGTATGAATCAGGTTAATGAAAACCTTGTGAAAAATCGGGTTTATGAATCCCCGTGAGTCCAGATAAGACTTGGACTAAGTAAATTGTGTTGGTTAATGCCCTTGATTTCGAAAATGAATTGAAAAAAAATTGTTCTGAATTTTTAGAAAGTCCGGAATTTCTTTAAAATCAAAGTGGGGTGTTACAGTTTGGTATCAGAGCCAGTTTGCGTTTCTGTAGACTGGTTCATATGTGAGTATGTGTTTAGACCTTGTAATATGACCACTCGTCTCCGTCACTCCGTGCTGCTTAAGGTATGTTTTATATAAGTATCAATGAAAATACTTATAATGTGAATTGCTATTTTGCACGAGTATCAATGAAACTACTTGTGATGTTCTACTTGAGTAGCAATGAAACTACTTATGAGGTTTTGCATGAGAGCAATCAGACTAC
>CACSLK010018944.1:2683610-2696914 GCA_902706635.1 Striga hermonthica | reverse complement strand
TAGAAAATGTAGACAAAATATTTATTTATTAAATCCGAAATAGGAAATTGTTTTTTTAAACATGGAATCAGATTGTTAAATATTTATAATTAATTTGGAAATCGAAAAAATTAAATCAGAAATCGGAATTTTTTTTTATAAAATTAAATTGGATTGTTAAATTTTTTGTAATTAATTCGGAATTCGGAAATCGCAATAAAAACAGAAATATGAAATTTTTTAATTAAATGAAAAATTGGAAATTTTAATTATATCGGAAATTGGGAATTTACTTTCAACAATAATCGCTTACTTTTTTTTAAGTCAATCGGAAATCAAAAATATTTATAAAAACCAATCAGCAAAATATCTTTTAGCACGAATTTAACTAAAAAAACATATAAAAGGTTTGAATAAATAAGATAAATATAAAGGGTACAAATGCTTACTCCAAGTCCACAATAGAGAATACTATCATTTGGGTCGGAACTCCCTTGACAACTTTGATTTGAATAGGTTGTCATGAAACAACCAATCCAATAATATCTATACCATCATTAAAAAATGAATTTATTCAAAATGTAACATATATAATAGTGTTGTATATTACCGAATCTATATATATTTAAAAATAAAAGTACGAAATAGAACATAAAGAAAAGAATGTTAACTTACCAAACAACATGGCTTCTTCAATATTACAAACATCCATCAAGGTTAGGAAGATTCTAAACTCAAAACGATGCATAGGAAAATCCCCCTTCCATTTGACAATCTTGGTCATGCCATGGATGATGATCCTCCATTTTCCTATACTCGATTTATAGAGGCCAATATTGCTTTCAACTTGATTGTTTGTCAAGACATACTTTCCACCTTCTTCAATATCGCCAATGAATTTTTGACTATTACAGGCCAAATTATTCCAGTAATTCGTATTTTTTTTTCCAAAAACAAAACCAACCATTTATGAGGAATGTGAGAAAAACAGAAGACTACAAAAGCATGACTTACTGCATATTAGTTATTACATTCTACAATGCCTAGAATTAAGGTCAACCATTTTATGGCTGAGAAATTTTACAAATACACCTGAGTTGATTTCGTTGCAAATATCTAATACACCCCCAAAGAAAAAAAAAAAAAACGATCTTTTCAATCAGATTTTTCAGACTTCAGCTGTGGGGAGTCGTTCTTTCTAGCAGCTGATGGCTCATCCTTCTCAGGTCGAAATAGTATACCAAACACCCAAACTGCAGCTAAAGTGGCCTCAACGGGTGCAAGCCAATAGACGATCAAATGCTCCTTGGTTATGTGCTCCCCATTAGCAAAAGCCCACCCCATTACAGAGGCTGGATTCATGCATCCCCCAGTGAGATCCGAGCCAAGAAGGTGAAGAGTGAGCTTGGAGAGACTTGAAATCCTAGTTTTTATAAAGAAACTGTTGCTAACTTTTCTGGACAGACCAAGTGATATTATCACAATTGAAAATGTCAGAAAACCTTCGGTCAATTCTCCCTTTGCAATATCAATGTTCAAGCGTGGCCCACGTCCTATCCCGGGAACTGTTTGCAAGATGAGCCTCAAGCCGTAAACTGATCCAACTATCTGCAGGAATTCTGGCCCCAAGAGTGAAGAGAAAACTGGGAAAATCACCGGACACGGCGGCGGACAAGACGGTGAGGGGTTATAAGCCCCGCCCTTGGTGGCCTTCCCCACGAATGCGAAGAAGAACATGTTCATGAGGGAGACGGCGTATCTGACCACCTCGCCCTTCATGTTATGAGCACTGTAGCCCAAGATTCTGTGCACGAATATCTTGACGATCATGCTCGACCAGACCCACATGAAGGACATCGCGAAATCTGCGGCTAGGAGACGCCACCGCTGGCCGTCGGCCTCCATTTTGCCGGTGCTCTGGAGGGAATGGATACACGCACTCGGGGGGTGTGCGAAATGAGCTGATTGGTCTTCCGCCCGTGACTATTCCAGTAATTCGTAATCCCTAAAACAATAACATTGGATTACTTAAGTATTGAATCATTTAATAAACAGAATAAAATAAGTTAAAATTTAAATTTAAATACATTATGAATGTGTGAACATATTACCTCCGAATCATGAAAGATAATCTCTAGAACATTCCGGTAATTGCGAACGTCTTTAACTCGTTGGAACATCCGAATTATGTGTAGCTTGATTGGTAGCTTATTGAATCTGTGGATATCCTTGATGACTCCAAAATTCAAAGACATGTTGAGATGATGTTAAAAAGCTTCGTAAAAAAGGTTTTATTGCTATTTGTGTATGATATAGAATATGTCGTTGAAGATTGTTAATATTTATATAGTAGCCATTATTAACTTTACGATTGTTGTGGATTTTTAAGATATTTGCGGATTATTGATTTGTACTAATCTTATTAAGGGATAATACCCGGTTTATGTTATTAGGAATATCCCATCAATTCAAATCGGATCTGCTTTCATATAATAATGATTAGTTGGCAAATTAAAAGACAATTCGATGCAAAAAATATGGCAAAATATCGGTAAGATAATTTGGTAACCGATGTATGCAATTTTGAAGCAATTGTTAACAAATTTTTGATAGTTTACGTAAAAAAAAAAAAGGAATTAGTTAAAAAAATGGGAAAAGACATGTGCAAAAGAACACTTAAGTGAGATAATTTAGGCAAGGCAATGTCATTTTTGTTAACAAAATAAAAAAATCGAACAGCAATTGTGGTGTCATTCGTTGAACAAATTCCGAATCATTTTAAATATGCGAATAATCAGCGCCATTAGTTAACAAAATCCGTTTTTTTTGGTAAGGCAATGGAACACAAAAAAAGTAGCATAGAATCAGCTAAAAAATCTGTTCCAAAATTTTGAAATCGTATTAACAAATCCAACAAAATCCGAAAAAATGTGTAACAAAATTTCGAAATGCAAGGATTGATTGGTTTTATTAATTATATAATTTCTGTTTTTTCTTAATTTTATGTTAATTAAATAAACGGGTGGGATCTCCATAGTTATTGCCTAAAGTAGTATTTATTACTTAAAGAAGTAAGTCAAAGCTTTATTTTTTAAAGTCAACCTTACTATTTTTGTATTTTTTCAATAATCTTTTTATATTACTATAGATTAATTAACTTAATTAAGAAGGTAATATTCCTACTAGAATCTTCTCTAGGGTTAGGAGACTTAGAAGTCTTCTAGAAGATGAAGATTAGTAGGAGATTTATTTCCTATATTGGATTATTAATTGGAGTAGAATTAGGATTCCTAATTAAGAATTAATTTTCCATGAGTAATACTTTAATTAGGAAAAGTATTCCTACTAGAATCTTCTCTAGTGTTAGGAGACTAAGGAGTCTTCTAGAAGAGGTAGATTAGTAGGAGAATTTTTTTTCCTACATTGGATTAGTATTTGGAGTAGAATTAGGAATCCTAGGCCTAATGGGATAAACCCATATTTAACACCTCCTTAAGGTCCCTAATGGAGCCTATAAATACACCAGGTCCCAATCTCTCCTACAAGTTTATGCTGCCCGATTTTTTCACCTCTACATACGTGAGAAATAGCATTGTTCGAGAGTTAGGGAGATTCGATTATACGCTCCACCAAGTTTAATCGAAGTAGGTGTTTAGGTAATCCCTTAGAAAAAGGCTTTTTGGTACAATATACTGAGCCTTTATACATATTTATTTTTCGGTCACCTCCTCAGCCAATCGCCGCCGTGAGAAGTCGCCGGAGACCGCATACCGCCGCCAGAAACTGCTCGAGTCCAGCCAAGCGCAGTCGCGCGCCACCGCACGCAACCGCGCATCGCCGGACCCTACCAGCGACACCCATCGACGTTCAACCCTACACGCGAGGAAGCCCAGTGCCGCCTGCCTGTTCGCGCATCGCCACCGGAAGCTCGCGTCTGCTCGCTGTCGGTAATCGCCGATTGCGCAAGTCCCCAGCGCGTCTCTGCTACGCGCACAGCATGCCCGCGTGCATCCACTTCCCACTAGTCCGCCCAGGCGTAGGAGTCCCGCCCGCGTGCACGCTCACGCCCAACAGTCGCCAGCACCTGTCTGCTTATCCCTGCTACCCGCGCGTCACGCCAGCACCCGACGCGCACCTGGTGCCATCCGCGAACGACGCCCGCGACCGCCCGCTGCAACCCGACGCCGAGAGCTAGCTGCCGTGTGATCAAGCTTCATTGGAATTATCGATTAGAATCGATTATAGGCCAAATCTATCTGCCCATTAGATTGTGGTGTTCAGACGAACTACATCAACGGTATTCTACATCGTCTCTGAGTTGGCAAAAATTTTAAAAGGTAAACGTCCATATCCTAACAATAGATTCCACTGCGTTAGGATTTATTTCGATAAGTTCAATATTTTGCATGTTGTTTGACATTCCTCATAGAACCCAACACCCACTTTGACGTGAACTTATTATTCCCAACACGATGTGTCATCACAATCGGTCTTCTCACTGCAAGAACTAAATCTCCCACTTGAAAGGAGCGCAATCGAACTTTATTGGTAAATGCCTTAGAGAGACGCGCTTGGTAACATTCTAGTCTTTGTTGAGCTTCCAGTCTTTTCTCATCGAGAGCCTCCAACTCCTCAAGGCGAAGACGCACATTTTCTTCTTCCGTCAATCCTTCTTGTAGTGCTATCCTCAATGATGGAATTTGTTGCTCAAGGGTGACAACTGCTTCCACGCCATAGACAAGTGCATAAGGAGTAGCTTGAGTCGGCGTTCTAAAAGTGGTTCGGTATGCCCACAAGGCTTCTCCAATCCTCTCATGCCAATCTCGTTTCGATTTTGCAACCAGTTCCTTCAACAAATTGCACAAAGTTTTATTGAATGCTTCAGCAAGTCCATTAGCCGCAGCATTACACATAGAGGGCATTCGTTGCATGAAACCAAATTTTTCTCAAAGCTTGTCAATATGGCTGTTTGAAAACGGCTTTCCATTATCCGTTATTATATGTCGAGGGATCCCATACCGATAGACAATATTGATGCGGATGAAATCAGATACATTTTCTTTCTTGACTTCCTTGAGAGGCACTGCTTCAGCCCACTTAGAGAAATAATCTGTTGCCGCCAAAATATATAAGTGACCACCAGAAGACTTTGTCATAGGTCCTACCACATCAAGACCCCAAGCATCAAATGGCCATGAAGCAACAGTGGGATGTAATGGCTCGGGTGATTGATGAATAAAGTTTGCATGAAATTGACATGGTTGACATCTTTGGGCATAGTCCATACAGTCTTTAACCATCGTCGGCCAATAGTATCCCATTCTCTTCATCCGAAAATGTAGCTTCGGGCCTGATTGGTGAGCACCCCAAATTCCAAAATGTGCTTCCTCCATTGCTTGAACCGCTTCATCATCTCCCAATCACCTCAAAAAGACTCCATCGAAGGATCGCCTATAGAGAGTGCCCTTATAATAGATAAAACGAGGTACACGCCGTCGCACATCAACTCTTTTTCGCAGATCATCCGGTAACTTCTGATACTTCAAGTAATCAACAAGAGGCTGACGCCAATCCTCCTTTTCAATCTCAAAAACTTCAATGGCCTGATTCTCATCTTTCTTATCATCTTCATCATCATCAAAGATTGGCAGTACTACCCAACTCTTACAGACAGGAATATGAGCTTTATCTTTAGGCAAGGTGTGCGTCGAAGCAAGTTTTGCGAGGGCGTCGGCTTGTTTGTTATCTTTTCTCGGCACATGATTAATTGTCACATCTCCAAGCTATCCTATAAGTCTCTTGGCATAATTCACATACGGAAGCAACTCAGGTTTCTTCACCTCGTACTCTCCAAGTAATTGATTAACCACGAGTTTAGAGTCTCCATACACATTCAAACGCAATTGCTTTATATCAACTGCGATCTCCAACCCAAGTATAAGAGCTTGATACTCGGCAACATTATTTGAGCAATTCTCGGTTAAATTGAACTAGTAAGGTAGAACTTCTCTACTAGATGTCACAAATACGACTCCAGCACCGACCCCTTCTCGATGGGCCGCTCCATCAAAATACATCTTCCATGGCAGAGTTAACTCAATGACCAGCATTGTAACAACCCACTTTGATTTTAAAGAAATTCCGGACTTTCTAAAAATTCAGAACAATTTTTTTTGAATTCATTTCCGAAATCAAGGGCATTAACCAACACAATTTACTTAGTCCAAGTCTTATCTGGACTCACGGGGATTCATAAACCTAATTTTTCACAAGGTTTTCATTAACCTGATTTACACCTCAACATAATATACAATATGAACAATTGAAACTTCATAAATCAAACACCATGATTATTCAAGGTTCATAAAAGGGTTTTCCAAAATATTTTCAAACATCAAAACATAGTTCGAAAATAGTTTTCACATGTCCAAAACATAGGAAGGTTCATAACGACCATATTATTAAAGCGGAAGCAAAACGAAACAAATAATAGACCACCACTCGTCCTTCGTCCCGTCACCCGGCCACTGCTTAACCTGCATCCGTGAAGAGCAGGTGGGAATGAGCACAAATGATAAAGTAGTGCTCACTACTATGCACATAATAACATGTAAAGATGGTATGGTCGCAGCATCAATATAAATCAATCATCATCATGTCTCATCTCCTAACAATCGTAACAATAACTCACTCATGTGCACATCTATCATTAGTCGCGGAAAGGGGATGCATAAACCCAAACGACGGGAGTGCATGCCAATGTAACGGACACGACCTTTCATTAGGTCTTAAGGAGACTTGCCTCGCATGGGCAACCGTACCGTAACTCGACGGGGACAACCGTATCGACGGCCGTAACAGCTCACATCGGTAGGCCACATGGTTCACATTCATACATTGGTCATACCAACTAAACATTAAATAACACGTATGGCATAGACAATTTTTATAAGTAAACCAACCTGGAAATTTGCTGTAGAATATCGCACACAATAGCAAGTACGAAGGATGAGGCTCGACTCCTCAAACACCTACATTTAGTGAGACAATAAATCAATAATCTATCTCACTACTCGAATTTTACATAAAACCCTACTTAATAAAAATTAAGACTTAAGGGTTTTAATCGGATTTTTCGTGGACTTGGAACTCTCTCGTCTTCAAAAAAATATGACTCGGAGAACTAAAATTGGAGTCTCGGGACTTAAAATAATTTTTCCCTAATTTATATCATTTGAAAATACTTTTAGAATTGAAATCGGTACTAAAAACGGGCTTTCAGAACACAAAAATGGCTTAAAAACCGAATTGGGCCGCATTGGGACAGGTTTGAAATGTTGTTGGGCCGGAAAACTTGGCCCAAAGTTCACAAGGGCTGGGGCCACGCGGGCCAGATGTGGGCTGGGGTGCGGGCCGATGGCTGCTCGCGGGCTGACTAGCTGAGATAGCTTCAGGCTGATCGCGGGCTGCATGCGGGCCATAAGGCCCGCGCTGCTGGAGCTGTTTACTAAAAAAAAATGGCTAGAACACAACAAGGGCTGGGATTGAACCCGCGACATCACACAGGGAAAAGTGAAAAGAAGACCACTGCGCCAGGCGTTTGGTTATATTGATAATGAAACCCCGAACTAATAACAACTATGTGCAACTTGTAACAGAAACAGAGACAGAGGAAAAAAAAAAGTCGAACAGAACTGCAATATAGGTTCACCGAATTTCAACAGCAATATCTCACAGATTCGAGAATATAAAGCATTTTCGAAAATAACAATTTTAACAGAATTCGAAAATTTATAACATTGGGTTTGCTCGGGAAACGAAACGACACATAATGGCTCGAAAGCTATACAAACGGCAAACAACAAGGCAACGGCTCGGGTAAGTATAACGAGACTCCGAAACAACAAAACGGAACTCCGAAATACGATAAATCGACAGCAATAACAAAGATACCCAAGTTTTAAATAAACGAGAGTTCCAATATGTCCCCGTTGATTCACGAATATCAACGTATGGGCGAATATAACTAAACCGACAAATCATCGAATATCGCTTTAACGAGCACGACAATAATCGAATGATATCGCTATGAGCAACAAGTAATAAGGAGGTTTGCCGATTACCTTATCTCTGGAATTTACGAGCTCAGTTGGAAAGCGATCGGGACGAAACGGAAGCTCGAAAGCTCGAAACGACACGGCTCGGGGACGGCTCAGCGTGGACTCAAGGACTGTCGGGCTACTGCTGTGGTTCCTCCGGCAACGTGCGGTCAATCGTCTCGCGGCCGAAGCAGATGACGGCGATGGCTCACGGCTGCTGGTCGGAGGTTCGAACACGCGGAGAGACGTGGTCACCGAAATTAATGGTGAACGGGGCTTCTGCGATGGGTTTGACGGCAAACGGTCTCGGGGTTGCAGCATGAACAATGAGGACTTCTCGACGTGGAATGGCGCTGCTGCTCGGAACAGCGGTCGACGGAGGTACGGATGGTCGCCTGAGAAGAAGGTGCGATTGATTTTTATTTTTAGCAACTGCTATGCGAGAGAGAGAAAGAGAATATGGTTTTTGAACGTCGAGAATTCCTCTACCGATAAGATATAGACGAGCGAGATAAAAAACGTGATGGGATACTTCGCACAAGAATCGCAACCAGAAACTGACTAGGAAGACTTGGTCGCTGGAAGAAAGGAATATCCGTTCTGCTCACAATTCGTATTCGAATACTAATATGGGCCAATTATATAAACCTCTCAATTGGATCTAATCAATCATCCACATTGGACCAATAACAAGCTCTCTAATTGGGCTGGAGTAAATTAAAAAGAGCTGGATTTACACCCAATTGGGCCGAGAATATAATAAACAACGCAATAACAATAATTTTCGCTCGATTCGATTTAATGAAATGTGGCTCGAAATAAATAAATAAAACCAGATTATTTATATTTATAATACACACAATATTATTATTATTAATAATAATAGACAATTAAAATAATTAGATATTTAATGACAACAACAACAACAACAATAATAATAATAATAATAATAATAATAATAATAATAATAATAATAATAATAATAATAATAATAATAATAATAATCCCAATTATTCGTAGATAAACGGGGCATTATAGTCTACCCACCTTACAACGAATTCCGTCCTCGGAATTCGAAAACTTAAACAACCAAAATACAAGGGGAATATCAACACAAAGTGTTCGGTACTCCCTCCGAATCTCGGTTTCCCCCTCCCAAGTCGACACGCCCTCAACTCGACTACCACTACTGAAATTTGACGAGTACCCCTCCCGGTCTTTCCCTGATGGACCATCAGTCCCAACAGGTCACCCGTAACTCCCTACAGATAGGGTTCTGCCTATCACGCAGCTCGTCAATTCACACATATCTCGAGATCACGCACACATTCCCTCCAACACAATGCTAGAACATGTCATGCATCCTCGCAAGTCCCGGTGGTGGAGTCAACTGTAATACCCCGTTTTATCATGGATTATTTGGGAATAAATATTGATATTTGCTATTATTAATTTGTCCTTATTATTATTATTATTATTATTATTATTATTATTATTATTATTATTATTATTATTATTATTATTATTATTATTATTATTATTATTTTTTTGCCTAAATGCCAAATCGCTATTATTTGTCGATATTAGTAATATTACTATTATTAACATTAATTGTCTAATTGTTTTATTATAATTAAATAAATAATGTGTTTAATTTTTTATTTTTAATAAATAATAAAAATGTGTTATATATATATATATTTTGGTCCGGTTTTATTTTAATAAGTCGTGCGATTTTTAACCGAGCCCAGAACCGGTCCAATTTCTTGAAACCCACATTAGAACCAAGCTTTCGACCCGATGAACCGAAATTTTGACCCAGTCCGGTTTATACCCGATGTCTTGGACATCAAGGAAATATTGACCTAATAATTTATATATATATATATACATATACATACGATCCGCAGCCATCCTCTTCCTTCTCTTGTTCTTCTTCTTCTTCTTCACACCATCTCCGTCCACCATCGAACTCAGCAGCACGATCATCATCATCGATCATCACCTTCTTCCTCCTGCGATCATCAGCGACCCGCCATCATCATCGTGCAACGATCATCGTCGACCATCGCTTGCAGGTCTTCGCCGATCGTCTTCCTCACGAAGCTCCCAGGCCGTCCCCCCCCTCATTGTACAACTTCGGCTTTCGGGACCCGTCAAGTTCCGTCGAAGAGCCTATCGTGATCGTCGAGTTCCGTCGGATTCCGTCGGAGCGTTAAACGAAGCCGACGAGTTCCGGACGCCGAGCTGCCATTGTCGCCACCTTCACCTGCGTTCTTTCCAAGACGCAGCAACCGTGCGCCGCCGTATATCCCGTCGACCCACTCCGGCGACCAGCAGCCTTCCGTCGAGCCCTTCGGTCGCTGCCCTCTTGTCCCGGCGAGACACGTTGAGACGTCGAGTTCGTTTGTTATTCCGTTGTTCGTTCTTCGTAGCTCCGTCCCGAGAACGGTACCCGAGTTAACCCCTCGACTTAATTATTTAGTTCGTGATTATGTGTTAGTACTCGTATGTGTGTTACGTTGCTGATCGTATGATATTCGAATTAATTACGTGCGTTCGGAATGCTTTCGTGTGTAATTAGGATATATTGTTAATATTGGGTATCAAAGTGATTGCCGTCACTTTGAAAACTTGTTGAGATGAGGTTAATGTAGTATTTTATGTGGAAGTGCTATGGATTATTGGACTTAGGATCGTCCTTGACGCAACAGCGTTGGCCTCGCGTCGTTTCGATGTGTATTGAATCAGATATGAATTTTTGAAAAATGTGCTGCAGCTGGTTTTTGTTAAAATTACTATAAATCGTGTGTTTATTCAAAAATTCTGATTTTTGGATATGTTGTAATGTTGCAATTTTAGTACTTGTGATTAAAATTTGAGAATTTTATATGGCCTGTAGCCTTGTCAAAACTCGAAAACTAATTCTGGGCTGTTTCGTAATAAATTCATATAAAAATCGATTTTGCTGTTTCTCCAGGTTATCTTGCTGCTGTAAAAATTAGAAATTTAAATTCGAGCAGTAGCTAATTTAAATGATTTAATTTGATTTCTGGTGAGATTTTGAGTAAATTATTTAAAATAGTTAGGAGCATGTTAAATGGTTTTCCTTTGGTGAAAATATGTATTTTTCAGCCCTTAACACTCTGTAAAAATTTGAATTGAAATAACCAAGTCCAACCCCCCTTAGCCCTATTCTTATAAAATTCGAACAAGCTTTTTTAACCGTTTTGACACGTTTTGTGTCGAACATTTATTGCCTGTTTTTATGTGATCTATTAATTGATTTGGTAATTAATTGGTCGAGTCTATGAGTCGTCCTAATATTCCAACTCCACAACTTCTACGAGTTCCTTAGTCGATGTTATTCGACTAAGCATAATTCTCGTTATCTGTGCAAGAGTCGAGATAGTTGCTTATGGGACTGTCTTGACTTATGTAGGTGTCTGAAGAGCAGTGTCTCGACCACCTACGACCTTCTGACTAATTGCTTTATCAACCAATACCAGGTGGGTTGTAATTGTAAAATTTACTATGCCTTAATTAATTGTTTTGTTGTAGTATGATCAATGTATGCATGTGAACCATGTAGCCTTCGATGTGATCTATATTGGCCGTCGAACGGTTATCCCCGTAGCTATAGAACGTACCTTCGGGTAGTCTCATTTATTATTGTTAGCAGTCAGGGCGTGAGCCTTGGCTGGTGATCCTCGTATGTAAGGCCAAGGCGTGAGTTTTGGCATTCGGGGTGGATTATTGCTCCTGCTGGCCGGGCACTCGTTGTAAGGCCTTCAACGAAGGCGTTCGGTATATAGCTCGGCAGTAGTCTATTGTTATAGGTGTGCACATGAGACCATTATTGATTATTGATAGGAGATGGGATGATTATTGATTCGTATACATGCTGCGACCATACTTAAATTGTTTTATAGTTATTGATATTAATTATTGCATAGCGGTGAGCACCTCGACTTTCTTATTATGCTCATCCCCACCTGCTCTTCATGGATGCAGGTTAGTTTACGCGACACGGCAGAGGAGATGCGAGTGGTGGTCTTTAATTTGAATAAATGTTTCCGCTTTGAACTGAACTTGGATATTATTGCATTGTTATTGATTATTGCTTTTCGTTAGTACTGAATTATTGATTATTGATAGGGGTTATTTCCCTTGGATTATTATTATTGGATCATGATTAATTATTGAGGTTCTTATATGGATTATGAGTATTGAATATTGTTGAGTATTGAGGATGTGTTTAGTATTGATAAATGTTTGAAAATGAGTGGCGCCTCAAATATTGATATTGTTTAGAATTAAATTTGTAAAATTTATCCTGAATTTTTGCAAATAAAAGTGGGGCGTTACAGTTTGGTATCAGAGCCAGTCTGTGTTTCTGTAGACTGGTTAATGTGAATTATTTGATTATGTGAATTGACCTTAATTTATGACCACTCGCTCTCGTCGTGCCGCGCTAGCTCAGGTATGAGTACCTAAATAACTTTGAGATTATTGCATATTGTTTGATTATTGATTATTGGAATAAAATCGGGGTTAGGACTAATCCACCTCTAAATGCGAACTCTAGTGTCGAACTCTAGACTTCTTTTATTAATGTGTCTATCTTTGCGTTATGTGGAACTGGTGCCACTCATTCCTTTATCTCCTCTCGATGCTTGGATACCCTTTCTATTGATAATGTGTGCAACTGTGACCCTCTCGAGGTTTGTCTAGCCTCGGGAAAGATTATTATTTCCGATTCTATGATTTCCCGTCTTCCAGTCAGTATTGGTGGGCGTGTTTTGGAGGTCGATTGCTATGTTATTGAAATGCGAGACTTCGATGTGATCTTGGGCATGGACTGGCTCACACGTTATCGAGCCGATATCCGGTGCCAGGAGCGCGAAGTCAGTCTCTTCCCTATTTCTGATCAGCCTATTATTTTCTATGGGGTGAAATCGAGGACTGTGCCTCGAGTCATCTCTTCGATGCAAGCTAGGAAGAGCCTTTCTAAGGGTAGCTGCCAAGTGTTTGTAGTATTTTTGTGAGTGGATAATTTAGTAACCGAGCTATCCGGACACGGGTCGTTCTCAAAGGAAGACTGTTCGGAGCGTCGTTTACTATCTAGTCGTCAAAATTCACAAGACCGAAAATAAATTCCTACACATTCTAACCAAGGGATTGATGTATTAGATTTAACGGAATAAAAATAATAACTACGAACAA
>CACSLK010018944.1:2642168-2672100 GCA_902706635.1 Striga hermonthica | reverse complement strand
TCAGCAGGTCGGGCCGGGAGTGTGACGTGACGGGAGCTGATCGGGACTTTCTGGACTTTTATATATATGTGTTTTGGACTGTATAACTAAGATTTACGCTTCCGCTTACTTTTGATGATCTTTTGATAACGCTTTGATGATTTTGACGGTTTTATCATGTTTTGACGAACTTTTCAGAAAGTAAGTTTTTAAATAACCGGACGTTTTTAATAAGTTAAAACAACGGTTTTTCTAAAGTTAAGTAACGATTTTCACGGTAGCACCCCAAATCAGTTTCGCAAAGTAAAAATGTTTTAGTTTCAAAGACTTTGCGAATAAATGCGCTACTCTGATTTATCTAGTAAGGTGGGGTGTTACAAAAACCATTCTAATTTAGGCTATTTTCTGTATTTCAACATCAAATTCAGATTCAATAAGAAATAAATTATAATCTAAAGACCATTTTGTTTTCTAAAGAATAAATTAAACTCTCCTTACCTGCAATATTGCCTACTTGTGAAAGAGTTGCTTGGCTTTTGCCAGAAAACTTGGATAATGTGACCGTGTGAACGACGCCAATCACAACTATCAGACAAACCAGAGCAAGAGGCCAATTGCCAAACTGCAGTAAACACATCAAAAATCCAGAAACACATGTGGCCATGTAGTTCAAGAAATTTCCCAACTAAAGAAAACATGAAAAGGAAAATGAGGCTCAAATAAGGAATTAAACAATAGCAAACACTCAATTTTCATTCAATACTACACTCCAATCAAGAAAATCTAAATTTAGATTTTCCCCCTTTCTCATTTATTTTTTTTTACATCCTTTACCTTTGTCACTAATTGCATCCTGGACCATAAGTGTTGATGGCAAAACCACATCAGATGTCCCGACCTCTGTGTCGAAGTATTGAATTTTCTGGTTTAAGGCAGCTTCTAAATACTTAATCCTCATTTAAGTCGATTGTAGGCTCGATTTTAGTGAATCTCCATAAAACCATAACCAATCTACAATTGTATATACTTGGGATCCTTTAGCCGACCATGTACCCATCAGAGACACACGTGCATCGAATCTCCAAATCGCTTTCATCACAAACATAAATTTTCATATGTTGAAGGAAAACATGAACTCTTATAAAGATTCCTTGATGAATTTCCCAAGTCGAAAAAGAAAACAAAAATCGTTAAATCAACCAATCATCGTGAATAAGAAAAGACATCACCTCAGGGGAAGAAGGCATAGTTCCGCCCAGATCCTTGAGGTTTAGACTTGTCCCTAGTCTTAAAGTAGAACGAAGCTCTTTGCTCTTGAAAGTAGAAAATATATTGGATAGTACAAAGAACAAACAAAGCACAAATAAGCTTCTATTTTATGATAGGCATTTACCAGTTATGAAATTCTTGTCCCATTTTTGCTTGAGTAATGCAATTTCTTTGGGCACAGTAAAGGTAAAAGCTAAACATGATTACCGAGTACCATCTTCTAAAATCATCTATATCATGCTGCAAGTTATTGATTTGGGCTCCCCCTCTCTTTTCCAGATAATTGTGATTTGAGCCTCTCCATTCTTGCCTCCATCCTTAAAATGTCTTATAAGAACCACCAAAAACCACAGGAACACGTCAATCATCTTCTCAAGAGTTTTTAAATATGACATTGAGCAGAAAACCAAGTAAGATCGAGCATTAAAACAAGAGTGTCACGAGCATCCTACGAAATCGGAAGAACCCATAACCAGCAAGAAGTCCACAACTTTAATCATGCGACAAGAAAATGTAGTCGAGTGTAACAATACCTGGTTTGAATCCTGTCCGTGCCCGATCTGATTCCTGCTGCGATCATCCTCGTCATCAAAAATATTGAAATAATTTGAGAAGGCTATAGAGAATCGGATGGTTCAAAATCATCTTTACTGTTCGGCCACAATAGCTGATGTTGCAGGGCAACTTCTTGTTCTCTTATAACTTTCTTCATCATTCGAGTAGACATTGTGCACTGCCGATTAATTTATGCAATCTGCCACAAATACAAACAAAACAATGCTAAATGTGAGTCTATAACAAGATTGCTCATTATGATCAACGAAATAATCTGTCATTCAATCTGTAAGATACGGTTTTCTCTATGGATGCATGAATGATACATTTTACCAAACAACAATCTTTAAAATTGTTTCATATTTTTCCAAATATCAAATAACTTGTCATGCCCAAAAGATTATCATAGCTGATCCTCAAATCACACCAGACTTCGCCGCTCACACACCTGGCATGAACAAAAAAAAATAAGGATTTGCTAGACAAAACTGAGGAACATAATAATATGGCACTAAAATGATGTTTAACATTTCAGAATTAAGTGAAACTTAAACTGGGTGAATGTGTAGATGCAAAAAAAAAAAAAAAAAAATAATTGGTCTTTCCAGTCACTGAGAGGAGCAGGAAGACGTGCATAAGTGAGAAAAAGCAGTGGTTTATGACATAAGTAAATTACCAATCTAATCCTCAAAAGTTTGGCTAGAAGGAAGAAAATATGGGCCATTTAAGTAATCTTCGTCCTGTTGTTATCCAATGTTAACACAAAATTGCGCACCATATACGAACATGACGAAGATTTTTCATAAATTTAAATATACCCTAGCGCACCAAAACCCTGCTAATATAATATTCCAATGAAACAAAAGAAATACATCATTTCCATCAGTATACTTAACAACACAACTAATTCAGTGCAAACCCAAGGAATCTAAAAGCTGGGCTACCACTTAAATTCAAAAGAAAAATAAAAAACTCTAAATATTGCATAAAACAACATCACAAACACAATGAAGAAGCTCCAAGCAATATAAATTTAATCACCAAAACCCTCACCGATTGATCGAGGCAGAAGGAGAGGGAGTTGATCAACCACTGGTGATGGTGGAGGTGAAGCTGATAGGTTACAAAACGACACTTTAATGGGGGGCTCTAGGCTGCAGTAATAGCAAATGATGGACTCCAAAATTATTCACGAAGTCTGGAAATATAAGTATTAAGTAACTCAAAAAATAATTAGCACCAAGAAGAAGATTGCTAAAGCACACACCTTTCCATTTGGTCCTCGTGTTATGAGCATGTAGATCATCACCTGCAATTGTTCTTCGTGTTATGAGCATGTAGACCATTACCTGCAAAAGGTAAAGACAATCACAGCTATAGTGAACATGAAAAATTTCAATGACATGATCTACAAAGTTCGGCAGTCTTTGGACATATTCAACTCCACAAAAACATCACTTAATAATTCATAACAAACGTTGAATACTAATGAAATAATAGTAACAACAATAAGAAGAAAAAGGTATAGGTGTTGCTTCACCGTTCATTCTTCTCTAAATGCTTTTCATAAAATTTGGGTTTGTACTGAATTATTCCAATAAATACTATGATTCACATTCAACCTGCAAAATGTAACCAAAAAGAAAAAAAAAAAAAAAGAAATGGTCTGGTCATCACACATAGCCAGCCCCACAAAATACAAATGCATAAATCAAATTGAAGGGTGATAGAGACTAAGGACTTCACGCCAGTCTTAGTTTTTTAAACTTCTTTTTATTCATCAACTTTGAGTAGTAGTAAAAAATGGATCTAAATTCATGAAGTAAAAGAAAAACGTGAATGAAAAATAGAACTCAAAATGAAGCATACATGCTAAAAGAAAATGTTTTTAAAAATGGATAAGCAGAACTGTAAGAGCTTATTAGGCAATAGCATACCCATAGGCGAGTTTGGTGGCCCCGATAGAAGAAAAAGACGGTGTGAAATTGTCGAAAGAAAAAAAAGCCCAAAAGTGTGCCATCCCTACGGCTCAGCCGAGCGTCACGACCGGCGTGTCTCTGATTAGTTCGATTAATGTGTGGGTTGTAGGGGAGAGAATAGGAGCTTTTTTCACACATTCCTTTCGGACAACCGGGCAGTTAGGGTTTCTTAGGTGAAATTTTGTGTTCTTTGAAAATGAGTGAACGTGGACGCAGGGAAGGTATGAATGGGGAAATTGGGAAATGAAGAAGAATGGATGGTGTTACCTAATTTTGGGCTTTTGAGGGGATGTGGAAAAGTGCAAGAGTCGACAAAACATAACATTTTCTTTCAGCTTTAAATTACCAATTTCAACCCCCACAAAGCAGTCAAAGAAGGGCAAGTTAAGTAATCTTCCCACCAGCAGAAAATAATAAAGCAACAAAAAGGGAAGAAAAAAGCTGACACAGGCAATTTACAAAAGAAGCCCTGAAAAGTTTAGCCAATATAGGATAATTTAGTCAATTCAAAAAGTAAATGGCAAAACTATAAATAAATGAGGACACGTGTCGGCTCCTAATGACACAAAATTGGACACGTGTCGTCTTTTAAAGGGCACTAACTCTTGTATATATATAAGACTAGTTGTCTCACGCCGTGCATGCACGGCAGACTCAAAATCAGTCTAAAAATACACTGAATATTTGTCACAACTTGTTGCAGCTCATATTTTGCAGTCTGTTGCAGCTGTTCACATATATTATGCTTGTTCAATTGATAATGTCTGAAGATCCTTTCTCATATTATTGCTATAATCCGACACTCATTTTCAAACAAGTGTTAAGCGTCATTGATCAAAACATTGTGTATATATTATATATATGTTAAATTCACATACCATCATATTTATATATATTTTTAAAACATTGTTGTTAATTTAGATACAAATGAAGTTATGTTGATTAACTTTTGACAAAATTTAACCTTCATCTATCTGAATAGACTTGTAATTTACACACAATTTAATAACGACAAAATACCTGGCTGCAGATTTACACAAAGTTTTGTTATGTCCATATTGAGGTTTAAAATTAATATTCTTATGTTGTTTGCATATCGCCGACTATAGTTTAATCATGAAATCCAGTAATTCTTTTCTCTACAAGAGATTCCAAAACTGTGCACGAACAATAATCTATTAAATAAAGATGAGTTGATAAAGGAACTATTTAAATAAATTATAAGTCAGCAATACCTTCATCAACAGTTGTTGTAGGAGCTACAATATGCAAATGTTCTCCTTTCATTATAAAATCACCTACCGTGTAAAATCCTTCTTGGGTCTGAAAAAGTGAAACATAAATTACACCCCCCCCCCCCTGAATGTGAAGACTGTGTAAGATTCAGAAACACAATTGTTTTGAAAGTATATTTTGTTCAATATATAGTTTAAGCCATCTAAATAGTAACATCCACATTTAATATTTTAGTTTAAACAACCCTTATTTTCTTCTCCATCGCTAAAGCCATTTTTTTCGTATCTTTACCAACAAACCTTCTTCATGCCTCATAGGAATTGAACTCTTACCATCTTCAACATATGTTCCTGAAAGCATCTCATTGTTTGCAGTAGAATCGGTAGCCTCCGATATTGAAATCATTGTAGGATAAGTAGGACTCTGATTTTTAGATAATCGCTTTTCACTAACAATAGTGGAGTCCGTTTTTATGCCTCTGTCTGATTTCACATGATCCCAAATCTTAGGATGTTCACTATTCGATAGTTATGATTCGCGTTCTGTGCTGTCCGGAGAAGATGGAAGTATATCTTGCACAACGTTAGAATAACTTTTTTATACTTACACCAACATTTTGCACCAGGCCCTCGAAAAATCTATTAGTGTCCTGTTGATTTTGAGCAAATTTACCGCCTCAGAAGTTTTATTTTCATTGAACATCTGTACTATATATATATAAACACTTATATAGTTCTTATCAAACCAATAAAATGATTAATTAGCATAATACACTAAAAAAAAAATAAACAAGAATATTATGTATGCTACTCCACAAATAAATTTTATCTTCCAACAACAAATATATAGTTTTTCTTCTTCTTCTTCTTCCTTTTTTTCTTCTTTCTTGCATATTCTGTATGCCTTTCTGAGAATTTTTAGTCCTCCTGGTTTCGCTGTGGTTTATATGATTTCTTGCCACGATCTTTTGATCACTTGGTAACAATTCTCACTTCCACTCTAAATTTATGAGGTCAGACAAAAGTTAGAAAAAAAAAGTTAATATAATTATCAATCCATCAATATATTTCATTGACTCTTCACTATAAATTTTAAAAAAAAGAATAAAGATCATCAAGATAGTTATTTGATTTCATTTTCAAAGTCTTCAGTCATTTTCAGATACAATTATTGAGGCAATATATGCATACATGTACTTTTTTTTTCCCTAAGTCTCTGGACCAATAGCAAGCTAGTCATCTTATCATTAGATTAACCACACATTAACTACATTCATTTTTAACTACATAAACATGAAACAATTTCCATGCTAGGACAAGACACAATATAATATCTTAAGATGCATCACAATCAAATCACAGATAACACATAATTTAAGTCAGCCAACAATATTCTAACTGCAAAATTAGGACAGAAACAGAGTCATGATCTCACTTTACAGAAGAAAAAAGTAACTATATTTGTTGGAGAACTAAAATCTAATCTCATGAAGGCGAAGATCATAACTTTCTTGTAAAAAAACAAAAATGAACTATATTAAACAAATAAATAAAATGAAAAAGGACAAACCCGAAAATCTTTGGTGATGACACCGTTTGAAACTATACGGCGAAGTAATGTTGTTGAAATTTAGAATAGGGGATGAGGATGATAAAGCCCCCATAGCCACATGAGGACACTTTAATCTGAACGATACAACCAACACTGCACAAACAAGGTACAATCAGGTTGAAGCACGATTTCAACTTTAAAAGAAATGCTAAATCATTCAGAATATACAACTTATTTCTACGTACTTCCGCCATAAGAACCTCCGAAGACTACAACAGGACACTTTTCGGCCGTCAGATTTTTCTTAAGATCGAGAATCAAATTCGCGTAATCTGCAAGCCCCTGAGTCGAGCTAAAGTAACCGAGCGTCGTGGAATTCGAATACGCTGTCTTTTGACTCCCCCCGAAAGGCATGGATTTCCCATAAAACCTATGCTGCAGCACGGTTCATTACGTATGGCTATCAACATTTCATCAACATGAATACTAAAAAAAGCAAAAAAAGAAATAGAAATTATCTCGATGAAAACTAACATAGCTTTGAAAAAGGGTGCAATTTCAACATAAAGCCGGTGTTTTGTGCGAGCCATTCGATTTCGCCCTCGTTTCCCGTGTAGACGAAAATCAGAAAAATTTCATTGGGGCCGCCCCAGAAAGTGTCATTGATTAAGTACTTCTGTTGGTATGTTTGGTAGCTGTTTGGATTGAAGTTGAAGGATCAAGAGTTCGTGTGTGCAATTAGGATTAAACCTGCAAGGAGTTGATCCAACTTCCATTAGCCCGTCCTACGGAAATAATCACTAATTTGGAAACAAGAATGAACAAAATCATTAGGTTAGTGGCGGCGTCTAGAAGCTGAGATAACTTTTTTTTTCCAATTTTCAAGTTCACACAGAGATTTGCAAATTCTCTTAATAGGCAACATCAAAATCGTTCTACTACATATTTGCTCTAAACTCTTCCAACTAAATGGAAAACCAAACATACAAAAGGGCAATAAAATCAAAACCCACGAAAAACAGTAAAATAGGCTCAATTGTCAACACCAAATGTAAAATACCTGTAAGCCACAAAGAACGACAGCAGATTGAACAATCACATACCTAAGCTCCGTCGGGCCCGATAGTTGGAATTTACCCTCTTCTCTATAAATGAATGAATTCGGACTGAAGCCTCATCGAGCGCGTAGGTTCAGATTTCAACAAGAACAAAATGATTTGCAGTGAGATCTTTTCTTGTTTACATATCACCATCGGATCATATACAAAAAAATTTAGCATCTAACCAAAACGAACATGTATTGCCACTGTTCAGGTTGCAAGTAAAGAGACATAGCAGCTATGAAAAGAGGAAAAACAACAGCAAATAGTGTTCTGTTCTAGCCAAGGGTACCATAAGATGCACATGCATGCATAAAACAACTGGAACGCTACCACACGATTGAAGTCATTCATCCAAATTATATCATTTTGAAGATGGAATGTGTAAACAACCCATATCAATAAACATAAACGTTGATTTAGGTAAAGTAGTCAAGCACTTAGCGTAAAAACTCGAACCATCAATAAGATAGAAACATGACATATTGCAAATAGAGTAGGCAAAACTTAATTGTTCCAGTTGAGCAGCAAACACCACAGTTTTCTGTTTGCACTAATTTGCAGATGTTACTTATTCAATTCGACAACTTGAATTTGTAAACCTAAAAAGTCAAAACAACCCCTAAATGAACATTAAGAAACCTGAATTGTGTTAGTAAGAACCGCTTTACATGTAGCTCGGGCCCTCAGTATGTTCGCACGATCCTCATGTGTAAGTAATTCACTAATGAGACCTTTAAGCCATCATCATGGACATGTACAAACTATTTCCACGCGATGTCCAACTCCATCAAATGTCAAATCTGGAAATTCTACACTCAATTTTGATTTATCAGATTAGTAAAACAAATAACATATGGTATAAATAAAATAAACTAAAGAGAATGGACAAAACAATACTTACCTCCTACTTGAAGTTTCTCGCTATGACCATCTCCCTTCACTCTAAACCAATCACCTGAGCAGTCCCCTTCACACAGAAAAAATAGAAAAATAAAAATGAAACTTCATTGTAATGGATGCAAAGGGAACACCACTGGTAAGAAGTAAGAGCAAAAGTAATAGCAACGAGGCTAAGGTGCGAGCCTTCAACCAGGGATTCTTGAAATCCAACCAACTGGCATGTTGGGGGACCTAAAATGAGTATGCTTGCCAAATCATTCGTATTTCAACCCATTTGAAACCAACATGATCAGCATTAGCTCAGATTACTCCCAACGCCCAAAATGTAACTATATATTAAGCAGTCATTCACTTTAATGACTTCTACATATCCAATTCAACCAACAAACGGCATTTAATCGCAAAAAAAACTAGAAGATCGGTTCACCTTCACTGCGCCATGTCAAAATTCAAAGATTAATAACAAAAAAATGGAAAAAGTTATAACTGAATCGCGGTGCTTGTTCTCCAGTACTTCCTGCCATAATAAGATCATAAAACAAAACAAATTCAATATGGAAAAAAGTCCAAATTCAATTACCTTTTTCCAGTGGAGGGTTGTGGGGATATCATGCACCACTTTCAGATAGAAAATATAACCAAGATAGTTTTATCAAGTAAAAATCACCCAACAGCAGCAAACAAAAAATAGTTAAAATTAGGTTTGCCGGCAACCCCTACGAAACAACGACGACACCGGTAACTGGTGACATCCACAATCGCAACCAATATACAACATAGAAAAAAATATAAAAAAAACCAAAGAAATAAAAGAAACAAACACATACCTTTTAGTGAAGTCTCTGTCGTCGTCGTCTTCCTCGTGGCCAGAAAACCACCAAAAATCGATCGCCACTATTAAATTAAAAAAGAAATCCAATTTGATTAATGGTTTCGTTTGAGAGAATATTTACCTGCCCCCGCCTACGCTCTTTGTGAAGGTTCTCATTGAGTTTTCTTCATAGCTCGCAATCGATGAAACCCAACACAGATTCTCAAAATTAACTAAGCGTGACCATCCAATTTTAGGAATCAAGCAAAGAAAAAAAAAATCCACCCCATTTCCAAACCATAAAAAATGCAAGACAGAAAGGAGAATCATGCCTGAAAAGGCCATCCCAAAATAGATTTAACAAACTTATATAACATGATTTAGGTTGTAAAAATGAGTAGGTTGAAGCTAAGGTAAACCTTGCAGGAAGGCGATTGAAATGGGCCCAAAGTTGATCATCGAAAGACGGCTCCTGTGCCTCTAGATGTTCGGACTCCTTCAGCCGCCGCAAAACCTCATTGTAAACCTCCACCTTCTTCCGCTTCTGCCGGCTCTTCCCGGAAGATTCAACCACCCTACTCCCACAGCTCTCGTTATCCTCAATCACCATTCGAGTTCGAGATTCTCAACGACACCACAAAATTCCCCACGATTACAACCACCAGTGGCTTGATCTCCTCTAAATACCAGTCAATTGGGATTCTCAATTCAACGTGGAGTAAATAATTCTCATCAATTGAGGATTTGCAGGAAATCGATGGTGCGTAGAAAGAAGATTGTGTTCGATTTGGTCTTTTGACGTGATTGTTGCGTGCGACAGAGGAAGTCTTCCGCTGGAAGCCAAACATACATAAAATTACAATATCAACCCTTATGTTGAGTCAATGCAATTCACAATTCAGTAATCTCCCAAAAGTTTAAGCCAATTTTAAAACAAAATAAGGGCACGTGGCAGCTTTTTTTAAAAGGAAGCTTCTCAAACAACCAAATGACCATATTGGACACACAAAAACAAGCAAAAGAAAGGGCAATTAAGACAACTCATAAAAGGAAAAATTGAATGGAAAAAACATAAATAAAATGGACACTTGTCAAATTTTTAGCACCCATTAAGGGACACGTGTCGCCTTTTAAGGGCATAACACTTCTTTGTATATATATATATATATATATACTAGATTGGACCTGGCTGTGCACGCACAGCCGGCCCTTGTCCAGTCTATAATTATATCTAGTATTTGTAAAATTTTTAAAACACACTTGTCAACATTTTATGGAGCAACCAAAATGCCACATATTTTTTTGTTTGTTCAAAATGTTTTTCACAAATATTTTTTTTTCAACAATATTTTTACCACTCTTGTGACTCTTGTGACTCATTTGTCTGTAACATTCAAACAAATTTCTCAAAATAATTTATACTCTAAATCATTCTCATTCCTCAGTTTATCAGAACCTAATAAAACATAGGGTATAAAAATTGACAATTTTATGGTACACTTTGTAGGGGAGAAGGCCCCCCTACAACTTTGTATTGCCATGAAGGATCTAAAACTGCTTCCAACTGTTGCACCAGCTTCAGTTTTGTTAACAAGAGATCAACACCACTCGACAATCAATTTCAGATTGACATTTATCGTTCTCATACCCTTCTAAACTAACAAAGCTAGAAAGTAGCTCAATTAAATTATAAACAAAAGAAATAAGATGTGGATAAATTACAGTAGTTGCGACTCTTCCTCTCATCCTGGTTCCTAAGACAAATTGTTCCGTCAATACAACAGATTCAATGAAGCTACGCAAGCTCTTTTAAGTCCTTTTGTGATATATAAATTCACCTAAAGTTGTAATGAAAATTAAACAAACAAATACAGATAAAATTATCATATAAAATTTTGAAAAAGAAAAAAGTGCTAAGCATATAAAGAAAGAAAAATGCAATTTAACATGGTCAAGAGGCAAGTGAAAACATCCCACAGGTTGGTAGCGTGGCAGATTGCACAATGACAACAAGAGAATATCCATTAATTTAAGAGGGTGTAAAATTAAGTGAAAGATTACAACAATACTGGAATTCATAATACTTCAACACAATTATTCTTTTTAAAAAAAAAAAAACAAAATGTGCAAAGCAAACATATTTGTAATATTTAACCAAAATAATGATAGATAGGGGTCTATAATTATCAATTTTTCCTTAGTCATCAAATGAAACTAAAGCTAACAAAAAAGGGATACAGAACGCAACGAACAATGAAGAAATACAACCTCTCAAAGGACAATGATCTAATTGGATCCTCAATGACATTGATGCCGATGGAAAACATGAGTCGGATACATCCGCTCAATTATCAGAAAAAATACAAGAAGTAGAAAAAAGCCCCAGGCATGAGCCTTCTACAACCACTCCATCTTTGAAGTATTCAATTAACAAAGATTTTTCCTCGTTAATTTAAGGATAGCAATAGAAGCCAAACCAAAAACCGAATCAAAATAAGATGAACTAAACGATCATCATCGAACCAAAAAAAGAGTCACACAAGGTAATCAAAGTCTTATATAAGCCAAGCGATCTACCAAATCCTTGAAACAAAAGAGAAGAAAACAAAGAACGAATGAAAAAAAGTATTACAACACCAACTAAAATAATGCATAAAAAATAACACAAAGGGTACCTCTCATTGATGCTCTCCCGCCTCTCTCTTCCTCACGGAATCATCACCACCCGATTCACCTTTCTTCTCACCATCACCATTCCCCATATCACTCTCACTCGCAGTCTTCCACTCGGAATCATCACTCGTGTCCACAGCCATCACTGGGCCCACCCTCGCACAAATGCCGTCATCCTTAGCGGCAGCCTCCCAAAATAGCCACGCGGCCCTCATCTGTTTCCTCACGAGTTGCACAGCATAATCCGAGATCTTTTTCTGCCTCAACAAAATTCCGAATCAGCCTAGAGGGAAAATTCGTTCACAAACAGAATTGCATCCAGAAGGCTCTCATTGGTCATCCCGGGCATGTTGAACGCCTGGGCCCGCCTCGACAGGCTCCTCCCGTCGCTTTTAGCCGCCAACAACTGTTGCAGCAACATGTGGCACTGTGCCCGATTCATGTGAAGTACAACTCTCTCTTTCGGGCCCAGTGCCACCTGTTAATCTTGTAAAGTAAGAACTAATAAGCAATCAACATCTCATGAGCTTAACATTGTAAAATAAACATTTAACTTGTTTTTTTTAAGTTATTTATTCAAATAAATTTTATTCTATTACAGTATAGCACTATTCTAAAAATGTCTAGGCGGCCGAAGCCATTAAAACTGTTTCGGCCCAAATCAATTATTCCATATTACCCCCAAAGCAAATTTATTTTGCAAATTGACCAAAATCACACTTGTAAAAATAAACATATGAATAAATCTCAAGCAAAGCAGAGAATCAGTCTGCAATCAGTCTAACATTGAAACTTTTTTGTTCCAGTGAAAATATGTATTTGCTCGAAATCTTCTATAGAAACTCAAACAGAAAAACGTAAAAATTATAACTTTTATTGAGTCCTCACACACAAATGATTATTACGTAGACATACTGAACAACAATATCTTGCGTTTGTAAAGACAATGGTATTTATGTAATGTATATCTCTACAAGATCAAGATTCATGGTCAGTCGTGTAAACGATCATTGAAGAAGACTTGCTCATACTTGAAAGAGGTTAGGTATTTCAGGAGAAAATTAACTTTAACCATCATACATACTCATATAGTTAAAGGATACATTGCAAAAATACCCCTGAATTGCCTAACCCCAAAAATGATCCAGACTACCGGTTCATATTAAAAAAATTTGGGTACCCCTTTTGCAACTTTTTCGCTTACATACCAGGAAGGTGTATTCGCATTTTTTTAAGTGTGCTTTTTGGAGATGACTTTGATTTTTTGCAATTATCCAAAGGTTTCAACTGAGACACGAAATTCATCTAGTATTTTACAACAAGTAATATTTTTCTTACCAAAACCCATCTGAGAAGTGTTACACACATCAGGTAGATGAGGACTCCCTTCTTGGACGCATATAATTTGCGAAAAGCTCGACAATGCATTATTTTTACCAACATCCTGTAACATTTTATCTTTAATCTAAGTGATATCATGGACATCTGAAAAAATAGAGTTTTAACAAATTTAGAGTAATAATAACCATCAAGCTTCACGGGGACTTACCAGGTGCACATCGGTTACCAAAGAAAAGGACATGGCAATTCAACCGTAGTAAGACACACAAATGAAAAGGTTAAGTATGATCTTTAGTCTCATACCAAAATATATAAATCATAAAATGACTGAGTCAACATGGCCATTTTTGAATACATGAGCATAGGTAAAAAAGAATACATCTTGCTGCAAGTTCGACAAAAGACATAGAATAAAATCAAAATTGACGAAAGAAATATATATTCATCGATTGGTAAGTTCATACCAGCTACATATAGCTCAGGGAATACCTCCATAATGTTGGCTTTAACTCCGTCTGACGTTCTTCAGTATCACGGGCCAGCAGGAGACGGCATGAGAAGTTGTGGAAAAAACCCCTAATATCCTTCAACCGTAAAAGCAATCATTTCAATTACATCATGTGCTATTAGCGTAAACTCGCAAACAAATATTTATTGTATTTTTTTCAGTCGCCAAAAAATATTGCAGTTTTAAATGTGTTAAATCTTATCCATATATTTGCTTGCCTCATAAGACTACAAATATATAAATTGGATAAACATTTCTAAAACCAAATTGAAATTACTTTATATCAATCCATTATAAAGCAAGGAGTATAATATGATAAAATATTCAACAATGCTAATTTATTGAGTAAAAATAAAATAAATAAATAAATCTTCCATTAAGGCAAATGAGGTGGTTGATAATGTTGGTTGGGGCCTGCAAAGCTTGGTTGCATGTATATAGGTGCAATTTCTCGGCATTTTGTTCGAACTCTTCAAGACAAGAATCATTATGCCAATTCACCGATGTTGTTTTCAGTCAATGTCAATCGTGTACTTATTCAAGTTCCCTTCGAAACATTCCCTGTAATAGTAATGAGCAATATATAATGAAAAAACCAAACTAATTAGCTTTAAACAATGAACCACAAGCATTCATTCTACTTTGCCTTTATTTTTCTTTTTTACAGAACACTACTTCCAATCTTAATTAGGAGAGGAAAAAAATTAAGGGGCATAGACACAGAACTCTCAATCATCAATCATCAAATCAGCCATTAGTAAGAAACATGATACAATTGGTTAGTTACATGATCTATAGATAAAAAAATTTAATACATATTTACAGCCTAAAATCCTAAAAACTCAACACTCCTTGGATGCCTAACTATTGTAATGAGAGTAAAAAATTTTGAACAACTTAACAGATGAATAAAAACTGAAGAAAAAAAGAGTGTAAATGAACCTATTAACCAGAGCATTTCTTCTCAAATATGTTAACGATATCACTATTCTACTAAATATTCAGTAGTCATTAGCAAGTTTATATAGTATTTTGATATTTGCCCAAACAACATGCCGCAGAACAGAAATATAAAAATCCAAGATACAGAAACATGACCTGAAAAGTGAAAACGTGAAGTTTTATTCAAAATTCAATACCATGGCCTGAACCTAACAGCACACTGTTCTCACTTTCTAAACTCATGCCTTGTGCATACATAGTTCAGAATGTACCACATAACAAACAAACTACACCAAAAAAAAAATGCAATAAAAAAAACCAAACAGAACTAATCACAAGAACCACAAACCAGGAAAATGATTGGGCTCATACCTTGATGATTTTATGGGGGAAATTATCATTGGCCATCAGATCAACTTGCATAGCTATCTTCGTCCGCCATTTTCAAGTTGGAGATTTAACGCTGTCATTTACAGGAGGAATAGAAACTCTGAAAAAAAAAATCAGTTAAATCATCACCGTTTTGGTAGACACATAGCTTGCTTTGGTTAGTGATGAGAATGCTAAAGTTATCTGGGTGTTTGTTCTGATTAGCATCTAATAGATGAATATATATATATATATATATATATATATATATATATATATATATATATTTGGTTAGGCTCAGAGCAGAGTACAAAAATTACATAAAATGTTTCACTTACATGCTCAGGATGAAAATACAACCGTACCTTAAAAACATGAAATGCTTCGAGCTGAATACTCTTGCTCGATTCATGGAATAAGAGAAAAGTTTCAACAATCAATACATGACACCAGGAACTATCAAGTTAAAGCATCTTTTACAAACAAGATAACCACAAACACATTTCCATCTAAAATTTCTATTATTTCCAAAAGGGTAGAGAACATGGCAAATGAATCAGATATCTAAAGAAATGCAGGGTTGCTCGTTCAAAATTTATATTATTGAGTAATACTATTTTATGAGCAATGATTTTCTATCATGCAAAAGGAAACAAAAAATGGGTGGGTTTGAATCTAAAGTCCTTTAAGGAAATCATAACCAGAGAAGATTCGCGAGGATCCACAAGTTGTTTCTTGCGAAAATGTATTGAGTCATCACAACCGAGTTTGAGAGGTCGAGCAAGATATCTCCCAACAACTGAAATAAGTACACAACAGAATCAAAAGACATAGTCAACAGCACAGAGGGAAAACAAACTATAAAAGATAGTGCAATAAAATAATGAATTCTGTTTTTTTTCTTTCATCTGTACAAATCTCAACTACTTGGATTTTTTGCTTGTAATTTTCCTTTACTATTTTGGACTGTCTAACGACCATCATGAATTACACAAAAAGAAGACAATGAATAGGAGATACCCTGACGACACGACGACCGGTCTTCTGGTTATGTAATAAGCATATTCGAGCAACTTCATATTATAATCAACAAAGAAGACCTATGAAATATAAACAAGAAGATAGCAAGTAAATTAAAAACACAGTGAGAGAGAGTGAGAGAGAGCACATTGTGTAAAAGGGATAAAGTTACTAATAACTAGAAATAAAGATTAGGTGAATAGATGATAATATAATGTTTAGCAGACCATCTCAACGAAGAATTACTCACCAAGTCAAAGTTTTTGCATAGAAAAGAAAATTATTAAGATATGATAATCAAATCCAAGCATTATTCACTGAACAATGGAAATATGGCGAACAAGTTAATTAGAAAATAAAACGAAAATGCTTAAATTCTATTTACATCCCCAAACTAAAGAAAATCTAACAAGCACTTGGTATGATGCCCGAAAAAACTTAATAAGGAATCATTCCAAAAAGAAAAAATTAGGGAATAAACTCTAATTGGTTTATCCTTTCCTGCAATAGATATCGAAAGAGCCATGTGAAAGACAAAATTATTTGTTAAAAATACCTATGTTTTGAACCAAACTTGATCTGGCTCGAAGTTGGAAAGGATAAGGCACTCACGGATCAGCTGCTAGCGGCGTAGAGAGCTGGGCTTGGTGCACTCGGCATAAGCCCTCTCTAGAGCCTCCACCTGCTTCGTGGTGTACCGCACATATTTTCAGCGGCATTAACAGACCACCAACATTTTAGTTTTTGTACCATACATGTGCAAGTTACTGGAGACGGTTGTTCTCAGCAGGAACTCCGACACCTCCACTGCTGCGGACGGAACTTCATTTTCCACCGTGGTGCAAGAGTCGTGCTTCAGGTGGTTGTTCTTTGTGCAAGAAGATATGATACCTCCTGCAGTTGCATGCACGGGCCTGCAAAGAAACAGAGTGCACTACACCTCATTCCAGGTGTGTTATAGTTAAAGTTTCAACAGACAGCTTTGTGTCAAATTGGTTTCTAGTTCCATGAAAAATGTAACAAAAAGAAACAGAGAAATCTGAAGGCATAAAGGGTAAGGAAAATTTACATACCTGAAACATTTTCCCGAAAAACAGCATATTTTTCCAACCCATTTGCACACAAATCAAGTCGATGCCTAAATCGCCAGTTGGTTCTACCGATAAAACCAGGCCGCCACAAATGAGATTTCCGATTCTAATTTTAACTAAAGCATCATATACAGTTCGAACATCCAGATGAATCAATAATAAATACAAAAGAAGCGTAAGGATTGAAGACCTATAACAGGAAAATTTATGATATCACATAAATATTATGCAGTCTGAAATTGATGCTATTATGTGTAAGAAAAAATTACCTCTGATCTGGAATGTGCACAACTATTGGCTGATGGCATAACTTTGAGAGTGCCTAATATTATAAGATCACCAGAGCATTTGATACAAATAAAAGATCCAATGTCACGGACCTGTAAACAATTCATCTACAAATTATAACAGCTAGAGAAAAACCCAGGAAATCAAATTTAAAATTTCTGTTGGTCGGTATAGAGACGATACACCGCTATAACCAATCTGTATATATTGAAGAAAGTGGTATGCGTTACGATTTTCACCCACTTGGGATCTGGTGATCCACAATCAACACAAAACTTATTCCCAGCTTCATTTAATAGGCTTCCAGCCTCTCTCTTGGACCTTATTCAGAGAAGACAACAAGAAAAAGTTAAAAGCTGCAGTTGCTAACATCAAGCAAAAGTAAAATCACCAATCACTGCACACTATAAACAAAAGAGGAAAAAGATTTTATAAATTTGTATACCCAGTCGCACCCTTATGTTTGGCACGAAACCTTATGTTTGTACCGTCGGCTGCAGACGAAGGCTGTTGTGACGTTGTAGGCTGATCCACAAGTTTTTTTTGCCCCTCGCTGTACAAGAAGTCTGTTGTAACGTTGAAGGCTGATCCACACGCCATTTTTTGCCCCTCCACTTATGAATAGCAGATTGCCGGCTGGTTGTCTCCGACACGGAAGCATCACTACCGACTTGTTGGCGCACCAGTTCCATAAAATTGTAACAAAAGAAACTGCGCAAAATGAACTACACACTTCATTAATGGGTAAACCTCCAAAAAAAGGCTTTTAGCTGAAACAGACATTTTACAAAGCAACTAAAGCATACAGAGCAGAATTAGGTAAAAAAAAACATATGTGAGCGAATTTGAAATATGGCGTCAGTTGTGCACTCACTACCAATTAAGCAAACATTAGACTAAAAAGACGAAACATGTCTAAGCAGCACAACCAACCCTCACGAACAACAGAGGATATACACAGATCTACAAGCACGCTACACTCAGACTACATTTGAAGGCCTGCCAAAGGCCAAAAGCGAAAGTCAACTTTTCGGAATTAACGAAAAAACTAAAAACACAACAACACAAACTTCAACACATTAAATCCCACAAGATGAACGTCCTAAAGCACAGGTCTCAAACAAGAAAGTAATATCGCCACACATTGCATTATCGAAAAATTTTAACCCCAAACCCAAGTCGCACAACACACAAACTTCCTTTTTTCGAAAAAATGGCAGACACGAAGCATAGACGCACAAAAATTAACCCATACCGAAATCCCACAGGTCATTCACATCGTGCAAAAAGATGAGGGAAATCATTCGTACCCAGATTTACGGCCAATATATCTACTTAACGGCGTCAGTGAACACCACCGCGATGCGCCGTACATCTCGTCTCAGCAGGATCTGCAGCTCCTTCGCAGGATCTGCGATTTTCAGTCACTTGACACTACACAAAGGTCTTCACAAGATCTTTCAACTGTGTTTTGTCAAAAAAAAATTCCTCAATACATTAAGCTATCTAATAAGATGTAGCTAATAGATTACACCAATTAACTCATCCAGTACTTAAGCACTTCAAGAGAAAATTCACCCAAACATATTAAAAAGATAGAAAAATCAAATAAAAATCCTCCCTTTTAGTCAAATCATGGAACAAAACAATATTATACAGAACCGAATAAATTCCAGATAATATTCACACTATCACAACAAAATTATTATCTTTTTCTTCCTCATAATTTTTTGCAAAAGAAAAATTGAAATGTTAAGCTATCTAATAACATTGCAGCTAACAAATTGCACCAATTAAGTCATCTAATACTTTAGCACAACAAGAGAAAATTCAACGAACAAACATTTAAGAATAAACATAGAAACGCAAATAAAAATCCTTCCTTTCAGTCAGCTCATAGAACAAAGCAAAACTGTCAATAACCCAATAAAATATCCAAAAACATTCAGTACCCAACAAAAGTATTCTCTTTTTCCTCCTCACAATCATTTGAAATAAACCACAGTTAAAAGATACAAAAAAAAAAGGATCAAAAAAGAAGGAAAAAGGTTATCAATTCTAACAACGGTGAGTTCAAAAAAGAGAATTGTCCTGCAAAGATCAAAACTCAAACAAGTCTTATCCTGACAATTCACATTATTCACACACAACTCACCCTCTTTCTCCGACTGCCTGATATTAAAGCATCATCGTAGTTAATCACTTCGGCAAGTTACTGACCGGCGTCCAGCTGCAAGGATAATGACCTCTAACCTGAATTGCTGTAAATAAAAAGTAAAAATAAAATCTACGCATACCTGCTCAGGGTTCCATAACTCTGAGCATTCTTACTCCATTTTCTGTAAAATCACAAAATAAACGAACAAAACAATAATTGGGAACAAACCCTTCAAAATCAAACAACAGAAAATTGGAGTGGATTCAGACCTTCGAAGCAAGATCGCCAGCGCACCTTTGAAGAATTAGTCGCCCAATTCGGAACTAAAACTGGTAGATCGAAGCCATGACACTCCGACCGCCTCTCTGGGGCGGCGAACCAGGCGCCGCTCCTCGGTGCCAAAGGTGGTGTAGCTTCCCGCCTTCTGGCCATTAGGTTTTTTTTGGTTGAAATCTTTTGATCTCTAAAAAATGGGTGAATGTAGAATAGGAGACTCATAAATGAAGAAGAGGGATGGGTGGAGTTGGTGAAGGTACGATTTGGGTTTTGGGAAATGTAGAAGGAGGAGTTGTATTCCCTAATTTTGGGCTTTTCGGAGGAGGAAGACGTGCGACTGTCAGGCAGGAGAACATGTTTCAGTGAGGTTAACTTGTGCGGGAAATGGGGAAAGTTAGCCACTGTAAAAGGAAGAAAAAGGCAGACGAACAGTGAACCCACTTGATGCAGGGGCATTATTTGTAAAATTAGCTGAAAGTCAGGGGCATTATTTGCTAGGAACACTCAATGGCAAAACTGTAAATAAATGATCAAAGAAAGGGCTTTTGTGTCCAAAAAGGACACGTGTCAGCACCAGAAATGCCTAAAATTGTTTGGTTATATGTATAGTAGAGATATATATAAAGGTTTGACATTTACCTGAAATAACAACTTAATTCCCACATAAAAATTTCATTTTTACTTTTATTAGTAACTTTTTAAAATCATTTTGAAAGTTGCCGGCCAGTCATATGAAATTCAAATTAAAACAAAAAAAGTAATTAAGGTATAGAATCATTATGGTTAAATATAAAGGCTGTTACCATTCAAATGATGCAAATATCTTAGGTAAGTATTATTTTATTGAACTTTAGTTGATAAATTCCATTCAAAACATATTTGATCCTTTTCAAACAACAATTGAAAGTCCGGTTAAATCATGCTTATCATATCCTTCCAGTAATCAAGAGATTATAATACATCTAATTATGTTGATCCTCAATATTTAAGGGATTATAATTATGCCGATTCTAAAATACGCGTAAGGATCCCTCAATTTGGTAATAGATTTTTAAGGATGCATAATTATTTATAATAATATATCAAATCTTATATTGACGACTCTTATATTATGTTTTGATCTTCATATAATTCTCTCATTTGAAGTAGAGGCCGGATGGAATTCTTCGAATAGTTCTCCCATTCGGCGATGGTCGTTGAACTTAGTTCTGAACTAATTGATGGACAATCTCAAGGCCTATGTTTATCTCAGTGTTTTGTGACCCGGACCGGCCCGGCGGGTCGACCCGGGACCCGGTCGACCCGGAGCTGGAACTGGTCCGGGTGGGCTATTTGGACCGGCCAACAACGGACCCGGTCAAACCCGATCAAAACCCGGCCGATCCGGCCTTGACCCGGTCGACTCGGGGCATTGAACCGGCTTGGTCAACCCGGTTGACCCGATCCCTATATTAATTTTTTTTTTTTTTGTTTTTTAAATTTTTTTTCCTTTTTAAAAAATAAAACTATGTATATATATATATATATTTATATGGTAAATATATACATATTATTACCACTTTAATCTACAAATTTTATATACAAAGCATTTGATTTTGTTATTTCTATGTATATTTATATATCACAAAATACTATATATATAATTTTATAAATTTTAAAAATAATTATCCGGTTCAACAATTGACCCGGTGACCCGGCGGTTGAACCGGTGACCCAGTGACTCGGAGACCTGCCCGAGTCGATTACCTGGCCGGGTTTAAGAACTATGGTTTATCTCACCCTTTAATTTCTTAATAAGTCATGTTTCCAACAAAAGCTGCTCTTCTAAGTCGAATCCTTGGAAAATTTCAATTGGGGTGAGGAAGAGACCTTGCCTGGACGAGTATCCGCCGCCAGCTCAATGGACGAGACTCGAGAATCAAGAAAACAAGGCTGTGATTAAAGATCACCGAGGGCAATGGTAGCGGTGACACCACCGCTAGCCCAACAACGCCGATGTCCTTCTCGCGAGAGAATCTGACGATAAATCCAAGTGAATGAGCAATACCAAGAAAAGGGCAAGTGAATTTTCTTCAATTTTTTTACCTTTCTTTTTGTTGAATATGTATTTTTGGGTTTTAACTATCGACTCTCTAATTTATGGATTATGCATTATTCACAATTGACTCATGTGATCTAAGTTGCTGCTGCTGCTTCTTCTTCTTCTTACGTTTAAAGAATATCTCAAATAATAATTATTTTTTAATAATTTTATTGAATATTTGATTAACACGCAATGGACGAATATTTTTGTTTAACTTTTGGTCAGTTCTTTCTTTTATTTTTGCATATATGAAGAATACAAGTTAATTATACATTCCCATGAATAAGATTAACTTCTTGTGTTTAAGAGAATAGAAATTGCTCAAAATTTTGATTATAAATATGGTTTTTTTTTTTATTATTATTATACTAACACTAAAAGAGCGGATGAATAAGTTGTAAAACAAATAAACTGTCATATACTTTTTAATTCTATTTGGCAACAATATTTTACTAGTACGATACCCGTGTACTACACGAGTACTTAAATATATTAATATTTGTACAATAAATAAAAATTATGTATAATGAACATACAACAATAATAACTAACAAAGTGATAATTAATTCAACTGGTGCGCACATTTTTACAATTAATTTGTCAAGAAAAATATTTTTTAATTATATTTTTAAAATTATATGTGGATAAAATTGATATTATTTACCACTCCATATATGTGATACGAATTTTTTTAAAACAAACAAAAAAATTATTGTATTCTTATTTTATTTTATATTTATAGAGTCAGTGTCTCTCGTTTATTAATATTCTTAATTATATTTATAAAATTACATGTGGATAAAATTGATATTATTTACCACTCTATATATTTAATATGAATTTTTTTGAAACAAAAAAAATTATTGTATTCTTATTTTATTTTATATTTATAGAGTCAGTGTCTCTCGTTTATTTTTTCCAATAATTTATTCTCATATAATTTAAGAATTTAAAATATTAATTTACTCAGAGATATATTATTTTTAACTTTATGAAATATAAAATAATTATATTATATATAATTATGATATTCCTTTACATTTATTATTTTATACAACATAATAACGTTCAACTTTCTATATATTATATTTTAAATAAAAAAATAAATACTTTATAATATTTCTTAAATTTATTTATGTAATACTTAATTTTCATATTTCGTTGAATACGCTCGAGTTCATTTTAAAAAGATCCGATAGACATTGTTTCTAGCCCGTTTTTCTAGCACCTGCCAGCCCCAGGCCCGAGCCAGCAGCTCTGACAGCACCCAACCGGGCCGTATTTTGGCTATTTCCCGACCCGTTTGACTTCCTATCGACCTGTTGTTATGTTTTTCATGTTGAATGTGTTTTAGATGATATTTAAATGGTTTATCGAGTCTAGACGGTTAAGCCAAAGGTTCCAAACTCCACTAGGAATTCCACGAATCACTTAGTCGATTATGTATCGGCTAAGTGAATGTTCTTAAAATTGTTTCTAAGTGTCAGAATAGTTGTTGATAGGACTATCTTGATTAATGTAGGTTCGACGAGCAGAGCCCTTGACCTAAGTTCCTGCCTTGTGTGATTTTGCTTCTTCGGTATCCAGGTGGGTTGTATTAAAGAATTTCTATTCCGTAAATTATTTATGTCTTGTTGGGTTGGCATGATCAATGTATGCATGCGAATCATGTAGCCTATCGATGTATGTTGTTTCGGTCGTTAGTACGGTTGTCATCGTCGATGTAATACGGTGCCCTTGTAGGCAGTCTCTTTAAGTCCTAATGAAAGGTCGTGCCCTTGTGTACTCCCACCCGTTTGGGTAATGAATTCCCATTCCGTGGCTAATGAAAGATGTGTACACAAGAGTAACGTTATTATGTGCATAGGAGATGTGACATGATTGATTGATTCATATTCATGCTGCGACCATACCCTTCTGTCATTATATATATAGTTTATGTGCATAGCGGTGAGCAAAGTGGTATGTGCTCACTCCCATGTCCCCCCCTCCCCCCAATTTTAGGATGAGTAGGTGGTGACCATGACGAGGAGAGGACGAGTGGCTGGTCCTTTATTTATGTTATTTGCTTCCGCATTTAGTTCTATGAACATGTTGGTCTGATTTTTGTGAACCTGTTTATGCTAGTTTTTCAGACATGTGGTTTTGCTTTTAAACTTGGGTTTTGAAAAGGTTAAGCTTGTGGATCGGTTTTTTAACCCGATGAGTGGTTTGTTTCTTACTGAAACATGTTGAGCTGGATATTCATGATTGATATGTTTATTTCAATATCATGTCGAGTTTTGCTTTGGGATAATGAAATCCATGTGAAAAACCGGGTAATAAATCCCCTTGAGTTCAGATATGACTTGAACTATGTTTTGAAATGATGAATAATGCCCATGTAAATGTTGATTTCGAAAAAAATGAATTTCGAAAATGTTATCTTGATTTTTGGAAAGTCCGGAATTTCTTTAAAATTAAAGTGGGGCGTTACAAAAGGTCCTGCGATGCAGTGCCTCTCGGTGTTCACTAAGGACCGGTAAGTCGGGATCTATAGATTGAGCATTGATCCAAGTTAATATTCATTCGCAAAATTCCCTTCATCATCATCGGCGGGAATATGCATGCTCTTGATTTCCGGGTTGAAATTATATTTCTCAAGCTTGTGAAGCAAAAATACTCTGAGATCATCCACCTCGTACAGACCAGTGTCGAAGCGGTAAATCACCCACCTCAAGTTCCAGCAGGTGTTCATCTCCAGATTAAGATCGACCTCGTCAGACTCCGCATCATCCTCCTTCTCGATATTCTTACCGGCTTGAAAACCCGCCTCATATTGAGATTCACCAAAAGCTATCTTCTCCCTCTCAAGCATAGCAATCTCGGCCTGGTGAGCCTGTAACACTCCGTCTAGACTTACTAAGATCAGAGTAAATTTTCGCGCTATTAAAAGGAAAGCTCTGATTTAAATTTTGAAAACTCATTTTAATTTTTCGAAAATACCTTAACTTTAATATGTGGGATGCTACTCAACTTTAATCTTAAATCTTCAACCTTTAATATCTTTAACTATTAGGCATGCAACCGAGTATAATTCATTACTCTAATAAGGCGCCATGAACATCTCAGGATTTAAGCATGCATAGTCTAAAATTCTGAAATACTGAAATAATAATCTGAAATTCTGAAATACTGAAATACTAGTCTGAAGTCCTGGAACATTGAAATACTAATATGAAATTCTGAACTACTAAAATACTAATCCAAAATTCTGAAATACTAGTCTAAAATTCTGAAATACTCGTCTAAAATACTGAAATACAGTTCTAGAATGCGGAAGCAAATATAGGTTCAAACATCAAGGGCATACAAGAAATAAATGAAACATAACTAAGGCATAAATAAATCAAGCAATACAAAACATGACATAACACAAATATTTTGACTGATAACCATCACCACATCCGGCTCACACTTCATGCAGGACTCCATCACCTGAAAAATAGGGTAGTGGGGATGCGTGTGCACAAAGGAATCAACAGTGCTTCGCCGGGACCGGCACTGAATATTCAGCACATTTAATAACCCATCAAGAAATTAGCATATATATAAATAAACTGGAATGACTATGGGACTAACGGTAAACCGGTTCTCGTGTGCACACTCTGGGGGTTCCCTCCCACAGAAATTCAGGAAAGGCACTAATCACCCCCATCTGGACGCTAGACTTAGGACGGGCCCTAATCGCACACATCCAAGTCATAACTGAAATACTGAAATATTGACCAAGAGGGGATCACTCATCCGTCTCGGTCCTTCAATTTAATCACATATAGACCTCAGACATGGTAAATTATTAAAAGTGATGAAATACACAGTACAGTGGTCCCCACCTGGAAACTAACGAATGCAAATGCTGAAAATTCCAAAATGGGTAGCTGACAGAGGCTCGACTCTCCTCAAGCTACAAAATTATAAGCGAAATATTATAAGTACTGGCTCAGAATAAAACTCGAATTTTTATTATCTGATCTGTCTAGGTTCGCTCACTCTGCTTTAAAATCATTTTAGGGATTTACGAGCTGATTTTGAAAATATTATTGTCTTTGAGGCATTCTAGAGTTCTCTGAAATATTTCTAAGTTTGGACTATGTTCTGACTGAAATTAAATCTGAGTGGGCAATAATCTAACTGGACTTAAGTCTACCTGGAATTAAATCTGACTGAAATCTATCTGACTGGAATTTATTTGAAATATATCTGGATTTCTAACTGAACATATATCTGAAATTTCTATCTGAAATATATCTGAAATCATAACTATATCTGGACTCTTAACTATATCTAGAATCTTAATCTAATATGGATCTGAATTTTATCTGAATTATCTCAAACTTTTTCGTACTGACCGGACCAGTTCGACTGAACTGGACCGAAAGCTCACACGGAGTCGATCGGTCATTCTCTTGACTATGTGTAGCTTCGGTTTGATCATGGTCCGAGTTCGGCGTGGCAACTAGGGCCGACACGAACTCGACTAACACGGCTTAGCTGATGCACGAGTTTGAAACGGTGCCACGGTCACTGACGCAGGGGAATGATTGGACCATGGATAAGGGATATGACTTGTAGATGGTAGACGGATGGACTCGGTGCACGGGCACGCACTCGGTGGTTTGACTCGGACTCGGTCCACGGGCACGCACTCGGCGATTCGGCTCCAACGGTCGAACGAGAGTCGAGCACGCGTGTGGAACGACGAACGCATTGAGAATTAATGTTATGACGTCTAAATATTATATAAACGGTACTAGGGTTCAGGTGATTAAACCCGAATCTGAAAATTACTCGGTTATCGAAACCGAATAAATCCAGCGTTCTCGATTCTCGAAAACCTAACTCATTTAAGGCCAATATTTAAATCACTAATTCTTATGTGATTTATAACAATTTTATAAACAACTGCAGCTAAAATCCACAACCGAACTAATTTCTATATTTCGCATTTTATCGGCTAAAGTCCCGATTTTTAATCTAAGTCAAACAGCATCCAAAATTCACGAAATTTGAAACATAACTTCCTCAATATACATATAGTCTATGGTCAAAGTATCAAGTCCAAAGTCAACTCCTAACCTATTCAACTCACAATCGCTTCAATCGGTCAACATATTCAAACGACTCGTTCGTATATCAAACGAACTCCAAATCTTATCAAATTCGCACCTAAGCCTCAAGACAATTTTTTTATGATTTATCAAATGTAAATTATCATTTTATCACTTGTATATTAAGAGATCGAAAAATCGATTGTTGCAAGCTCGTAAAATTTCCAACAATTCAAGTCTCACTCAAATCATCAATTTCACATTTTTATAATTCAGTAATAATCACATCTAAGCTCATGGAGAAAGGTTCAAGCCATTTTACCTTAAAACGAGCTCAAATCGTAAAAATCAAAAAAGAGTAAGTTAATGAAAAGGACCAGTTCTTGAATCAAATCGATTTTGGAGCTGACCGGGATGGCTTGGGGCTGACGGGCCACGACTTTGGAGCTGCTGGTTTGGACATGGACCGAGGTGGCTCATCGGTGCGTGAACTGGGGTTGAGGAGCTGCTGGTCGTACGGGCGCGCGTGTTGGAGAAGCTGCTGGACGGGTCGCCATGCTACAGTAACGCCGGGAAGCTGCGGGCTGACGAGATGCGTGAGTTGAGGCTGAACGGAGCTGGAACCGCGCTGCTACAGTGACACGGACGGGAGCTGTGACGGGTGTGGCGCGTAGAGGTGCTGGTGCGCGTGGAACTGGGTCGAGCTCGTCACTGTGTACAGACGACAGAGTAGGGGTGCGCGATGGAGAATGGCTGAGGTCCTGTGGTGAGCGAACCGGTGCGTGATGGAGCAGGTGGTCGCGAACTCGGGCCTGGGACGTCGCGTATGGGCTCGGACTGAGGTAAGCTCGCGATTTTCTGGCGGTTCTTGAGCTACGCGTGTGGAGATGCGGCTCGGTTGCAGGCAGAGGGCTCGCCGGCGCGGGTTCGACTTCACTCGAAAACACTAGGGGTGGCCGGATCTTTAAGATCAAACCATGGATCTTGAGTAAAGATGACAGAGAAGCTAAGAAATGGTGTATTTTGAGCTAGATCTTGAAGATGGAGTTGTAGATGAATAGTAGATATTGGATTATAAAATGAGGATGATGATGAATAGTGTTTGGTAGGCTTGGTTTTTGGGAGATAATGTTCTATTTATAGAGTGAGGAAGAATACGGTTTTCTATTCTTGTTGGGCAAAAAATCGGGCCTTAGTATCTCATACAATTGGGCTAATAAATTCCTACACTTGAGCTCGAATTTAAATCGAATATGGACTAAGGAATTAAATGCCCGGTTAATATAATTCTAACTTAGACTAAATAATTTAGTCGGTCGAATTATATAAATATATTGGGCTCGAATTTAAAATTATATGCTCGATTTTTAAAACGGACTAAATAAAATTGAACTTGGGCTCGATTTAATTAAAATGAAATGGGCCAAAATAAAATTGAATTTAGGCTCTATTAACTTAAATGGGCCGACTAGAATAATTGGACTCACTTGAAATTGATAAAGCTCGAATAAATTAATTATTTGGCTACAGTCCGCTTTAAAAGAATTGATTTACCAAAGTCTTGGTTTTAAAAAAATAGAACCGATACTTGGGCTAAATTAATCCGACTTCAATAATTTAAATCGAATAATTTCTCCATGGCTTAGACATTAATACTAATTACTCAATTTAATGCAAATAATAATAAATGCATCAAAATTAGGAAACTGGCAATTTATGAAAATAAAGTCGAGCTCCATAAATAGTAACTAATATTCTGGATGTTATAGAGCCTCTCTATTTCGCACAATAAGATCGTCCTTTTCGGCTCTGTCTTTTCTGGTCGCTTGGTGATCGGCATGCTTCTTTAGAAGTTCCTCCTTGCGAGTCTTCGCAATTTCCTCAGAAACCACCAACTGGTCACTCAGTCTCTTGACCTCGGCAGCCATGCGCTCTTTTTCAGCAGTCAAGACGATAATTTCTGACTGAGAAACTGCTAGCTAGTCGGCTTTCTTAGTCACTTCGGCCTTCAGAGTGGCACTTTCCATTTACAGAGATGCTACAGTCCCATTTTGAAGCCCAAGTTCATCTTTCTTCTCCTCAAGCTCGGCAACACATCGGTCAAAACTATCCTCGGAAGCAATCAGACTTACCAAAGCTCTACCGAGGCAAGCTTTGGCATAACCGAGCGTATGTGAACCAGGAAAGGAAGAAATGCTTGCCTGAGTCGCGGGATCCCAAGCCATAAATAGGAACCGAGCAGCATCTAAAGCAAAGTCGAGATGAGGATATATATTCGACAATTTGGGAGGTTCCACTGAATGGAAAAGCGAGTACCATTTTTCAACAGCTCCTGCAGGCAGCTTCAACTTTATAACATACTTTTTATTAATCTTTAAATAAGAGACTTCGCCGACTTGGTGCACACTGACTGTTGGGTTCTATAAGGAACGTCGACAATGTGTATATTTAAATCTATTGAATAATAAACCCTAACGCAGCAGAATCTATAGTTAGGATTAGGACTTACGGTTTAAAATTTTTGCCGACTCAGAGACATTTCTGATTTCCGTTGATGGCATTTCGTCTGAACACCAAAGTCCAATGGGCAGTTGGATTTGGCCTTTCTCGATTCTATTCGAGTCATCATGGTGCTCCGGTTGCTTGTCGGGCTTGTTGGATCGTCTCAGACATTCGATAAATTAATCGGACCATTCGGACTTCTTGGGAA